>CAHIKZ030000670.1:707500-805000 GCA_903632075.3 Acanthosepion pharaonis | reverse complement strand
TACAGTTGGGTTCACCCTGTACAAGGCTCAAGAGCCACTCGAGGTAAAGGGTTACAGGATATGTTGTGATGTTGTTAACCCTAGACTTGAACAGGTTAATATTGCAGTGATCGGTAAAGCACCAACCAGGCAGTGGCTCGTGGGCAGAAGCTGCTTGAGTGGAATTTACATCTCATCAGCGGGTAGAGAATGAGGATGGTTCGCTATAATATGCGTGACATGGTGGGTCTATACCGTGAAGGTTAGAACTTCTTGAACTAAGGAGTGTAGTTCATCTGAACACTCACCATGGAAATAGCGATAGAGTAGTGAAAGGCTTGTGACGCTCGTCTCTGAAAAAAAGGGTTGCAGAGGAGAATATATATATATATATATATATATTAAGCATTTCACCCCAAGCCAGTCGGGAGTGCCACCAGCATGGAAAGGGTTACAGAAAGTAGAAGCTAGAGTAAAAAGGCGTGATAGAGGAAAGGATAAAGAATACATCAAGACATCTGAAGATGTCGATTGACGTTGCATTTGAATATTTGAATATTATAGCTATCAGGGAAGCAAGTAAGAGGAAGGGAGTTCCACAGACGGGAAGTGCAAGACATGAGGCTATTGGAGTAGAAGAGATGGCTACATTTAATCGTTTTGACAGTGAAAGGGTGGGACTGTGATGCCAGCCTAGTTGAACGCTTAAATTCATGCAATCTGGGAACTAGCGAAAGCAGCTCACCGGAGCAGTTACCGTGACAGTATTTGTAAAAAAGACAGAGGGAAGCGACGGCACGTCTGTGAGAGAGCGACTGTAAACGAAATGCCACTATGAAACAATTAATCAAGTCAATACAAGGCTAGGTAGGTTGGCGAATGGTCTGGGTTAAGTCCCAACAGCCTCTCAAAGAATGGGGCCTCCCTGAGGGAATATTAGTTCACGATTGGTGAAAGTTCTTGGTCCAGTCGGTGATAGTGGAAGGTCACTAGTTTAGTCTTTAAGGCATTGAATGTGAGTAGCCAGTTTTTCCCTACTGAGCTGTTAGAGCTAGGTCAGAGAAGAGATCTGCTGCCAAGCTCTGGTCATCAAGGGTTTTGGAGGTTCACCCATATACCGTTGTATCATCAGCATAGATATTCACAAATGATTGGAGTATACTCTTAGGCAGATCATTTATGTAGAAGAAGAAGATGGTTGGACCAAGAACCGAACCTTGGAGTACGCCTGCGTTGATCGCCTGGGACTCGGAGTGACTAGTCAGAGATTCCATAGCTAGAGAGCTTCATACCTTGTTAAAGTCTTTTGAAATATCAAATAAGACCGTCCTTGAGATGTATTTGTTGCCAAGTGGCTCACCAATTCTTTGAGTAATTGTAGTTAGGATATCAGCAGTGGGCCGGGAAGATCGAAATCTGTACTACTTATCGCTCAAGAGGTAGTTCCTAATGAGGTGATCAAAAACCTTCTCGTTGAAGTTTGAAAGAGTTTGCTAATAACACTGAGGAGTCTAATGGGTCAGTATTGTGATGGGGAGAGGGGAGCGGTCAACCAAATTTTGAAAATAATAATTTTGAAGCAGGTATATATAAAATCAACTGTCACAACTGTTCCTACAAATATATTGGGGAAACTTGCAGAAATTTAAAAACACAAAAAGGATGTTATGCATAACAATTTATCAAATGCATCAGTCATACATAGAACTAAGTTCAACCACAACTTAAAATCTAAAGAATGCCATTCGTAGTTTTCATTTGTATTGTTTTTGCTTTTGTTTTTTTAGCGTTAATTATGGTCAGTCCTTGTGTTGTTCAAACGGCCTCTTTCGAGTTGTTTTTAAGATAAAG
Organism: Acanthosepion pharaonis; assembly: GCA_903632075.3. Lineage (NCBI taxonomy): Eukaryota > Metazoa > Mollusca > Cephalopoda > Sepiida > Sepiidae > Acanthosepion > Acanthosepion pharaonis. Next base: position 803,170 of record CAHIKZ030000670.1, on the reverse strand, counting down.
GATGGGAGAGTCCTGGAGTGTGTGGGGTGTGTATGTGTATATATTTGTGTGAGTGTGTGTATAAGTGTGAGGCCTCAACAGCTCTGCAAGCATGTCCGTTATTTGTGGGTGAGAAATGTGGGTAGGGCCTGATTTATGGGGTTATATATTAATTCTATGTTAAATTTGTGATTAAGCCCGTGTGGACAAGTCTTAATATATATAATATATATATATATATATATATATATATATATATATATATATATATATATAAAGAAATATAGTCTTAAGATGTTCTATATTTATGGGATAAATCAGAGATAGAGTGCGTGTAAATATAAAAGTGAACATAGAAGTCAACACTTAGAGGCGACAGTCTGTTTCATGCTAGATGTGGCCTGACGATTGTATGTAGCATGAAACAGAGTGTTGACTTTTATGATCACTTATATATATATATATATATATATATATATGTTCACTTTTATATATATATATATCATAATGAGCAGCCACGTATACTTCCTTAATATGTATATATAGAAATAGTTGCAAATTAAAAAAATAATAATATTTATTATGAAAGTATTTATTTATTTATATCAAATATATATATAAATAAATAATATCAAATATATATAAATAAATAAATACTTTTATAAAAACATTTTTTAATTTGCAACTTTTTCTATATATATATATATGTGTGTGTGTGTGTGTGTGTGTGTGTTCACTTATATTTATATATATATATATATATATATATATATATATATATATATATATCGAGCACAGTTTCATAATATTCACATATAATAATGAATATGTATTTTTATTTCCTTACCGCTAGGACAACTCTGAATTTCATGCCCAATGCAAACGTGAGATGTTGATTGAAAACTGAACGTAGCATAATTTAATTTTCAAACATCACCTGACGATTGCATTTTGCATGAAATTCAGAGTTGTTCTACCGTTGAAGAAATAAAATGTATATTTATTATTAATATAAGTTATAGCTCTGTTATCATACATCGAGCACTATTTTAAAAGCGCCAGCACCCAATCTGCGATATATATATATATATATATATATATATATATATATATATATATATATATATAGTCAATTGCTGATACGCACTGAAGGCTGGACGGAGGGGCCGTCTACGAAAACTCTGGAGTTGCTGACAAAACTAACCTGACTGTTTGTCTCGAAAAGGACCTCCAATCGGTTGTGGACTGGGGCAGGAATTGGCTGGTTAACTTTAATGCTTCAAAAACAAAACTGCTCTCTATTACTCACCAAAGAGATCCTTCCCCCCCCATTAGAATGTCTGACGCTCAACTCCACGAGAGCACCTCTTTGTGACTGCTCGGTCTCACATTGACTGCTGACCTGAGATAGAACAAATACATTGATTCAACAGCTTCGTCTATCGCAAGGAAAGTTGGCTCCCTGTGCCGCGCCAGGAAATTTTTCTCGCCGGAGTCGATCCTTCAAATCTATAAATCAACCATTCGTCCTTCCATGGAGTATTGCTGCCATATATGGTCTGGAGCCCCTTCTGTTTGTCTCAAGGCACTTGATAAAATCCAGAGTCGGATATGTAATATAATTGGCCCTGATCTGGCATCACGTCTGCAGTCGCTCTCTCAAAGACGTGCCGTCGCCTCCCTCTATCTTTTTTACAAATACTTTCACGGTAACTGCTCCGATGAGCTTCTTTCGCTGGTTGCCAGATTTCATGAATTTAAGCGTTCATCTCACTCTCACCCTTTCACTGTCGAAACAGTTAAATGTAGCCGTCTCTTCTATTCTAATAGCTTCATGTCTCGCACTTCTCGCCTGCGGATCTCCCTCCCCTTATCCTGTTTCCCAGATAGCTATAATTTCCAACTATTCAAATGTAATGTCAATCGACGTCTCCAGATCTCTCCCCTATCCTTTTCTTCATCCTTTCCTCTATCACTCCTCTTTGCTCTCACTCCAACTCTCTGTAATCCCTTGCGTGCTAGTGGCTTCCCGCCTTGTTTGGGGTGAAACGCTTAAAATATGCGTGTATGATCAGAGGGATTAAAATAAAATAATATAGGTCAAATCATACAATTCAACCTATATCAAATTTTACAGGACTTATGTCAAGAATGTGATCATGTATAAGACAGAAGTGATTATTATTATTAAAATGTCAACACAGTGTCTCATAAAATTTGAATGACTTCAACATCAATGACATTATTGTCAAAACTCGTTTGACCGATTCAAATATTACGAAACATTATAGACATTGGATAAGCATTGAATGCTTTTTAATTTTTCATATCTTTCTCTTTCTCTCTCTCTCTCTCTCTCTCTCTCACTCTCTCTACCTACCTACATATTTGTACACACACACACACAAACACACACACACACACACACACACACACATATATATATATATATATATATATATGGCCTGACGATTGCATCTAGCACGAAACAGACTGTCGCCTCGAAGTGTTGACATGTTCACTTTTAAATTTACACACGCTCTATCTCTGATATTGAGCACTTTATCCCAGAAATATAGCACACCTTAAGGCTATGTTTCATCATATATATATATATATATATCTGTTAATAGATTCATTTGAAATATCTAAGCTCTGAGCGGATTACAAGAAGTCGGGAAGATAGGTTTTTGAAAGATTTAATGCTCTTAATGCTCTTTTTCATAACATTGAACATTTTATTTGCAAATACTCCTTGCCTTAAAGCAAACGTGTTTCCCTGAAAAGTATTTCCCTACAGAAATACACTGGCTGAATTCTTGTATGTTTTGGTGTTGTTTTTTGTGAAAAAACAGTATTTGTTATCATATATATATATATATATATATATATATATATATATATATATATATATATATACATGGTGTTTTCCTTTCGTCTTTCAACGATAATGTGATTAAGCTTATTAGACAATATGAAAGGAACTTACTTAAAATAAAGAAACAAAACTTGTCTATATTTTTTAAACATGCATTAATGAAAAATTGCTGCCTAAATATACACAATATAAATATATATATATATATATATATATAGATAGATAGATAGATAGATAGATAGATAGATAGATAGATAGATACATTTAATACACCTGTTAATAAAATTTGAGCAAAGACAACAAAATGATAACAATATTGGCAATAAAATAGATAATATTATTATATATATGATATATATTCGTAGGCCTTTTGACTAAACATACACAAACAGATACACACACGCACACACACATATATATATATAATTTATTCAAAAATTATAACATAAACATGCTATAACATCACTACAAAAACAAAATGGCTATTTTTGTAGTGATGTTATAACATGTTTAGGTCATAATTTCTGAATAAATAATACTTGTTCTACTCTGTATTGAGCACTCTTTTACGAATAGCGTTTTTGGTTATTGGAATTTTATTCCGTCTACATCAATCCTATACTTGGATATATATATATATATATATATATATATATATATATATATATATATATATATATATATATGTATATATATATATATATATATATATATATATATATATATATATATATATATATATATATGTATATATATATATATATATATATATGTATATATATATATATATATATATATATATATATATATATATATATATATATATATATATATATATGTATATATATGTATATATATATATATATATATATATATATATATATATATATATATATATATATATATATATATATATATATATATATATATATATATATATATATATATATATATATATATATATATATATATATATATATATATATATATATATATATATATATAAGAGTTCTTAAAATGAGTCTGTCGTGAATGCACACCGGAAAGAAAAATGCCCAATGCCATATAAAATGGCAGAGTTTTTCTAAATTACGAATTTAGTTTCAGGTGGCGGGTACAGTTGTGTGTTTACGGCCTTATTGTTTCTTGGCCGGGTGGATGCTTTTCACCCTTCAAGTGAGTTTGGTTGGTGTATGCATGGTGTTCACGCACTGACCATACTTTTTTCCCATTTCAGTCTTGCCTGGGTGAATAAAGGTTCCCATTTTCGCACTACAGCTGCCGACCGCCTGACAGTTATCTAAAAGCATGAAATTTACAGCAGTGGTCGTGCAAAGAGAAACATTATAGGAGCAAAAAAAATAAAAGAAGTGGAATCAAGACGACAGTAGATAATGACTGATATTGCTGTTAAATTTTCGTTGATTGATTTGTTTTCTGCAGCTTATCAACCCGTTGCAGGTTATTTAAAACCAGTAAATATTGTTAGATTGTAATATTTTCTCCTTTTGAGATAATAATGATTTAATGATACAAGTCTTACTAATTAACTCACAGAAGAGGGGAGATGAGGTGGATTCATACCTTTTCCAAGGGTATTTCTGTGAAAGTGAATATAACGACCTCAACAATTTTGAGTCGTTATTAATTACACCACCCGCACATCCAAATTTACAGCACCTGGTATTGCCAAGCAGTCACCCATCTCGATACTGACCAGGTTCAACTTTGCTTAACTTCGGTGATCGTACGGTAACCGGTGTTTCTACGTGATGTGGCCGAAGACCCATTATACCACCCGCACAGCATCTGGTATTCCCAAGCGGTAACACATCGAGGTACTAACCCGGTTCAACGTTGCTTAACTTCTGTGATCGAACAGGAATCTGTGTTTCAACGTGATACGGCCGTAAGCCCTTAAATCTTTGAATATCTATGCTGTCTGGAAAGCAAGAAGCTGGAAGAGGTTGCTACGAGCGAGAAACTGGTCATATCATTGATTTTACAAATGCCACCCTAATTTAAAAAACAAAAAAACAAAAAATGAACATAATTCTTTACGTTGAAAATACTTCGAGGGATTTCTAATAAATATTTTCCTAACAATAAACACAGGTTTAAAATTCTATATTACTTCCCCAACCTTTATTGAGTCCATTCTTAAAGAATCTAACGGTGTGTACGTAAAAACCTTCCCCAACCAACAAGCGAAAAACCACACATACCCACACATACGCGCGCGAGCACACGCATTTACGAATATACATTATCATCTGAATCTCACATAGACAAACTAGAATTATTATATACTTACATACATGAAGCAATACTCACGGTTTCCATTTCTTGGATCTTCGAAAGGACGTGTTGTCTCTCCTTCAATTCAGAAAGTTGTCAATTATACTAACGTTTGTTTAACAAGTGGAATGCACTTGAAAGCAATGAAAAATCAGGCAGCACAAAAATAAAAATGCCAGAATTTCTTTCTTCTTTTTCTCCAAATCTCATTCTATAATGAAGCTTTAATAAAAGTGAAACATGTTAGATTGATAAACGTTTTACTATTTGTTCTTTGTCTTATCATATATATATATATATATATATATATATATATATAAAGCCAGGTATTAGTTTGAGCGTAAAGAATTTTGAGATCAGTGTACTCTCAATGCTTTTTCCTCTTAGTAAATTCTAACCATTTTTGAGGTCGAAATTATGGTCAGATGTGTTAAGCTGAACTGCAAGAGCATTTGAATTCACTGCAACTCAAAGTGCATTTAACTTCATTGCAACTGCAAGTACATTTTACTGCATCGTAACAGTTTTAATGCAGATTCAGTTCACAGAAACACATCTGACCACAATTTCACCATAAAAAAATACCTGTCTGAGAAAAGAATTTTGCAACTATCGATTCTAAAAGTAATAAACGTATTCTTTGCACATGTGAAAACTGCTGTCAAATGATAGAAATAAAGGTTGCTTCTAATTTTAATTTACAATTCTTAACTTGATACGACATAAGGTGAACTGGAGACAAGATGATTGTCTTGCGCCAGTCTTTTGAAGTGAAATGCGACTGTCTGTTTTGAAAATCAGCATTCGTAATATTAGATTTTCAACAGGTCCCAGGTGACCACTGCTGCTGGTGGAGTTTGGAGTTTATGCAACTATCTAACAGACCAAGAAAGAACCATTTTTATTTTAAAAAAAAAACGCTTCATTTGCATATATTTTGCAGACAAATACGAGCGTTGGCAATTTCTTCTTCTTCCGCTACTCCCTCCTTCTTATTCTTCTTTTTAATCTTTTTCGTCTTCTTTTCTTCTTCTTTTTCTTCACATTTTCCTTCTTCTTTCTCTTCTTCTTCAACTCCTGCTTTTTCTTCCTTCTCCTCATCTTTTCATGTACCTCCTTCTCTTTGTTTTACTAATACTACTACTACTACTAATTCTTTTTCTTCTTCCTTTTCTTCCATTCCTCCAACTTCTTATTCTTTCTCTTTTTCGTCCTTTTCCTCTTTCCTCTTCTTCTTCTCGACTTCTTCTTCTTCTTTCCGTTAATCCTCCTTCTTTTAATCTTTCTCCTCTTCTTTTCTTCTTGACATATTCCTTCTTCTTTCTCTACTTATTTAACTCCTGCTCCTTCTTCCTCCTCCTCTTCTTTTCATCTTTCTTCTTCTCCTTGTTCTACTACTCCTCCTAATATTATTATTATTATTATTTTCTTTCTTCCTTTCCTTCCATTCCTCATACTATTCCTTTCGATTTTTCGTCCTTTTCGTCCTTCCTCCTCTTCTCCTCGTCTTCCTCCTCCTCCTCTTCTTCTTTCTTTCTACTTCTTCCGACCGATGTCGGCTTCGTTATTTCAGATGCTACAAGCCAGTCATTATATTAAGCATTAGATTTACCTGTTGAGAAGACATCGAGGTACAGTCACAATGCCACATCACTAAGCGTCGACGTTCATTCAAATTTTACTGTTACAGTATTCTATGAAGATACATAGATAGATAGATAGATAGATAGATAGATAGATAGATAGATAATGAACAGACTGAGATAGATTGAAACAGACTGAAATAGATAGATAGATAGATAGATAGATAGATAGATAGATAGATAGATCCATCCAAACAAGTTTGTTTAATTTTTATTTGCATTTTCCCAATATTTACGACGCTGGATCAAAATTGTGGATAAGCTGTCTGAATTTCATGTTTTGTTATGTTTGGACAACTCGAAGTTGTCTGTGTGTAAGACAAGATTTTGCATTCGTGTAACACTGGAATTCAAATTAATCCAAAGTGACGTCATGTGTAAAAGGGTTACACGAAATTAGGCTCCACCTGAAAGAAATATACCAAATATTTATATGGATATTTATTATTATTTTACGTTTTGTCACACAGTGCAAGTTTTTTCATTACACATTAAGTTATCTGTCATGTCGCAAGGACCTCAGACATTTTTCTCGAAATATGCGCAGTAAGCAAAAGAGTGGATCTTTGAATGTTTTCAAATTGGAACGATATCTCTAACTGTTTAATGAAATTAAATAATTTTAATAGGATTGATCCCAATGCTCTTTCGAAGTATCACCAAAAACCTATTTAGGTTCAAAGGGTCTTTCTCTTCATAAAATTATTTATATGTTCGATTACAATAATAATAATAATATGTGTGTGTGATAAATATAATTTTAAGGTATACTATATTTATAAGTAAAATAGCTCAATACCAGTGACAGAGCGTGTGCAAATATAAACGTGACAGACACACATACACACACACACACACACATACATATATATATATATATATATATATATATATATATATATATATATATATATTGAAAGAATTTTGAAGATAATCTTCCAAATACTGCTTGCTATGAGTATGTTTGTCTGCTCATAAAATCTGTAATAATGATATAAATATTAACAAAAAAGATATAGGTCTATACAGGGACGATGGTCTATAAATTCTAAGAAACTGAAACGGCAGAACTACAGAAAAAAAAAAAACAAGAAATAATAATAAAAAAAAAATTCAAAGCCTTAGGATTTACAATAGATCAAATCAAATGTACTAAATTTCTTTGATGAACTGAACAACGGAACCTACAAATCATACAGAAAACCAAACAACCCAATAACATTAGCAAAAATTTGAATCCACCCCACTAATGTATTTAAATACCTATATCTATAAACAAAAGAATTTCAACAAATTCTAGTAATTTGAAATTCTGAAAATGAAAAACACATGAATTAACTCTAAGAAACAGTAAATATTCAAACAAACTAGAATAAAAAAAAAAAAGAAAATATTTTTTAAAAGACAACAGAAAAAGAAATATAATTCGGTTCAACACACCCTACAACAAAACAATAAAACAAAAATAGAGAAAATATTCTTCAAAATAATTGACAAACACTTCACTAAAAACAGCAAATTATCAATAAAAATACAATCAAAATTATTTACACCTGCATGGATAACATGAAGAAAATAATAACTAAACACAATAAAAAAATTAAATAAAACTAATAACAATTACAATAATAACATTAACATACAGCAAAATAGCACCACTAAATGTAACTGCAGAAACAAAGAAAATTGCCCACTTAACAATAAATGTTTAACCAATAACATAATATACAAAGCCATCGTAAATAAGAACATGAACTTAGAAGAAAAAATTTACATAGGTCCACAGAAAAAACGTCTAAAGAAAGATATTATTACCACAAAATGTTTTTCGAACAAAAAATACACTAAGAATACAACCCTATCAAAATACATATAGAACCAAAAAGAAAACAATATCCACACCAAAATCAAATGGGAAATTATAAAAAGAGCAACCCCATACAGTATTAACAACAAAAATTGCAAATTATGCTTAGAGGAAAAATTAGCAATAATTAGTTTTAAAAACCAAAATAAGGTCTTAAACAAGAAAACTAAAATAATGGGTAGTATTTATATGTAGGCATATAAATAAATATTTACTTTGCCATCTAAGCACTGACTAAAAATAAACAAATAAATATGAATAAAACGATTATAAACTTTTAACAAATATAATACAAACTTTAAATAAATAAAAGAAACAAATATAATATAAACTTTATTTATTAATAAATAAATAAACAAATATTAAAGGACGCATCTATGCGCGTGTATGTTCATGTACATGTGGACATGTAAAAACACAAACACCGAAAATTAAACAAACCTAACCCGGCATAATTAATACCTCAATATGTAACACCAAAGGAAAAAAAGACAACTAACCATTAAATAAAAATAATAATGAAACATTAAATAAACGATGACATATGATATAAGTATACACTTATTTTTATTACATACATTATTTAACAATTACGTATACGCGCGTGTATGCGGTGATAAGTTCGTAGGTGTGCGGGAGTGTGTAATATATATATATATATATATATATAAAAATATGGATATAGATCCGGCAGTATGAAAAAAAATATACTGAAAAAAAACAAACAAAAATCCAATACAGATTATGCTGTTTTAATGTTAATATAATGTCAATGTCGGACGTTTATGTTCAATCGTCTTTTTCATATTCAATTGTATATGGTTATGTTAATTATGTTTTTATTCAATATGTCCTGAAGATGGACATTAAAGCAATGCCGTCCAACGTTGATAAAAATTAAAACACCTGTTTGGATTAATGCATATTAGGATTTTTGTTTGTTTTTTCAGTATATTTTTCTTCATATATATATGTGTGTGTGGGAAAAATTTCTCAGAGTTAACCTGTAGAAAAGACAATATTTATAAGGTAAAAAGGATCATAGGAATATTGTAATATTATGACGCGTTTCGTCCAATGTGGACTTTTTTCATTTCATTCTTGCCGTGAAAAAGTTCACATTGGACGAAACGCGTCGGCTAATATTACAGTATTCCTATTGTCTTTACCTTTACACACACACACATATATATATATATATATATATATATATATATATATATATATATATATATATGATATCTAAAAATTTAAATAACTTCATTTATGCACTACGTAGTTTATTACTAACAAAGCACAGACTTAAGTGTACATGTACCCGTGTACACGCGTCTGTGTATACATATGTACGCATACGTATGCCTATATAAACGCGCTAATAGATGTGTATGTGTGCGTATACACATAAATTCTAACAATAATAAATAGATTTAATTATAAATCTAACTTTCTCCAATTAACATTTATACCAGCAAACCCAATTAAAAACGAAATAGTCCAGTGAACATATATAAATATGTGTATGTATGCATGTGTGTATATGTTTGTATGTATATGTGTATGTATGCATGTGTGTATATGTTTGTATGTATATGTGTATGTATGCATGTGTGTATATGTTTGTATGTATATGTGTATGTATGCATGTGTGTATATGTTTGTATGTATATGTGTATGTATGCATGTGTGTATATGTTTGTATGTATGTGTATGTATGCATGTGTGTATATTTTTATGTATGTGTATGTATGCATGTGTGTATATGTTTGTATGTATATGTATGTATGTGACCATGTGCATGCATAAGTATTTACTATTTTAGCATTAACATCATTGGCATCATATATATATATATATATATATATATATATATATATATATATATATATATATAATATTTATTGCCTAAGCATTAATATCAATTATTTATATAAAATGTAAATAAACGAAATACAACTTTCTTAGCAAAAAATCTAAAATGCACATTATTAAAATAAAATGCATAAAAATAAGTCACATGTCTAGAGCCGGAACAAAACCAGACTAAATCTGCCACAGATAAATAAAATAAAAAAAGAAGGGTAAAATGATCACGACGTACAGCCGTGCAGGTGAGCGAACGCAAGCGCGCGAACAATTGCACACACAAACACAGAGAATACAGTAGAAAATTTACACTACTGCTAAATGTGTATAAAAAGAAAAAACTGAAAAAATATAGGCAGTAAATTGCTGACATGCCCTGAAAAGTGAATAGACAGAACGGTCTACGAAACTCTGGAGTCTGGTTGCTGAAGGTAACATCAATCATGTAAGTCACAAATTTTACATTTACAATTGTTTATTTGGGCAGAAATCCCTCTTTTATACAAGTTTCATTATCTAGAATTATCCGAATAATTTATTTTCCAAATTAGCACATTAGAAAATAAAACTACATACATAAAACAATCCATGCAGTTAAGGGCTATACGTATAGCCGAAAGCGCTCGAACCTACAGAAAATCCAGACAATTTCTACATAATCTATGCCCTAAAAAAAAAAATATAAGAACACATGAAATCTTGCCTAAAAAACTTGTAAGTTTTTTTTAATGAAACTTGTATATATATTGTATATAAATATAAGATATCGCGCATTGACTGCCGGTGTTAATAAAATAGTGCTCGATGTAATATAACGGAGCTATTAAGTATAAATTAATATATATATATATATCATTCCTCACCGGTAGCACGACTCTGAGTTCCATGCACAACGCAATCTTCAGATGCTGAGTACAGACTGACCGATTGTGTTGTGATTGAAAGTCGTGATATCGGTGATGAATTATATATATATATATATATATATATATATATATATATATATATATATATATATATATATATAAAAAAATATAAAAAAAAACAAAAATCCTTAAAATCCTTTTTCCGGATATATTTTTCTTCATACTGTCGGATTTATATCCATATATTTGCTTACACACACACACACACACACACACACACACATATATATATATATATACACTATATATATGCCAAATTATTATCGATATAACATTTTTTCTAATATTTCAAAAACCATCCAATCAATTCACACAAAATTTTCACACAATGTTGGCAACACTGACCTGCGCAATCACTGATATTTTCGTACTGATCTGCGTAATGTAAACAAACTGGCGCTATAATTTGTTTTTGAAATATTAGAAAAAAAAGTTATCTCGATAATAATTTAGCACGCAGTGTATATATATATATATATATATATATATATATATATATATATATATATATATATATATATTATTATAACATGGGCAACCAAAAAATTGCAAATTTAAAATAGGAACGGCTTCAGTAAAAAAAAAAAAGTAAAATTTATAAAAAAAAAATACCCTTTATTTTCTGATGCAGGTTTCATCATATATGTGAAATAACCGGTGAGACACGAAAATAAATATTCAGGTTCGAATTTCACTATGGGCAATTTGTCAGCGAGGTGATCCGGGATGGCAATCCCAGCGGCTTGGTGGGGTGGAGCATATTTGGAAGGTGCCTAAAAAGCCTTTTGAGTGAAAATTTGGTAGACGGAACTGTTTGGAAGCAGTCAATGGTTGCACTAGCACAAAGTCACTAGTCATCGTGACTGAGAGGTTGAGCGTACCTGGACTTGTTCAAAAAATTATCACACCAAATTATGCGGTCTAGCTACAGTCCGTTCAGCAGAGTTACAGTATAAACCAGAGTGGACGTTGTGGACTGAGTGGACATCTTTAATAAGAAATTTGCTACCCGCCTTCGCAGATTAGGGTACTCAGAAACACTGAGTAGCCAGCCATTATTTATATATATATATATATATATATATATATATATATATATATATATATATATATATATATATTTGTTTGTACGTTATTTTTATACATACAAAAAATGCTTTGTTTATAATAAACAGTATTAACATTTACCGGGATGAATGTTCGAGAAATCTCAAAAAAATGTGTCCCCCGACGTAAATATATATATATATATATATATATATATATATATTTTAAGCGTTTCACCCCAAGCAAGGCGGAAAGCCACTAGAACGCAAGGGGTTACAGAAAATTTGGAGCAAAATCAGATAGGAGTGATAGAAGAAAGGATGAGGAGAAGAGTAGTGGATAGATCAAGGCAACTGGAGATACAGAAGCCAGAGAGAGAGAGAGAGAGTACCGGGAACCCCTTCCTAATCAAGAAACAAGGAGTAAGCCTCTACTCATGTCCAAGAGAAGGGGGAGGAGTGTGGACCGGGCGGTACTAAAGCCTACCTACTCCTATTACATATAACACATACAACAACAACAAAAACAGCGGTAACGATGAAAAGGGGAGGTCATTTGCAAAGAGTCCTGGCTGACACTTGCATTTACCCTTTCGCAAATTTTGGTTTTAAGTTTTAACTTAGTATAAGTCCCATTGTCTATTCTAAAAAGAAATTGAAGAAAATAAGGTTATCCGGATTTATTGCCATGTCATAATAAATGCCCCAACATACGTGACAGCGAGTGTTAGTCCGCTTTCTTCGTCATGATAACAAGTGAATGTACAGCTTACCTTAAGTCCAAGCATCGACCTGGTGTGGGGGGGGGGATCAACGGCCAATCCACCTCCCTCACCAAATAGTGAGCTTGGGAGGCATGCTTTCAATAAAAATTAAGAACAACAGGAGAAAGAATGGTGGCTAAAACAATTCCAAGTTCAGAAATTTTATCAAGCAAGAATAGTCGGCCACTAAATCATGAGAATACTGACAAGACACATTCACATCTAGCCAAAGACATTCAATTATATATATATATATATATATATATATATATATATATATATATATATAGAGTAAACAAACCAGCATCTGAGGAGACCGCAGTGGTCGAAACTGCCGTATATATATATATATATATATATATATATATATATATATGCAGATATGTAGAAAATAGTAAAGAACACGCTAGGTAAATAATCCGGAGTTCTTTAGTATTTTGTTTTTATTTTTAAAAACAGTGCTCCATACAGAAGTAGAGCTTAAATTGTAATTATTTTTATTTTTTGCGAAGGAATCATATATATATATATATGCGCTCTCCGGCATGATTCGATCTTGGTTCCCGCCATACAAAATATATAATATATATATATATATATATATATATATATATATATATATATATAAAAGTATATAATTGGTACACAAATACAAACTTACTATTCTTAAAAGCAATACAAAGTGTATATATATATATATATATATATATATATATATATATATATATATATATATATATATATATATATATATTGTTTATTGATTCCTATTTTATTTTAGCAGACACTTTTTCACATAAAATTTTCTGATGTTTGTCCAGTGAAACTAGCGATTAACATCCAAATGACCTTTGGACGCGTCCGTAACAAAAAATTTAAACGAACTTTTCGCTTAATAAAATGTCTTTGCTTTCTTTACAGATATTGACAGACGCCATATATCAGAACAATGCAGTCTGTTTTCTATGTACCGACTCAGAAAAAAAATTGCTCGCATCTAAGACTTCTGGTGCCGAAACCATTAACGTTTGAAAAACTCGATTATTTATTAGATATCTAAATAACAGGAAATTGTTAGCATTTTACGAGACAGATTATAAAAATGACTTTTTGGATATTTCCTCTTCTAAATTCCTTTGTCTTTCCTTCTTTTGACTTTCCAATAAATAAATCGATAGTTTAATTATTCAGAATTACAGGTTAGTTTGTTTGTTGTTTTTTTTTTTACGGCAGTGGCGAAGCCGTAATGTCATAATGTTTTTAGCGCCAAACACGTAATATTCTTTCTCTTTATATATTCTGCCATTTGCTATTTATTATTAGACAATTTTAGACTACTTCTTCCCATATATCTCGAGGTTTTTGATAAAGTCCAAAGAAAGGTATGTTATGTAATCGGCTTTAACCTGATTTCTCGACTTCGGTCACTTACCTGCCGCTGTGACGTGGCATCTATTTGTCATTTCTAAAAATATTTTCATGATAATTGTTCTTCTTTTTCTCAAAATGTTATTTTTATTCTCCACAAACAAATTGTACACGTGGAAACTAGTTAGGACTTCACAGAGACTTTGAGGTATTATGGTGACCGTAGTAGAATCCTAAGTAAGAAAGTGTTGTTTTGGTGTAAGGGATATTGTGGTATGTTTCGGTCAGTAATCGTATCTAGCTAAGTTTAAGAAAAGACAGATTGAAGACCAACCTTCCCCTATCACCCCTTCTGGCCTTGTGCCACATTTTTGCATTATTTAAAATGAATATTGCTCACTTTGTAAATTTGTTATTTTTATTCCCCCTCCCTATAGACAAATTGTACACATGGAAACTAATTAGGACTTCACAGAGACTTTGAGGTATTATGGTGACCGTAGTAAGAATGGTAAGTAAGAATGTGGTGTTTTGGTTTAAGGGATATTGTGGTATGTTTTGGTAAGTAATCGTGACTAACTTAGACTAAGAAAACCAGCGTTTCCCTATCCTCATGCTTGGCCTTGTGCCACATTTTTGCATTATTCAAAATAAATATTGCTTTCCTTGTAAATAATCGGGCTTGGATTTTTTAAAGTTGTCCTTTTTATCCCCCCCTCACACACACACACACATTCACAAAGACAAATTATACATATCGGGATTAGATGGGACTTCATAGAGAAGATGCGGTACTACGGTGACTGTGAAATGTGTAGTTGTTTTGGTGTGAGAAAAATTTTGATCAATGATTGTGACCAGCTAAGTAGGATAGTTGAAGACCAGCCTTCTACATCCAATTTTTGGCCTTGTATCATATTTTCTGTATATACAAGAATAAATATCGTTTTCCACCCTGGTACTTAAGCGCAGTACCAGATTGGCAATTAGGTCCTGTTTTAATGTTGAATTAGCTAAATGTAACGGGAAGTTTTATTCTAATAGTTTCTTTTCTCACACTTCTTGCCTGTGGAACTCTCTTCTGGCATTTTTTTTTTTTTTTTGCTTCTCTGTCATCTACAATCTTCAAAAATTTAAATGCATTGCCAACTGCCATCTTCAGCCTTCCTGAATCCTGTTCTTTTTATTGTCCTGTCTCCTCAGTAAAGTTTTCTCTTTCGCACCCAGTATCCGCTTGCGTCCTGTTGGCATTATCGCTTTTCATGGGGATGAAATGATTAGATAAACTCCGTGTATTAAAGCTACTATTATTACGGGGATTCTCCCCTATAAAAAACATATCAATTAACAGTATTTTAAGTGAACTATTAAAAAGGACTTTTAATCAATGCGAAACTGAAGCGGAAATAAATTATTTCCAATAAATTATCATCTGAAAAGGAAGATGTCTACTCAAGCCATCCTTTTGAGCGCCTACAGAAATTAAGCTTGGTAGAGAAAATCTTTATAAGAAAGTGGAGACAGTAGTAGCAGAAGT
The DNA here is from genome assembly GCA_903632075.3 of Acanthosepion pharaonis. Taxonomy (NCBI): domain Eukaryota; kingdom Metazoa; phylum Mollusca; class Cephalopoda; order Sepiida; family Sepiidae; genus Acanthosepion; species Acanthosepion pharaonis. The sequence continues at coordinate 786,998 of CAHIKZ030000670.1, read as the reverse complement.
TTTAAAAGCCCTTGGCAGATAGAGTAATATCAGCGAAGTTTACGAAGTGCTCAGACGGTCATTTCAAGAGAAAAGAGTTCATTTATGGGGACGGAAAGGGTTGCCAAGTGATTGGCGTTTGTGAAAAACTTTCAGAAGTTGATACTGTTTTGTAGAATCATAATTGAAGAGAATAAGTTGTCTTTGTATTATTAAGGAAAACTTAGGTTGCGTGTTTATATCAGACAAATTATTTCAAAATGAATTTGTTGTTACTGTCCTGGGTATGACGATAAATTACATCCAGCAGCAAGGTCTATGATTGGGAGATTGGAGGAGTGTGGAACCACCTCTTAATTGCTGTTGCTCCCAGGTCCACCCTGACCTGGGATCGGAGCGCCTGTTATGGTTCCAGCTATAGGCAAATAGGAAATCACCAAACAAAAACCAACAGTATATTTGTATAAAACAATTATCAACAGTACAGTTTGTCTACAAACTATATATAAAAAAAACACACACACACACATTTACCCTGAAAGTATAAAATATCTGTAGTTGAAGGCATAAAATTCCGTTCCAAATATCTATAGATTAAGCCGGAAAATTGCGTACAAAATATTTAGATTTCGGCATTAAATAAACCATAGAGGTTGATATGGCGCTAAACAAAATCAACATACCAGTTAATTTTTTCTATGTTATCCAAGAGTTCTTTTCAGATCATGTTATGTCAGAACCCAGTTTCCTCTTTAGTCAAATCATCGCTAGTGTTAATTGCTTCGTTGACTGACATATTACTCTGACTATTTTCAAATACAAACACGGTGAATAGCTGACTGACGAATTCAGTAGCGATATTAGTTGTCAGCTGATATCTTTAAGGACACACCTGCTGGATGTTACAGAAATCGTTTTAACAAAGAAGGGCAGCTGAGTGGAGCGTGTCGCCCAATAAGCCAGTGAACCAACTCTGAGAAAGAAGAAGTTCGCTGAGTAGAGCCAAACCCTGGGTTCTTGACGAAAGCTGACAGGACAAAAAAGGCTTGTTCTCTATAAGACAGTGGTCACTAGCAGCCTAAATCAGAGACGACCGCTCACCCGCCCTGCGAAAGGAAGGCACTTAGACCATATCCTCCTCACCTCTCCTCACTTTTCCTCGCTTGCCTACAGCCGGCTCTTAAGAGAAAGGTTGCAACTGAAAAGAAAATTGCCAAGTACAACAATTTCGTCTCATGGTTTGTTTTTTTTTTTTGGGTAACGTTCCGGCCAAAGAATTAGTTTCCTTGTATTAACCTTTATCACTCCGCATTATTAATATTACTTCTCTTTCCACTACATTCTTTTTCAAGGCCTCTCAGTTGCAAAAAATCCTTATTGTTAATTTCATTCAAAGTTGTTTTCAGTTGCCATAACAGGATATGACAACACAACTATGAAATTTGATGTAATGGAATAACCAGTCACTCCCATAAATAATTACACTATAGGTAGTAAATAACTATAAAGTCAACCGTCTACGAGAGACTGGGAAAGGTGAGAGCGGGACGACGCAAGCACGTCCGACCTTCCAATTAGTGGCATTCTCTACTAGATTAACCTGTGTGTGTAACTGTACTGTATTTCATATTGCACTTGTTGTGCACAATAAACCTTTCTTCTAGTATCCACCTGGTGCCATGTGTGCATTCCATTAGCACGGAATATAACAAAATTCAAACACACTATTGTTCAGGGATCAGTGATGGGATAAACGTTTTGTACAGCAACGAAGTCACATATAGAGTGATAAAGGTGGGGACCTCGAGGTGGTGTAATGGTTAGCAAGCTTGTCTCGCTAGAACAATTACGACTGAGTAGTGAGTTCGATTCTCACTGGGTACCCCCTACTTTCGACCTTGTGCCACATCTAAGCTATGCTTGGAAAATCAATATATAGAGTGATAAAGGTTAAGCCCAAAAAATTCGACTAAAACAAGAAGCGCTCTGCGAACAAACCTGATGTCTGGTCTAAGGTGCTACGCTACACTTTTAAACAGTTCCAACTGGCTTATTAAAGTACTTTTCAAATTCTGTCCTTTTTTGGAAATAATCTTGAGAAACTCTTCTCTTCTCAACATTTGTTTTTTCAAGACATTCCTTTTATATTACCTTGTATCAGAGATTGTGTTGCCACAATCAGTCTCAGAAGCAAGGTTTATCCAAAAAGGTCCCATCCAAACACAGCATTAGTTGGAAATGGCATCACTCTAGATGGTAGAAAGGGACAGAGGATCATTTTGTTGTTGTTGTTGTTGTTGTTGTTGTTGTTGTTTTTCGCATTAATTTTAATATTATTAATAGAGAAAAATACATTTTTTTTTAAATACAGACATTTAAGTATCTAATAGGAAGTTTAAATGTCTGGGAAGTGTTTTGACGGAGGGCAGTAGGCGCGACACTGAGATCTGAAGACAGATTGGGATCACCAGGGTTGCATTCCAAAAACCTGGGTAGAGTACTGCGAAACAGAGAGGATTTCTTTGGTGACAAAGAAAAGAGTACTGAGCAGCTACGTGACATCTGTCCTCCTATACGGCAGCAACTGTATTTTTCTAGACAGGGGTGGCTGTGTTTTCAATATGTCTATAATTTAATGTATCAGTTATTGCTACGTTTGGGCCGTGGGAAGGGATGTATTTTTCAATGAAATCTGACTTCCGTTAAAAGCCTGTCGTCTAGATTTTTTTTAAATTATATTGTTAACGGCTAAAATTCTTACGGCTTTTTTTTCTTTCGTATATTTAAAGATTTTTTGGTGGGATGTTCAGGTAAGAATACATTTTATTTATGTACGATTAAAAAAAGAATAGCTTTATCTGTAACCTTGGAAACATGAAATTTGTTTTAGCTGTGTATTTAAAACCCAGTAATTTTAAAAAGTTACTCCAAAATTCGCTTGAGGATGAAATGTCTTTAATTTAATCACAAAATTAAATTCGGGGATTTTAGCTTCCATTTTTGCAACATGGTTAGAATTGTGTAGCGAAAAAACCATATTTTAAATCAATTAATTTATAGTATTAATGCTCTGTAAATTTACATTGAGCACTATTTTGTAAAAATAAAAATATCTATAAGAACACCAGATTATATATCTTACTGTTCTTTCTTTATATATATATATATATATATATATATATATATATATATATATATATATATATATATATTCTTCCGTGTCCGTTTGTTTTTTTATTTTCTCATCGAGCAGGTTAATTTCTGCTGTTGTTGCCGTTACGCTTTCCTGGCAGAACTGCATGGTATCCTGCATGGGTTCCCTGGAGAAGTCTTCTAATTTACGGTACCATGATACTAGAAACGCATCATTATGGTTACGTATTGATGGTTCCAAATCAATCCTGAAATTGGTCGGTACTAATTGATCCTTCAGGCATATCCTAATATATTCCTGGTGTGATTCATACCTGGCTAATTTGTTGGTTGCTCTATTCATACAGATAGCCAAGAATTCGGTGTTTATTGGTTCTGTTGGTGTTATGTCCTCAGCATTTGGTTCAGTCCCGTGTCTATTATTCAGGATTATATTTTGAACAATAAAAAAATATTAAAAAAATAAAATCTTCAGACACACTGGGTTGTAGATTAATATTCTTTTGTTGTTTTTTTTTATTATTATTTCATTTAGATTCCTCGACTAGTTTCGGCCAAAATGGCCATCATCAGGAGAAGAAATATTTCTGCTTGCTGGTAGCAGTAAACTACAGAAATGAATGTCTTGCTGGAGAAAATGAACTTTTGTCTGTAGTTTTCATTTGTTTTTTTATTTTTTTATCTTTTTTTTTTATCTTTTTAACATGAATCTTTTAACATTCCTTGTGTTGGTCAAACAGTCTCTTTTAAGTTGTTATTTGAGATAAGAGCTGGATGGATCTATGCTTCTCTGAATTCCCGTAGTCAGTTTGACAGTTGTATTAGTCCTGGAGAGGGGATGTGTCTCCGTTTAGTGTTTGTGTGTGTGTTATTTGGTTCTTAGGGAGTAAGTGAGTATGATATGTGTAAGCGTGTGTATTGCTGTGCGTATGTGTTATCATTTGGCTCATTAGGGAGTGAGTGAGTATGATGTGTGTCAGTGTGTATATTCGTGTGGGTGTGTGTATAAGTGTGAGGCCTCCACACCTCCGTAAGCATGTCTGTCTTGTGTGGGTGAGAAATGTGGGTAGGTTTTGATTTGTTGAGTTATATATTAGTACTATCTATATTGTTAAATTTATGGTTTAGCCCGGCCGGATATTGTGTTTTTAAACGTTGTATCCACTTATTTTCATGGGACTCTAAAATCTTTCTAATGTAATCTGCTAATGTTATATATATATATATATATATATATATATATATATATATATATAAATTCGTCCATAATTTTAATCTTGAGAGTGCCGCCATCGAAACTTATATAAATCTACGCCCCTTTTTCCCGATCTCACCTTTCCTGAAAGAATTACTACTTTCCCAAGCCAACATCAACGATATGTTAAAAAATCAAAAGGAAACGGTTAAATATCCATGACGTCATATATATATATATATATATATATATATATATATATATATATATATGATTTAAGAAACAGTAGATGTTTTATATTAAAATAGTATTAAAAATAGAGCGTTAATGATATTATATGAAAAGATTATTTAACTTTTAAACATCAATTTTATCCCGACATAGATGTTTCTTAGTAAAATTTTCAGTCTTCAGGGGTTGTGGTTTTAAACGGTATTTGGGGAAACATGCAGAAATTAAAAAAAAAAATTTACTATGAACACAAAAGGAAACTCGTACATAACAATTTATAAAATGCACTAGTCATACACAGAGATAAATTCGACCACAATTTTATCTAAAAATGCCATATCCATCAAAATAGGAAGTAATTTACTCAGAAGGAAAATTATCGATACTGCCTCTATTGAATCTTATCAGAATGTAAATCTACGCCCCGGTTTTTTCCCCCAAATCTCACTATTCCTGAAAGAATTTTTACTTTCCCAAGCCAACAACTACAAATATATTAAAAAAAAATGAAAATGGTTAAATGTTTTGGAAGATGTACAACACATACGTTCATCTCATACATATGAATAACAAAGACAAGAGAAAAAACTATTCTTAGTCGACGCGTATAAATCTACGCCTCGGTTTCTTTCCAGTCTGACCTTTCCTGAAAGAAAGACTATTTTCCCAAGCCAACATACACGACTACAAATATGTCGAAAATCAAAAGAAAATGGTTAAATGTTTTGGAAGATGTACAACACATATGTTCATCACATACCATAACACTCTAAACACAATTCAAACAATATAATTTTTTTTAAATTCCTGAATATTAATCGCTTACTTTTGGCCAGATTTTAAATGATGGCACTTTGTGTCCCGCTCATGTTTTGACTGACCTTTCAACCAGTTGATGAACATTTATGAACGTTTTCAAATTTACAAGCCTTGATAAAACAATGATACTCTCGCTTTTGTATATAAACACGTGCAACAAAATAATAAACTCCCTCAGAGGACGAAACGCTTCTTGTCTCTTTTTATTCATAAATACTTAACCCTAAAAAAATTAAGATTAATTTTATTTAATTACATTATTCGTTACTAAATAGGATCATTTTTAAGTCTTCTTTTTACTTTTGTCGAAATACGTTTAGGATTCACATTGAATTGCAAATACGCACGTGCACACGAAAAACGTTCATGAACACATATTTTAAATCAAAGCGAAATCGATATCTGTGTTGCCATAACTAATTTCCCTTTTCTCTGGCAATAACCCCTGGTAAACTGGAAAAGCGTATCATTGTATAACCATATTAGTGCTTTGTGTATTGTAAGCTCTCCGGTCTCAAAGGTTAGAACAGATGGTATATGTAGCAAACTGGAATGTTCTATTCTGCTACTTAGGCAATCCCATTTTCTGTGTCCTGATTGGATGCTGGTTCTAGTGTGGATATTGTGATAGATAAATATCCATCATTCACCATTATGTTTGATTGAATACAGGGCTCACCCGTCTGCCAACTGGACGCTAGTTTGGAACCTTCCTGGGAAGGTGAGTATCGCATTGATTCTACCCATATAAGCCTAAATACGCTACCCGTTAAAGTCATGTTTATAACTTTGACTCATTTCGTTCTATTTTTGTTTGTTTGTTGTTTTTACGGCTTATCAACCTTTTTTGAGGTTATTTAAAGCCGAAACATATTTTTGGATTATAATAATTCTTGAGAGATAATAATGATTTCCTGATACAACTCTTACTATTTAACCCATAGCTGGGAGGAGATGAGGTTTATTCATACCTTTCCCCAAGGTATTTGCGCGTAAGTGAATATAATTAACCCGACTGGAATTTCGAACTCGATTCTCCGATTTCTCTTTCCGAGCCTTTATTCCTTACACCATCCGCACATCCAAGCTTACAGCCACTGGCATTACCCAACGGTCAACTATCTAAGTACTGACCAGGTTCGACTTAACTTCGGCGATCAGACGGGAACCAATGTTTCAACGTGATATGGCAGTAAGCAATTTTTTATAACACCTGAGTTTAAATTGAATATATTTTCTTAATAAATGTAGTTGTTTAAATTGTGGAGGAATGGATAGCGGCTCGGATTGAGGAATCGGGGAGCCGAGTTCGAATTCCAGTTGAATCCATTACATTCACTTACGTGCTAATAATGGGAAAGTTATGGATCCTCTTCTTCTCTCCTCAGCTATGGTTAAATAGCAGGACAAACCGGGTTCTATAGCCTTGGATGGAAACTGGTCTAGCGCAGAAAGAAATGGCAGCCTACTGCGGGAAAAAATCTGCTTCTTCAGTCATGTGAAGCGCGTGTCACGCATGGCACATAATTGACTGACTGTTTAAATGGACAAACAATTTAGATTTGAAATTTGATCAACCAGCAGTCAGTGAAGCAAAATACGCCTAACTAGAGCTATATTACAAAAATATAATATATATATATATATATTATTTTTAGCAATTACATAATATAGCATGACTTTTATTTAAGAAAGCCAATCGCAAAAGTCGATATACGCGCACAAAAATATGAGGTCTGATCAAAAAGTATTGGGACGTGTTATAAAAAAACTATAACACATATCAATTCGACATTTAATCTCCTTCGAAGCAGTTCCTTTCTGAAGTAGCGTTTCCATTGATGGACGCATTCCTGGGTCTCCTTTTTTCATGCATCCTTATCACATTCCCTTGAATTTCCTGGATGTCTTGAAATCTTGTTCCTTTCAAGTGCGATTTTTGGAAAGAGAAGGATACTTCCAAGGAGCAAGATCTGGGGAATATGGAGGTTGTCGGATTTGGGGAATGTCAGCCTTGGTCAAAAACTGCCACAAAAGCCTGTGTCACTGATGGAACATCCGTGGGGGTGATGAGACAATCACATTCTACAAACGTTTCACCCAAATACTGCAATAAATAACAGGCAGGAACGAGACCGTTACAAGTTAAACTTGTATACGCGATAGAGTCCGAAGTCAATCTATGCCAATCTGTTTCACTCGGCATACTTTAGTCCATAAATTCTCAATGTGAGCCATATAGCCCTCCTGGAGGCCATGAAAAATATTTTCAGGGGCCACAAGGCCAAGTTTGAAAAATGCAGGGGGCACGTGCGGGCACAGAAAATTTAGGACCCACAATACATATATATATATATATATATATATATATATATATATATATATATATATATATAGATTTTCTAATTAGTAATTATTAATATCTGTCTATATTTCTGAGATGAGGTATTATGTACATTATTTATATTATTCGGACTATCGTCCTCATCTTTGTCGCCATATTTATCACAACGTTTCGGCCGCTGTACGCTCCGGCGTTCTTCAGGTGGCTGGAAGAAGGCCGAAGCGTACAACGGCCGAAACGTTGTAATAAATATGGCGACAAAGACGAGGACGATAGTCCGAATAATGTAAATAATGTACATAATACCTCATTTCATATATATATATATATATATATATATATATATATATAGTCATCCACAGCGAAACAGTCTTCAAGTGGTTGGAATGTCGAACTGAACCCTTTATTTCGCTCACTGGGGTAGACTGTTCTAGTTCCACGTGCCATGTCTATCTAATGGATGTCAGTTATCAGTTATCTCCTGTTAATTTTCCCTCTGAACGTTCTCCACTGCCTTAACCGGGTATTGAACAATATATTATTAAATTTATTTTAAAGTTGAATATTAAATTAATCTAAGCCATTTTGTTAACATAAATATTTATTTATTCTACTTTTTTCATCTGAACTATGCAAAATGGCCGTTTTTAGTTTTCAATTTCTTAAAATATAAAACTCATAGTTTAAAGTTTAAATTAAACTATGTTTTCACCAACTTGTCTTTTAATTTTGGAAAGCTAAATGCCCTGAACAAAGATCTCCAAGGAAATGGTCCCGCCTTGTTTTCCTGCAAGAAGGCAATTAACACATTTAAGAGGAAACTAAAGCTGTTCCTTAATATCCACTGAGCCTCTTGATGACGACCTAGCAGTGTATGTTGGTCATTTGAAGCAGTTGTATAATGATATGAAAACTCACTTCTCTGATCTACTCCAAATGACAGTACCGCACTGGTTTGTGGGTCCTTTCATTGCTGATGCATCTGAAGTTGATATCACCTTACAAGAAAGTTTCATTGAACTTCAAGATAACACAGCAGCTCAAGCGAGGTTCAAGTGTGGAGGATACCAGAAGCTGTGGATGAATGAAGACATGCATAAGAATTACCCACTACTCTGGAAAGATGTGAAGTTGCTCTTACTCGCTTTTTTTCACATCTTACTTGGTTGAGTCTGGTTTCAGTCGGATGATGCATCTGCTGTCAATAGCTCGAAATCGCCTAGACGTAGCAAAAAGAGGCGATTTACGTCACTTTCTGACGAATTCCAATCAAACCTTGACAATTTGAGAGCCTTGCACCAGTCACAGGGATCCCATTGAAATCGTACAAGTTAGAGCTTATGGTACATGTATTTTTTGTTTTGTAAATGAGTTTATTCAAATAAAATATTTATCCACATAATATTATTCTTTGATTTACAACTGGAGTTAATGTTTTGATGTCATAGTACTATCCAAACTACAACATTAAATATTCCTATTTTCCTAGATGTATTAAGTCGAAGAAAGAGGCAAGAAGGAGGGGATATGAACTGAAGTTGGCATGAGGGACCATAAAGAACTCGTATTGGATTGAAGGGGGCCATGACTAGAATAAGGTTGGGAAACATTGCTTTAGCCCATTACCAAAGCAAAAATACCGATACTTTTTGATCGGAAGGATGTATATACACTGGAAGCTCTACTCGCTTTGATAAGAACGGTATTAAATTTCATAAGTTGGACCCTGAAAAGAGTACTGAGCTTCTACGTGACATCTGTCCTCCTGTACGGCAGCGAATGTTGGACGGTATCTTCAAGGATGAAGAAGAGATTTGAGGCGGCGGAGATGTGGTTCTACAGAAGGATGCTGAGGATATCATGGACCGAGTATGTGAGCAACGATGAGGTCTTGGTGAGGCTGCAAACAAGGAGAAAGCTTATGCTTAACACAAGGAAGAGGCAGATGAAATTTATGGGACACGTGATGAGAAAGGAGGGCCTGGAGAATCTGATACTCATGGGGCGAATAGAGAGGAAAAGAAACAGGGGAAAGAAGCGCATGACATACGTGTCGGGCTTGGGTAGGTGGATGGCGGGGGCGTGGTCTGGGTGTTATGGGGTCCTCCCCTTTTTCATATAAGTGAACTCTACCAGTGTTACTTGGACTGCTGCCGTTAAATACCCAGAGTCAGTCAGAATATATGAACGGAGATAGAGAGTGTGATTGAGTTGGAGGTAGAGTGATAGTGTAAGGTAACCGGTTGTAGAAGTCAGTTACAAGGACGCCCGACTCTAAGGAAGTCCTACTTCGAGACTGTATATATCTATATGTAAGCAAATGTAAATGGATATAGATCCGACAGAATGAAGAAAAATTTGGAAAAAACAAACAAAAATCCTTAAATGCAATTATGTTGTTTAAAATGAATGAAATGTCGACGTCTGACGTTTCGGTTTAATAAACCTTCTTCAGGATAATATTCATTAAAATACAATTCAGTTCAATTTGACAAAGACGATGGACATAAAAAACAAGTCTTATCCAAAACAGATAACTGAAAATTTTTAAAATGATCAGCTTGGTAATTTTTTGTTATCTCTCCTAAATCATGTTCGATCATCTATTTACATAAGCTCATCAGGTAGGTATGGCTGATGCTAACCTCCAGATGAGTGACTCATTACGACTTCTTGGTTTGTTTTGTTTTACAGCATATCAACCTCAATGGGTTATTTAATGCCGACAAGATTTTATTGCTGGTAATATTTTTTTTCAAAAATGTATAGCTGGTAATTTTTTTTCAAAAATGTATTGCTGATAATAATGTATATTGCTGGTAATAATTTTTCTTCAAAAATTTATTGCTGGTAATAATTTCTTCACAAAGTATTTCTGGTATTAAAATCTATTTTTACACTTTCATAGTGTTTTGACCCATAGCTGGGACCCTAACAGGTGCAACCACCCCGGGTCAGGGTGCACCTGGGAAGAGCAGCAGAGGTGGTTCACGTCCCTCAAAACCTCCTGATCAGAGGCCTTACTGTTGGACGTAGTTTATCCTCTTACCCAGGACGCACGCCTGCTCGGACTAACGTTTTCAGCTTATATAAAGTGGAGAGAGTATAATGAATCAATTGCTCAGTCTGTTAGCTAACAAAGTTGGTTTACTATGTCGTACTAGACATTTTTTCTCGCCAGAATCCATCTTAACATATTTATACGTCTACCATTCGTCCTTGCTTTGAATATTGCTGTCACATCTTGTCTGGTGTTCCTGCTATGTATTAAGAGATTCTTGATAAAATCCAAAGAAGAATCTTGGATTCAGTCACTTTGCCTTGCCATTGCTGTAACGTACCTTCCCTGTGTCATTTCTATAAATACTTTCATGGTAATTGTTCTGATTAACTTTCCGCTATGGTACCTAGACTTTATGAATTTAAACGCAATACCAGCTTAGCAACACGATCTCATCATTTTACAGTTGAAACTGATAGATGTAACCGTAAGTTCTATATTAACAGTTTCTTCAATCGCACTTCTCGCTTGTGGAACTCTGTTCCAGCTTCTTGCTTCCTAGTCAGTTTTAATTTTCAAAAATTTAAATGCAATATCAATCGTTATCTTCTGTCTTCCTAATTCTTGTTCTTTTATTGTCCTTTCTCATTAATAGTAGTTTTTTTCTCATATTCTCTAACACTCAGTAACACCCTTGCGTCCTAGTGACTTTATTGCCTTACTTGAGATGAAATGATTAAAAAGTTTATACGTTTTTTTCTTCTGTCCCTCTCACCGTCAATGTTTCCTGTGCGTATCTAATTTTCCAAACCTTCTTTTCTCATTATGTATCCTAGTAATTTCGACTGACCCTTTCTAAGCATAAGCGTCATTTTTCTTCACATTTTCCTTAAAACTTCATTGTTGCCGACATGCCCGGTGCATAGTATTCTCAGCATCCTTCTGCAGAACAACTTTTCTGTTGCCTCAAATCTCTTCTTTATCTGTGATGAGATTGCCAGGTATTCATTGCCATATCTATAGTCTGGTACTCTCTTCTTTGTTTCTAACGAAATTTGTCCTGTTTCTTAAATCTTTGGTTAATTTTCGAAAGGCATCTTTCGTTAGCCCAATGTGTCTTCGGATTTTGGTGTCACCATTTCAGTTCTGTGTCAAAACCATTCCCTGATATTCAAATCATCATATTTGCTTCATTTTGGCATCTCCAATTCGTCGCTCGTATTTTGCACACTGAAGAATGGCCAGATCATAGCATTCTATCATAAAACACAATTTTCATTCAGCGTCCACTATCATATTAGCACACGCCCTATCCATGATACTGAGAACTTTTACACGTAAATATAGCATGATTTAAAACTATATATATATATATATATATATATATATATATATATATATATATATATAAAAAGGTAATATACATAATATAGTATATAATGCAAGTGGATCCTAATTATATAAAATATTAAAACATATCCACAAAAAGAGCTCAATGTATTTATTAAAATATAGCATCCCAGTATAGATTATTTCCACTAACGCCAATGCATTAGCCTTATTCAACTCAACTGATTATATCTGAGCTGAATAAGGCTATTGACATTAGTTGAAATAGTGTATACTCATGAGGTAATTTTAAGATTCTTCTGTTTTTAATTTTATATATATATATATATATATATATATATATATATATATATATATATATATATATATATATATATATATATATATATAGGTGTATTATAAATTAACTGATTTAAAATAAATGAATCAATTAAATATGTTATATATGTATATATAAATATATACATATTATAAATATAAATATATATATATATATGTATATAAATATATATATAAATATATATTATAAATATATATATAAATATATATATATATATTATAAATTAATTATATATATATATAAATTAACTGATTTAAAAATAAATAAATCAATTAAATATGTTATATATGTATATATAAATATATATATATATATAAATATATAAATATAAATATATATATATAAATATATATATAAATATATATTATAAATATATATATATATAAATATATATATAAATATATATTATAAATATATATAAATATATATATTGTAAATTAATTATATATATATATATATATAAAAAATAACTGATTTAAAAATAAATAAATCAATTGAATCAGTTAATTTATAATATTCATGCTCTGTAAATTTACATTGAGCACTGTTTTTGTAAAAAAAATATCAATAAGAACACCAGATTTTTTTTCTATAATATATATATATATATATATATCGTAATCAACAGACAGACTGTTTCGCTGTCTCACAGCGCATCAGTGTTGCTTCAAACCGGGATCGAAACCCGAGTGACACAGTCGGAGATTTTCCACTAAGCCATTGGCGAACGGTTGAAAGAAAGGGTTTTAACATCTCGAAGCCTTCGACAGGCTTTGGTATGCACTTCCTCTTCACAAACTGAAATGTTACGGTATCTGCAAACAAATTAACAATTAAGATTCACCAGAAAATTATTATTAGTAGTAGTAGTAGTAGTAGTAGTAGTAGTAGTAGTAGTAGTAATAGTAGTTTTTGTTGTTGTTGTTGTTGTAGTATTTGTAGTAGTAGTAGTAGTAGTCCGAAATAAAACTATTTAATAAAGGTTATAAATGATAAATTCTACACGGAACTCTATCAAGACACTTCTGCATTTTTCCTCCGCTGATTGTGAAAAAAAAGGTACGTAATTGGATTTTGAAAATGTTGAAGAAATGACTTGCGTGTTTCACAGAATGCACTTGGATCGAAAAATCGTGAGGAATTCTTGAAGAACTGAGTCATGCAATACAATTAGCGGGTTTCTTTGGAATGCCGTGACCTCGCGCTCCACAGAGTTGAACCCCAAATTCCGTCACCGAATTTTTTGACGGAAAAAAATCCCCCATCAATTTTTTTTTAAAATAAAAACTTTATGCTAAAAGAAATCAAGTCTTTCAAATTAAACAATTAAATCAAATTATATAGATAAATATTTCGAAAAATCATTTTCATTATTACACGAAGAGAGGTTGGAAATTTTGACACTTCCCAGACATATTGAAGACGAGAGGTCCTGATTGAAACATCGAGTAACTTACATAAAGTTCTTGTATAAATAGGAGGGGGGCAGAGCAGGGGACTAGGAAGGATAGAAATGGGACAAATATTGAAACAAAGAATAAGTGTTACCTACTATGAATGCTCCGATATAGCCGTAAATGCTGGACAATCTCACAGATGAAGAGAAAACTGGTGGCAATAGAAATGTGGTTTTACAGAAGGATGCTGAGAATACCATGGTAAACAACGAAGGGAAATGGACAGAAAAAGGACTCTTATACTCAGAATCAGAAAGAAACCACCGAAATTTGTTGGACACATAATGAGGACGGGTGCTTGGAGAATTTAACACACACAGGGTATATCGAAGGCAAAAAAGACAAGGTAAGGTAACGAGTCAATTACCTGAAGAGCTTGTGTGTATGGATGACGGAAGGGTAGATCTACGGGATATAGAAGGCTGTGGAGGACCATGGTCGCCCACTTCCTGAAGGGAAACGACACAAAGAAGTAGAGGAAACGGAAAGGGAAATCGGAGAGCCAGGTTAAAATTCTTGCCTAGTTTGTTACGTTTACGTTTGCACGAATACCTTCTCCCCCATCAATGGGTTAAATAGTAAAGTAGACTGAACTCTCTAAACTTTGCGTGACAGCTAGTCTAAGAGAAGGGCTACTCAGAATCCCAAACAGATGGAAAAGGTAACGGGAAACCACTTCACTATTTTTCCAAACACATCATAGGAATACACAAATATCAAAAAGATGAAGCTGTGGAGAGCCATGATCAACCACGTCCTGAATCGACTACTCTGTGTCTCTCATTCTCCATTCTCTTACCCTCTCTTGGATTCACCATCACTTCCTCTCCCACTTACTAGCCATCTCTTTCTCTCTCTTCCACTTTATCATTTCCCTCTATTCCACCTTCTCTCATCCTCCTCATTCTTTCCTCTATCCTCTCTCTCTTTCTCTCACCTCTCTGCCTCCCTCTCCATGTCTTTGTCCTCTCTCACTTTTTCTCTCTTTCTCTATCTCTCTCTCTTCTTCCCTCTTCCGCTATTTATCCTTGTTTCAACCACTCTCTCTCCCTCACTATCTCCATCTCTCTCTGTAGCTCTGGTTACCTCTCTAACGCTTCCTCCTGCTCTCTCTCTCTCTCTCCCTCTTTCTCCCAGTGATGTTCCCTCTCTTCTCTCTTTCTTGCCCCCCCCTCTCTCTCTCTCTCTCTCCCTGTTTCTCCCAGTGATGTTCCCTCTCTTCTCTCTTTCTTGCCCCCCCCTCTCTCTCTCTCTCTCTCTCTCTTCTTTCCAGTCAATTCTTCCCTTTATTACAGTTACCTTGATGGCTCGAAGGAAAGAAAAAAACGTGACGAGAAAACCGGAATTTGGAATCTTTTCCTAATCAATCGAAACATTTGGTTTGAATTTGGAGGGGGGGCAGATATTCAAAAAATAAAACTAATGTTGATTTTAATTTTATTCGTCATGTCAAGTCCCATTTAGCTTCCAAATCAATGAAACTGGAAAGGTTTATGTATGAAGTCGAATTCCAGGCAAAGGTTTCACCTGCTGCCGTATAAAGGAACATTTTTGATTCTGACAATCAAACGAATCCCTAAAGATCAAATGCAGTACTTGACGGGGAAGGAACTAATTTTAAAAAAAAGATCATTAATCTTGCTTTCTTCTTCCTATCCGAAATGGTTTTAATCAAGGATTTAATTAAATTTTTAATTTTGAGATCGTATTATTTTGATAGAAAATCAATTTTGTCGGTTTTAAAATTGATTTTTTTTCATCACAATACGTCTAGGATAGGAAAGCTTTTCATGAATTCAAATTTATTCAAATTTCTCGTAAACATTTTTTAAAAATCAGAACAACGTCTTTGACAGCATATGCTGTCTGGCGACGCAATGAAGATGCTCAATACATGAGCAATGCGTACGTTTTCAGCTACTGAAGAGAATTATTTTCAAGAGAATTCATATTGAAAGCCCAGGTGCAAATTTCTTGAATGCTTTAGAATGAACTTTCTGTCAAATTCAGAACAAAATTTATTTTAATCATTTCATCTAAAGCAAGGCAATAAAGCCACTAAGTCGCAAGGTGGGGTTATTGAATGTGAGAAAATATGAGAAAATAATCATTCTTAAGTCGGTATCTCCACATGTATCTACAAAAAAGTATGTTTAAAAAAAGAACATACCATGATGAAAAAATGCTCCAAACTTAATAAAACCAAAGTTTTATCATCAAAATGTTTATGTTATTATTAAGAGGAAAGACCAAATGTTATTAAGTGTAAAGACCAAATGTTATTAAGAGTAAAGACCAAATGTCATTATTAAGAGAAGAGACCAAATGTTATTATTAAGAGGATCTTTTCCAAAGTAGATTTTTATTATTTTATTTTTTTTAATTCTTTCTAGCATGTTCGAAATTTTGGTTAAAATCCTTGATTTTTTGCGTCCGCGAGTGGGTCGAAGATTAGCATGGGAAATTTTAGCGTCCTTTTTGCCGTGAAAAACACATTAAATTCTTACAAAAAAATCAAATAATTGTCGGATTTTAATGAAACTTTCAAGACATATTCACAAACCAATTAAATTATTTTAGAAATGTTTGATAAAAAACACCCCCAGTTATTTAATTTTATGAAATTTCAAGAAATTAATTTTGTACCGTTTAATGTTTAATTAAAAACAGAACACCTTGCAGAAATTTAAATCATCAATTTTTTTTAAACAGGTTCCTAAGTTGCGGAAAATCTGTTCTGAATCGTAAAAAAATGCGGTCAAACTAAGACATTATTTAATTAGAAAAGCTTTTATTTGCGTTAATAAATATGATATATTATGGACACTATTGACTTAAGAACAAAATTTCGATGAATAATTAATTTTTACAAGAATTGTTTTATTTTTTAATTTTTAAATAGAATAATTTATTAAGTTTTAAATCTTTTAAATTTCTGTCTTAATTTGTACCGGTTAGGTGATATTGTTATTAAGTAAAAACTATATTTACTAATAATGAGTAGAAAAGCTTACGACAATTCCGCGACCCCCAATATTTTAAAAATAATTTTGAATTTTTTTTTTTTTTTTATTTGTATAAAGGTGTCAATTTTTGTAAATACAGACGTCCATACACGACATTATCAAAAAATAAAAGCGATAACTATAGTTAATTTAAAGCGAAAGTACCTAGAATTCAGTAAAATATTAGATTACAGAGAATATTTTCCGTTTCCTAATTTTTTAAGATTACTCGATAGTAAAAAAATTTACATCAAAAAGGCACTCACGTTATATTCTTCTAGTAACTTTTACAGATATGTCCCCCATAGAAAAAATTATATAAACTTACGGCGGTCAGCCATAGTGCCACCTGTCAACACCTTAAATAAACACGTATCTACGTATTAAAATATATTTCTGTGATATTTTAAACTAAAAGTAATATTTCAAATGAAATTGAACTTCAAATCAGCTAATATTACTCAAATAAGATTTCAGAAAAGTATAATTTATTTTTGAAAGAATTTTTTAAAGAGAATTACATTGTGTTGACAGAAGGCTAAAAATGGCGCGAAAATCAACAATTTTTAGCGATTTAAAAAAAATACTACTCCCAGTCGATTTGGAGCCGTTTTGAAATACAGTAAAGTATTTTGCTTATTGGAATATTAAATTCAGTCTATTAGTTTGAAATTAAAACCAAAATAAAAGCTTCAAGGAAGATTTCTAATTAAAAAAAATCATTTTAAAACTTAGGTATCGTTTTTTTTTTGGGGGGGGTATCTACTATTAAAGACAATAAAAGAACAGGTATTTCCTTTTGCTGTCTACCAGATAAACCTTGAAAATGCATAGCCAATGGTTAACAGCCACTTTGTCTAATAGTATCATTGTGTCCCCTTAATCTGTTGTCGTTCCTGTGAAAATAAATTGGGATGTATTATTTTCGGAGCGAAAATGCATAGCCCACGGAGATGACTGTGTTGGAAAGTAACTCTCCAATGGTGTTATTTTGGTGCACGAATAATCGGCTGCACTTTTAGAGGAAATATATAGGAAGCAATACTTTCGGAACGCAACATCACCCGTATATGTGAATTATATTGTCATAAAGAACATCAACAATTTCATTACTAAATTATGATGTTATAGACGACTTTTAAAACAATTTTATTGTTAGATTATTTAACCATACAATACGCTAACAGTTTTATTATTAAATTATTTTGTCATGGGCGACGTTAGCAATTTTATGATTAAATTATGTTGCCGCAGACAACAATTTAATTATTGTATTTTTATTTGTTTCGTATCTTGTTCAATTTAGCTGGAAAAATTAAGTTTCTAAAGTCTCTGATGTAGAACTGCCCCTGTTGCATGATTAGACACATCTGTGGCCAGCAATAACTTCATGTTTGCATCTTCTGAGCTATAATTGAGTTTCGTGTAATCTGCTAAGGTGTTTCTTGTTTATATAAATAAAAAAGCTGTTGTCGCTGCGGCAATAAATTTCATATTTTTAGATCGGTTTTCAGATGATCACTTAATAGTTGCAAAATATGTAAGCATTTACAAGAATCAGATCAAACGAAAAATGTTGCTGCTATACCTGTGTTGGGGCTACACAATCTATCTATCTATCTATCTATCTATCTATCTATCTATCTATCTATCTATCCCTCTCTTTCATTCTCTTTCACTCTTTCTTTCTCTCTTTCTCTCTTCCTTCTTCTCTCTTCTCTGTCTTTCTTTGTCTCTTTACTTCTCTCTTTCTTTCTCTCTTTCTTTGTCTCTCTTTCTTTCTTTCATTCTTTCTTTCTTTCTCTCTCTCTTTCTTTCTTTCTTTCTCTTTCGTTCTTTGTCTTTTTCTTTTTCTCTTTCTTTATTTCTCTCTATCTTTCACTTTTTTCTCTCCGTCTGTCTTTCTTTCTCTCTTTTTTTCTCTCTTTCTTTCTCTCTTTCTGTCTATCTTTCTTTTTTTTTGCTTTCTCTCTTTCTTCCTTTTTCTCTCTTTTTCTTTCTTTCTTTCTTTTATTCTTTCTTTCTCTTTCGTTCTTTGTCTTTTTCTTTCACATTCTTTCTTTCCCTCTATCTTTCTCTCTTTCTTTCTCTCCTTCTCTCTTTCTTTCTCTCTTTCCCTCTTTATTTCTCTCTTTCTTTATCTTTTTTTTTGTTTCTCTCTCTCTCTCTCTCTCTCTCTCTATCTATCTATCTATCTATCTATCTATCTCTTTCTCTTTCTTTCTTTCTTTCTTTCTTTCTCTCCCTCCAGGGTTCAAAAGCGTTTACGTGGCCTTAGAAGCAATTATCAGTATCCTTTGCCTTAAATGGCTTGTAGGTTTTGTAATGTGCGAACAATGTTTTAAAAAGAAGTTTGGAATGAAACTTCGATAAATTTTATGAGACCTACCAAATATCCAAGTTTTCGTAATGGTGCTGGGATTTGGGAATTAAGCATCGTTTCTAATTCTTCAGAAAGGGGAGTTATTTCTGCCTTATCAGCAACCTGTTCAATGAATTGTTGCTTTCGTCCGCCAAATATATATATATATATATAATCGACTCTCCCGTCGAGATTCAACGTATGAGGGCCAAGCAGATCAGTTTCCAGGAAACCGACAGCCCGACACCGGCACATGAGATTTGATTATAGTGGTGACGGCCTCGTGCAGGACCATCCACACTTTTTAAAGGAACGAATGCAGAGACCTGGTGCACCGAATGCCACAAGGTTCCCAAACGACTCTCTGCAGGTTTTGAATTCAGAGTTGTCCTTCTCCTAGACCAGTTGCCATCCAAGGCTATAGAACCCAGTCTGTCCTGCTATTTTACCCATAACTGGAGGGAGAAGTTGAGGATTCATACCTTTTCCAAGGGTATTAGCACTTAAGTGAATGTGATGGATTCGACTGGAATTCGAACTCGGCTCAGCGATTCCTCAATCCAAGCCGCTATCCATTACTCAACCGTCCATAATGTCCGTAGTTTGATTTGTCCAGTCAATGAAAAACTAGTCGACAGCCTCGGGGGAATGTTCACAGTTAATCTTGAATAACTACAGTGAGACCAATTGATAACTGGATTTGGTGTTTGTCACAGCAAAATCTGCTTTGTAGAATTCGATATTTTTTTTTTTTTTTTGTTTTGGCAAATAGATCTTATTTTCCCAGAAAGTCAGCACCCAGAAATGGGCATCCAAATTTCCGCCATGGTAATTTCTAAAATAAAACGCATTGCGCAATTCCAAGAACGAGGACGAACATTTTTGTCCCGAAAGTCTTTACTGCTTTCGTTGGCTGCTTGTCACATGAAGTTTTCTTTTTGTTTTTTGTGGTGGTGGGGGTTACTAAAATAATTTTAATGGTGAGATTGACAGTTTCCATACAGAAAACATTCGGCATTCATTGACCGAACCGTTGGCTTTAATATCGCTTGAAATTTATAAATGTTTTCTTCTAAAAGAGATTTTCAGAAAAATAAATTTCCTAAATCCACTATTATCGCTATTTCTACTACTGATAACAGTTTCCTTCCTAACCGTTTGTCTAAGGTAGTGTGGAATATCAACATCTTAATTATAATTATAATTATATTAGTTGCATGTGCTACCCGTTTTAGTTGTTGCTGCTATTGGAAATCTTCAAGTAATTTTTTTTTATTTGGTAAGGTTCTTTGTGACTCTGGAGACTATCAATAGAATTTCATGAAGTAATGTCTTTCAAACCTAAAGTTTACCCAATACAAGACTCGAGAAACACTCAAAGTAGAGGGTTACGGTCAAATTGCCAATGCTGAATGAAGTTTGATATGGATGAAAAAAAAGATTATAGGAAGTGAAGATTTTGAGGATAAGGAGGATAGATAATGATTGACCGTTGACTTGAAGAAATCAAGACTGAAGTGTCGCTCGAGAAGTTATCCTTTTTGAGGTGATCAACAACCTTCTTATTGATTATAGCGCCAAAAGGTTTGCTAATGACACCGAGGAGGCTGATAGGTCTATACTAAGACGAGGATGAGCGTTCACCAGGTTTCTTGAAAATGAAACATACACTTGACACCTTCCACAAACTTGAAAAGGATTTCTCCTACAAGTTACTGTTTAATAGTGTTGCTAATGTTAATGATAAGAGCGATCAATACTGTTTTCGGTTGAGGCTTATAAAATCTTTCTCTTCAGGAAATTACGTTTTTCAAGTCCAGTAGCTGTTGTCGCTCTTTCCAGTACTGATGGGGGTTTCCTTCCTAACCTTTTGTTTGAAGTGGTGTGGAACGTCAACGTCTTATGTCATTATTTTCTCTTCGAGTTACACATGCTGTCCATTTTAAATCGGAAATAAATCAAGGTTAACTACTGGGATAGGAGTTACAGTGGAGTAATGGATAGCGGCTCGGATTGGGGAATCGGAGAGCCGAGTTCGAATTCCAGTCGAATCCATTACTTTCACTTACTTGCTAATACACTTGGGAAAGGTATGAATCCTCTTAATCTCTCCCCATCAGCTCTTGGCAAATAGCAAGACAGACCGAGTTCTCTAGCCTTGGATGGCAACTGGTCTACCACAGAAAGTAATGGCAACTTACTACGGGAAAAAAAACAGACTCGTCAGTCATGTATCGAAACTGACTGACTGGGATTTTATCTGGGCCAGTAACATTCTTAGGGTCAAGACTTTTGATAAGTTTTGAGACTTCCAGGGTTGGGATAAAAATATTACCGAGATTCTGCTCCGTGAAACGAGAAGGTGTTTGTTTGTTTGTTTGTTTTTTTGTTTTTTGTTGTTTTGTTTTTGTTTTTTTTGGCACTTAACGCAGTGTTAAAGAGAAAAGATCGAAGAGCTCTGACAAAAGTGACATTACCTCCGAGACATTTATGATAGCAAGTACTAATGCTTTGCCTCTATTGAGAATCAGATTGGCCGTCTTCCAGAACACCCGGGGTTTCAAGTCGTTTGCTTTCGATCTTCGCCTGGACTACTTGTGCATAGAAAATGCAAATAATTTTGCATTTTCCCTTCAGCCTCTCTCCCGCAGGCGGGATATGGCAATTCTCTCGCTGATCTACCGCTACTTCCACAGAAAGTGCTCCTCAAAAAATTTCTGCTATTAAAACCTTTTTTTGCGCTTTCATAGTAATTTGATACCAGTTTGGGCGTTAACTATTTGCCCATAGTTGAGACCTTAACAGGTGCTACCACACCAGGTCAGGATAGACCTGGGAACACCAGCAATTAAGAGGTGGTTCCACGCTCCTCAAAACCTTCTGAACAGATACATTGCTGTTGGATGTAGTTTATCGTCTTACCCAGGACGTGCACTCTTTGGATATTATAAATTTTAAATCAAAATTTGTTTAGCTTGCCTTACAACAGCTCCAATCCTCAGAATGAAAATTTACCAAAAATCAGGGAATTATTCACATTTCGTAGGAGCGGATGACATTCGAGGTAATTATAAGGATTTTTTTTTTTACAATTAAAAAAAAAAAAGGAAAAAATGTTTTTGTCTTGTTTATCGAGATGGGTGTGGTCGCCAACCCCATATTTAAAGACAGCGCACCCTAGTTGCCCAGATTTGGGGCGATCGCAAAGGTCATTCCAACCGGAGTGCAAGGGAAGGGCCTCACTCTGGGAGAATTTGGTGTGAATTTTATTAAATATAAATTCTTTTTATTTTTGGATGAATTAATATTTGGGGATGAATTAACAGAAAAGAGCCAATAATTTTCTAGAAAGGTAATCTTTTTGTATCTTTATTGTTAACTGGATACATAAATTGTCAGGATGTTTTCATGCTCACGATCGCGCGCGTTCGTTCGCCATCGTCAATCACTCCAGATGAAGCGCTGATTCAAAACTCAATTCTTTCTTCTTTAAAATCTTGTGGATGTATTTTCACCCGCTGTAATCAAGTAGAATTTTTTTTTCGTTTTTTTTACTACATACCGTATTTCAATGACATGAATTTCAATCGATTCCTCGAGAGAAAAAAAATGTCACGAAAAACAAGAAAAAATTTTGTCAAACGATCTTGCTCTCTGACAGGTTAAAACAGAGAGACTTGTAGAAGCAGCCATGTTAGTTTCAAAAACGCATAAGCCAACTACCAGCTACTTACATTACCCATTTTTAAGTTATAGAAGCTGACGTGTGATATGAACATCTCAGTGTCTGGTGATGGATACGAAAACAATAGCAGTTTTTTTAAGAATGGAATGTATAAGATCTATTATATTATATCGCTTGTTTTTTTCTGTCTGTCAGGCAAATTCGGTCAGCGTGGTGATCACTTTTTTCTTCTTCTCAGGTAACGATGTTTATAGTCATCCCAGAAAAGAAAGTTCAAAAATCTACTACGATTTATAATACCGTCAGATTGAACATTTCGACGCGGTGTTAGCAAGCTTGTCTCACCATATCAATTGCTACAGAGTAGTGAGTTCGATCCTCACTAGATACTCCATTCTTTCGGTCATGTGCCACATTTCTGGGCTTAGAAAATCATTTTAGCGCATGCCGACGTGGAGTAATGGTTAGTAAGCTTGTCTCGCTAGATCAATTACGACTAATTAGTGAGTTCGATCCTCATTGGGTGCTCCATACTTTCGGCCATGTGCCATATTTCTGAGCTTAGTAAATCATTTTAGAGCATGCCGACGTGGTGCAATGTTTAGCAAGCTTGTCTCGTTGGGTCAATTACGACTGAATAGTGTGTTCGTTCCTCACTGAGTTCTCCATACTTTCGGCCACGTGCCACATCTAAGCTATGCTTAGAAAATCACTATAATACTGTCAAATTAGAAAACAAAAGAAACGCTATTTGTTGAAACTTGGATAAGCATGGAATAATAATAATACAACACAAAATGGACGTTAACAAAATGTATTGAAACAAGGAAAAGGTACACAATATTTACAGTTAGTTTTGGTATATTCTTGGGAAGACTGTTCCTGCATAATGGGTTGACTAAATCGCAGTCGGGCAGAGTCTCTGGATTCGATCCCTTCTTACTTCCCTTTTTCCCCCGTCTTCCCGGTACCAACCCATATTTATATGGTCGGTACTCCACTTATGTAAATTAGGTGTATCGTACACAACACTATTTCAGATTTTAGAAAATCAGAGCTGTTACGAACAGGATGGGACTATTCTCCCAGAAAATTATTTGCGCCCACTATGAAAATGTTTTAAGTATACAAATACTTACTACCCGGACCACCACCCTTTGTTAAAAGTCACCCCCCTATACACTTTGATGATGGGTTTGAAGAAAATACTGTTGTTAGTTTTCTTCTACGTAATAATGGTAATCGGCTGCATACTCTTCCGCCTGCCTTTATTGATCGTTTAAAGTGATCAGTTCGCACACAGTCTCTAGTCACACGCGAGTTTCTAGTCTTAGTATCGTCCTTCCAGAGCTCGGTGAGTTGGGATCACCAAGATGACTTCCAAATTGACCCCCCACTATCTCCATCCCGCGTAAAAATTTCTGGAACAGACTTATACAATTAAAAGAATCGTACTACATTGCTATTTTTCCCATTGCTTCAGATCGACCAACAGAAAATAATTCCCAGACTTGACCCACCGAGAAAGATGGATTTTATACGTTTTCAACCGTGTTGGTAATATAAGCCGTTTCCTTATAAGGAAACATTCAGTATTTATTCCTCCCTACACACTTTCTTCTGTAACTGAGAATTAAACACTAATTGCCGTGGTAATGACAATATTAGCGATCAAAGTGTAGCATCTGTTCTCCTCGTCTGTAATGGTAATGGCAATATTAGCGATCAAAGTGTAGTATCTGTTCTCTTCGTCTGTAATGGTAATGGCAATATTAGCGATCAAAGTGTAGTGTCTGTTCTCCTCGTCTGCAATGGTAATATTAGCGATCAAAATGTAGTATCTGTTCTTGTCTGTAATGGTAATGGTAATATTAGCAATCAAAGTGTGGTATCTGTTCTTCTCATCCCTCATTGTAATGGTAATATTAGCCGTTTCCTTATAAGGAAACATTCGGCATTTATTGACCTTTGGAAAGTGTCTGAAAACCATACCACAGGTTGACCCAATCCTTGAGAGAGAAATTGGGTAGTCGGAACCCTTGGGAGTCGTCGATAGCTGTGCTAGCACTAAGTCACAAATCATCGTGGCTGAGGGCTTGATCGTGTTGGCCTTGTTCAAATCGTTGAACACGCTAGATAACACGCTCTTTCCCAGAAACTGTAACTAAGGTCTGCATAGTTGGTGGGCTCTGTAAGTGTTGAATAAACACGAATGTACCTGGGCAAACGTCTACAATAGGGATTGGCTAGCCGCCCTAGCAGACGGATAACCTCGAATACGAGTGGCTAGCTATTTACGCCTTTACGATGAAGATCTCAAGGTTTGGACGGCTTACGACCGTATCACGTTGAAACACCAGTTCCCGTGCAATCATCAAAATTAAGCAACGTCGAGCCTGGTCAATACCTAGATGGGTGACCGCTCGTAAATACCAGGTGCTGAATGCATGAATGTGCGTGTGGTGTAATAGATAATGGCTCAGAATTGTTAATTGGGGAACCGGGTTCCAATTCCAGTTAGGTTCATTATATTCTCTTACATGCAAATACCCTTGGAAAACCACCTCTTCTCCCCCAGCTATGGGTTAATTAGCAAAACATGCGTCACTAAATGATTATTATCCCCGCAAAATTCTACAATCTTAAAATATTTTCTGGCTTTAAATGACTTAAAGGGTTCATAAGCCAAAGAAAACGAATCAATTGATTAAATATTGATTAGCTACACAGGTATGTCTTTCAGAATGATTTACATTCTCTGGCATTATTTATATTAGTTGGACTATTGCCCTCATCTTTGTCACCATATTTATTACAACTTTTCGGCCGTTGTACGCTCCGGCCTTCTTCAGGTGGTTGGAATGTCGAACTTAACCCTTTATTTCGCTCACTGGGGTGGACTGTTCTAGTTCCACGTGCCATGTTTAATGGATATCAGTTATCTCCTGTTAATTTCCCTCTGAAATGGCACGTGGAACTAGAACAGTCTACCCCAGTGAGCGAAATAAAGAGTCAAGTTCCACATTCCAACCACCTGAAGAAGGCCGGAGCGTACAACGGCCGAAACGTTGTAATAAATATGGCGACAAAGATGAGGACAATAGTCCGAATAATGTAAATAATGTACATAATGCCTGATCTCAGAAATATAGACAGATTCTCTGACACATAAATGTACAGAAACTACCATGGCCACAAAGTGGGGGATCAGTTTATATATTGATTGTCACCACCCTATTATATCCTCACTATAAGTTCTTGATTATAAAAATTCTATATTATTATCAAATTCTAAATTATACATCTCTTCCCCTAAGTTATGGGTTATTTAGTAAGACTTCTATCACTAAAGACTTATTATCTCAAAAAAATAATTCTTATAATTTAAAAATATTTTCTAGCTTTAAATAACTGGCAAAGGATTCATAAGCCGTAGAAAACGAGACAATCAATCAAGTTTTCGACGCCAATAAATCTTTGAATGCGCTTTTTGTATCTCTTTTGCAACGGAATGTCTTTATGGCTTAAAATCTTTTCAAGATACTTGAAAACGTGATAGTCAATGAGCGAGATATCAGGGGAATATGGTGACTGTGGCAACGTCTCAAATCCCAAGTCGATGAGAAGTGTAATCCTGGCAACATGTGGCCTAGTATTGTCATGAAGTAAAATTGGATTACGCCACTTAACTAGTGCCGGTCACATTTTGCTTAACTGAAAGTGCATTTCGCCTAGTTACTGACAGTAAACATCTGTAGTAATGCTCTGGTTAGATTCCTGAAAACTGTAACGGATAAGGCCAATGGCAGACCGCAAGATAGTCTCACCAATATTCTGTTAGTGCAATTTCGATTTATAGAATAAGTTTTGCATTACCTATTTAAGGAATGCACATTTCTTGTTTGAGCTTCTATAAAGTTATATCTGCAAGCTTCAATTTCGTACTCGAAATTAAACAACAGTTATTTTTTAAATGATTTTTATCCGACATTATTTCTTCTATATAATAAATGCGAACGTCAGTGTGTCACACTTTTTCAACTTTACTCCGAGAGGCGGTAGACCAACATATTACACCATTCTGGAATCATGCCGACTCCGTGAGCAAATTAAAAACTTTCCGGATCGTATCCAGACACGCAATCCTGAAATTTTGGATTACCAGGTTTTCATTACTGCGATTGTTTTCAGCGACTTTTTTACATGATTTTTTTTTTTTTTTTTTTGACGAATTTTTTGTACGATAACAATTTTTTTTAACTTGGAAATAAATTTGGGAATAATCAAAATTAATTGCGAAATCCAGCGAAAGTCGCCCATGAAATAAAAATAATTGTTTGTACAGAAAGTAAGGACCTACGTACATCAAATTGTCAAAGTGACGATAGTAGAAGTATCGTTGAACTTTTAAAAGGTAAGTTTAAATATTAATGCGATACTTAAATGCAGTAATCAGTTTTGAGTTCAGATGTAGTTTATTGTTGCCTATCGCATCTACTCCTACCTACCTATTGTGACGAAAGCCCAATGAAGAGATCTCGGCAGAAGCTAGCTTAAGCTAGTATTAATATAAACCATTTGGGGGGGGTTGCAAGTGTTTGACTTGATATCTCGGTTCTGTTTTTAAAAAAACAGTGAAATTAATATCAACCCTCCTACATTGTCAGAGGCACAATCTTTCTTTAATAAGACTTCTGGATCTAGGCCGGTTGTAGTAACTCAATTAAAAATAACGTTATTAGTAATAAGAAATAACATCAAATAAAAAAAAATTCATTCAAAAATATGTGTGTGTATGTGAAACAGTTTTCTACGTCGCCATCAGAGTACCCTACATGTAGATGAGCAATTTATCTCTATCGAAGGGTATTTTCTAGTGATTATAAGAAAGTGTTAAACACGAGTAAATAAAGAGAGACAAGAGCGACTTGCGATATTCGGGGCTGAATCATCAAGATTTTATTTTACCTCTACTGCCAGAAATACTTGGTGGATAAACTGAGTAAAAAGTGATAAAGTCAGTGGGCAACAACAGGAAAAGATGTAGCCTTATGTATGTATATAGGGTTCAAAAGCTGTCGGCTCCATAGATTCGCTTTTTCTGCCTTCAAAGAATATTATGTCACTATATACTCTGACGTGGCAAAAGTTATGGGCTAGCTGTATGCAAAGGTAATATAAAGTGGCGCCATCGTACCTTGATGCCATGAAAACGCCCTGACCTATATCAGTTACTCGGTTGTTCATGGTAAAGCGACACGAATTAGTTCAAAATGGATATGAAAGTGAGTTGGCCGACGGTAAAGAAGGAGTAAAGTCAGTGGGCAGAAACCCCCATCTAGGTATATCGGGTTCAGAAATTATGAAAAATATGCTAGGTCACTATATTAGAATAAATGAAAGTACTATTGTCGATCCGAAAGTAATGCATCCTATTTCAAGTTGCACCAAAGCATCAAGTTGTAATGTTAGTCATATGACTGTAGAGGTAGAACCTTCCCATCAATAACCCATAATGTTTTGGTTTTAACTTGTTACAGACTGAAGCTAAGCGTCAGTCCACGACACAGTAATATGCTATTGAATTCCTCTATACAGAAAAAAATGCACACACTGACATCTATCAACTCTTGCAAAACTTTTACAGAGACCAAACAGCGGATGTGAGCACAGTTGGGTGGCAGGAAATAGTTTTCAGCATTGAAAAGAGCTATTTGCGTAACAGTCCACGTTCCGGTTGGTCCTACACAGCTGTTAACCCATGAAATATTCATCGCGAGCAAAAGTGTGGAAAAATAGTGTTTTGTAGCTGAAAACTTGTTCGCCTAAACAGTGTTCCCTGTATCCGTTTCCGCTGAAATAAAACGGAAGCGTTACTTTCGGAGCGTTCGTCGTATATGGCACAGTCGGCAATTCTTCAGTGTCAAGAATCTGTTAGTCTTGTTCCTGATATTTTTGTTCTATGTAAAACGCAAAAATGCGAAGTACAAATATTCAAGTGCTATTGTCAAGTTTTCGTCACCTTTAGGCTGTATTCCAAGATGAAGAGTGTACGTGTAACTGTTACCAGAAGTAACCCCCGAAAACCCTTTGATGACAGCTTTTGGCTGACAATGAAGGTTAAACCCATAAAAGTCATATCGGAGTGGGCACAGAAAATTTTAATCCCTGTTAAAAGTCCTTAGATTATAGGTGACTAAAGGAATACTAAACTGCTACGTTATATCTGTCCTGCTGTATGGCAGTGAGTGCTAGGCAATCTCCTTAAAAATGAAGAGACTTGAAGAAACAGAAATGTGATTCTACAGAAGGATGCTGGGGATACCATGGAATGAACATGTGAGCAACGACGAAGTTTTAGAGAAAATGGAAACAAAAAGGAAGCTTATACTTAAGAAACAATTGAGGTTTCTAAGGCACATGAAGAAAGAGGGCTTGAAAAAACTGATACTCACAGGACAGATTGAAGACATGAAAATAACGCATAAAATACTTAGTGAGCTTGAGTAAATGGATGGCGGAACAGTGCTTAGGAGAAATAAAAGAAAAACAACATTTATTAAGAGCTGCAAGGGAGAGGAAGTTGTGGAGGGTCATGATCGACTATGCCCTGAGAGGGCACGGCACATAAAGAAGAAGTAAAGGAGATGTGAAAATAAAAGATGTTTTGCGGCTGTAAACTTGCTCTATTCAATAGCGTTGTTATGTACCCCGTGTCTGTTAATAGAAATCATCGTTTTCGGGGCAGCCCTTTTAGATGAATAATTAATGTATTTCAATTAAATGTAGATTACAAATTTAAAAAATACAGTGAAACCTCGGTTCACGAATTTAATTTGTTCCTGAAGTCCGTTCGTAAACCGAAACTATTTTTCCAATAGGAATCAATGTAGAGAAAAAAAAGTCACAGTACAATATAATTGGGGGAAAGAAAAGCACGCCACAACACACGAATATATACAACATGGCGGTCGACTTAGAAATTATTCCGTTCGGGTTAACTCGGTTCGGCAATGTTGTTCGAGAACCGAACTTTTGTCCGATAACCGAGGTATTTTCATCTCGAAATTTCTGTTCGAAAACCGATTTGTTCAACATGTGAGACTTTCGAGAACCGAGGTTGCAATGTAAACAAATTCATTTTTTAAACACAACTTTTAAATAAGTCATGTCTTTTACATAAACACATTGTATTTCTTCATTAATTCATTTCTCTCTCTCTCTCTCTCTCTCTCTCTCTCTCTCTCTCTCTCTCTCTCTCTCTCATGTTACGTATAAGTGTCCTTTTGATTTCCATTTCCTCAAAAACTTCGTCGTTGCTCACGTTCAGTCCGTGGTATTCTCAGCATCCTTCTGTCGAACCACGTTTCTGTTGCTTCAAGCCCCTTCTCCATCTTCTGAGATGGTCCAGCATTCACTGCCATATATAGGAAAAACTGATATTGCATTTTTTTTTTCTCGTCAGAATCCATCTTGCACATTTACAAATTCGTCCGAGCATTGAATACTGCTGCCATATCTAGCCCGGTGCACCTGCTGTACACCTCACGGTTCTTGACAAAATCCAATCAAGGATCTGTAATGTAATCGATCCTGACTTGACATCTTGACTTCAGACACTTTCCCACAAGCGTAATGTGGCTTCCCTCTGTCTTTTCTACAAATATTTTCATGGTTACTGCCCTGACGACCTTTTTTCCCCTGGTACCCCGCCTATATGAATTTAAGCGAGCATCTGGGTTCCACCCGTTTAATGTTGAAATGGCTAAATACAACCACTACTTCTACTCCAACAGTTTTTTTTTCTTGCACTTCCCGCCTGTGGAACTCCCTTCCGTTTACTTGCTCCACTGATAACTACAATCTTCAAAAACTTTAAATTCAACGTCAACCTATCTTCTTGAACCCCGTTCATCTTTTGTCCTTTCCTCAATTCTCTCTATGTATTTACTCTCACTTTCACTCCCTGCGTAGTAATGGCATTCCTGCCTTGCGTGGAGTTCAGTACTCTTTTCTTTGTTTCTAATGAAATTTTCTTACTTCTTAATACTTAACGGTTACAAATCGTCTTTTGCTGTCCCAAAACGCCTTCGGATTTTCCTGTCGCATTTTCTGTCCCCTGTTAAAACTAATATTTAAATTTTTGCACTTGTTTCATGTTGTTATCTGCAATTAGTAATTTGCATATTGACTTTTGTTTCTTTTGACAA
Source organism: Acanthosepion pharaonis (assembly GCA_903632075.3). Taxonomy (NCBI): domain Eukaryota; kingdom Metazoa; phylum Mollusca; class Cephalopoda; order Sepiida; family Sepiidae; genus Acanthosepion; species Acanthosepion pharaonis. The sequence goes on along the minus strand of CAHIKZ030000670.1, from coordinate 755,867 downwards.
CTATGCACTGTCTTCTCACAGTTGATGGTTAGTCCTTTCTTCTCGCTTTCTTTTGCTAACTTCTGTCGGAGGACCTGTAGTTTCCTTTCTGACCGCTATCGACACTGTACCATCTAATATTAAGGTTGTGGCCACCAATAATGAATCTTGGTGAGTTCGATCCTCACCAGGTACCCCATACTTTCGGCCTTGTGCCACATCTAAGCTACGCTTAGAAAATAACTGTATGCCGTGTCACTTCAGAATTTTGACGATTATGACTCTCCACAATTCACATTCTTTGTCGTTCTTAATAAATGCTGTCTTTTTGTTATCTCTCTTTATATATATATATATATATATTAGTAAAACCTCGAATTAACGGTCCCGGAGACAACGGACCCTGGATTTAACTTTAAAACTTTATTTAAAGGTATATAGTAACTTAAAAATAAAATGCAAATACATATATACTGTATTTACATTTTTTTTACAATAATTTTGTTCTGTATTGGGTCTTTTAAGCCACGAAAAAAAGGACTTCAAATTAACGAACAAGCGGTTTAACGGACGATTCCCCCTATTAGTCCGTTAAATTGAAGTCCCATTATATATATATATATATATATATATATATATATATGTGTGTGTGTGTGTGTGTGTGTGTGTGTGTGTGTGTGAGAGAGATTTATCCCGTGTATGTCGTCATAGAACCGCATCTTGAACTTACGATCTGAGTCTGCTATTCTGCGACCATTCTCGTCGCATAGCAATTTTCTATGTCAAAAAACAAAATATCATCTTTGACAGTGAATATCTTTGTTTCATGCCTGTATAACCACTCTGAGGATGGCTCATGTGAACCGAAAGCTTAGGACCAACTTAATAAAAAATATCCAAATATTAGACAATTTTTGCTTTTATTTTCACATAGAAATTAAAGCAAACATAATAGACATCCATTGTCTCTTATATTTAATTTTATATATATATATATATATATATATATATATATATGAAGAAAAATATATACGGAAAAAAAACAAACAAAAATCCTTATATGCAATTATGCTGTTTTAATGTTAATATGTCAACGTTGGACGTTTCGGTCTAATAAACCATCTTCAGGCCATATTCATAAAATATAATTAACATTATCAATTCAACATGACAAAGACGATAATGTTAATTATATTTTATGAATATGTCCTGAAGCTGGTTTCTTAGACCGAAACGTCCGACGTTGACATATTAACATTAAAACAGTATAATTGCATATAAGGATTTTTGTTTGTTTTTTTTTCCGTATATATTTTTCTTCATACTGTCGGATCTATATCCATATATTTACTTACATATATATATATATATATATATATCACATACACACATGGTGGTAAATCAGGAACTAAAGGCAATTTTGAAATGACATAGTAAAAACAAAACGGAGGCGCTGACACGAGACACCACACGTGCGCATAGGATGACGTGTCGCTAGTTTCGCGCGGCGTTCCATCGTTCAGACGAATGGCAGGAAGGAAGCAAGGAAGTCAGACGTATGGACGCTCCACTCAGTGATTGCATCATCGGGGAACAACGCGCTGTAATGGACTTTCTGTTGAAATCCATCATTGAATGTTGGCGCATTTATGGAGCACGCACCATGAATCAACAAGAGATGTATGTGCGGATAGAACGCTTTAAAGCGGGAAGTACAAGGGTAACGGACGACAGCCGGTCTGTTCACTGCGGACGGAAGAACACAAGTGGCGGCAATCGTGGGGATCAGCTATGGATCTGGAAAGGCTATAGTGCATGATGACTTTGCGTACAATAAAGTTTGTGTGCGTTAGATGCAGTCGTGACTTGGTGAGCAAACGAAAAAGCTTCTTTTCGGAAGAGATGAAGAAGCTCGTTGACCGATACCAGAGAGAGAGAGAGAGAGAAAGAGAGAGAGAAAGAGAGAGAATTAATACAAGTAAAAGGTTGCCAATGGCTGATGTTACCTTCAGCATCCCGACTCCAGATTTTCGTAGACGTACGCATCCGACAACTCATCAGGGCATATCAGCGCTATATATATATATATATATATATATATATAATTATTTATATATTATATATATATATATATTTATTATAAATATGCGCTCAATATCAGAGATAGAGCTAACATATTTGGTTGGATTTGTGACATCACGACGACGATTCCCCCCCACTCCCATAATAACACCAATACACGCAATCTACATAAACCTAAATTTTTAAAAATTAATCAGTTTGTCTGACGATCGCAAAAGCGTGAAACCCAGGGTCACAAACCCACATCAATCCAACCACACACATTATTTATTTATATATATATATATATATATATATATATATATATATATATATATATATATATATATATATATTTATTAAAACAGGCTTTGTTTTTTTACTCAATATTTTTGTCAACTGAACATCCGATGCTTGGAATAAAATATTGAAAAATTCTAACCCTGAACAAACTTAAAATGTTCTTAAGGTGGTAATGCTTTACATGGGATCTCAAATGTCTGGGCCACCAGTCTACTGATCTAACAACTGAGACGTAATCCTGAGTGCCATCATACGCTGTTGTCTCGCACTTGACTCGCCAGTGTCGGAGTCGGGGGTGACGGCTTTATTGATTTTTGCCTGCCCATCTGGCGTTCCAGTCGAAGAGAAGAAAATATTTTGATCTCTGAAAACTAAATGAATGGATCGATTTGTACGGCATGCTTAAAAATAGTCTTACAGTCCAAAGTGAATAGCGGCGATGTATATAGAAAGGCATAAATGGGAAGGTGTGTAATGTAAGAAAATGGAGATTTTGTTGTTTTTTTTTAATTTTTCAGAATCGTTAGCGATTCTTTTTCATAGAGAATGTCAGATTAATTCGATCGGTCTGAGAGTAGACAAAACCTTGAGAGAAAGAAAATATTTAAACACTGGTGACTGAAAATAGTTTTGAAAGTATTTTCCTGCTTTTAAAATCATCAAATTACTTTATATAATGCGAACTAAAGGTTCTAAGATTATCTCCAAGTATCTATGCCTTGTGTTTACTGTTTAGATTAGATCAGTGTTTCTCAATCTTTTTAAGCAACGCCACACCTAGGGCGAAATAAAAATTATCATGGCACACGTAAAAAAAATTTTAAACGGTATACATTTAATATTAAATATTATGAAATAAAACCAGTCAGTCAGTTATGTGCCATGCGTGATACACGCTTAGGCGATCATATATATTTCGATACATGACTGACGAGGCAGATTTTTTCCCGCAGTAGGTTGCCATTTCTTTCTGCCGTAGAACAGTTGCCATCCAAGGCTATAGAACCGGTCTGTCTTGCTATTTACCCATAGCTGGGAATTAGCACGTAAATGAATGTAATGGATTATAGTAGTATTATGAAAATTAAAATAAAAAAAAATCCCATTAGGGGTCAGTACAAATAGCTTGTTTCCATTCCCAACCATTGAACAAGCAACATAGAGCTGTCCATGAGAATAGCAGGGTTCCATCAAATGAAGTCCAGTTCAGTCGGTTATGTGCCATGCGTGATACACGCTTAGGCGATCATGTATCTTTCGATACATGACTGACGAGGCAGATTTTCCCGCAGTAAGTAGCCATTTCTTTCTGCTATTTACCCATAGCTGGGGGGGGAGAATAAGAGGACTCATACCTTTCCCAAGGATATTAGCATGTAAGTGAATGTAATGGATTCGACTGGAATTCGAACTCGGCTCTCCACTTCATCAATCTAAGACGCTATCCACAACTCCACCTTGCCTGACCCATAACCTTACTTTATTTCAATATTTCTATTCAACTATTTCTGCAGCTTATTTCGTGTGACACCTTTGTCTGGTGTATTTTCGCGATTTCTTCAGTGTTTAGTCAAATGTGTGATAAACAGACCCTCATTTCTTCTCTGGTAACATTAATTCATAATTCAATATAACTTTGTAAAAATTATGAATTAAACAAAGAATATTGGACACAATTATATAAAAAAAAATAACGGTTAATATTTATTTATTCAAATAAAGGAAAATTTTAAAAAGTTAACTTAAAAAAAAATTAAAATACTTTTTTAAAAAATAAATATTAAAACAGAGTATTTACAATAACATAATTGAAGAATAGTGAAAACAATTATATGAAAAAAAAGATTACCTTTTCTTCTCCCCCCAGCTTTGGTTAAATAGCAGGACAGACCGGGTTCTATATCCTTAGATGGCAACTGGTCTACCGCAGAAAGTAATGGCAACCTACTGCGGGAAAAATCTGCCTCGTCAGTCATATATCGAAAGATACATGATCACCTAAACGTGTATCACGCAAGAAACATAACTAACTTATTCATTTATTCAAATACTAACACTGTACCATTACTATTTCAACACACACTTGTCCTGAACAGCCACTTGTCTACAACCATCAGGGATCCATCCTTGGTCCTATGCTGCTTTTAATCTTCATTAATGACCTTCCCGATGACATCAGCTCTCAACTTGGTATCTACACTGACGACACTACCATCTACTCCTGCCTCAATAATAAGGCTGATCAGTCCAACGAGGTCAAAATAGCACCTGATATACAAAACGACTTCAAGACCGCCGTTAACTAGGGAAAAAATGGTTTGTCAATTTTAACGCCTCCATAATTAAACTGCTCTCCATTAATCATCTTAGAGATACCGAAATTGTATGAACTTAAGCGCAATACTAGACTGGTAATGAGGTCTAATCAATTTAGAGTTGAGTTGGTTAGATGTAACCATAAGTTCTTTGCTAACAATTTCTTATCCTGTACTTCTCGATTATGAAACCCCCTGCTGTCTTCATACTTTCCAACCAACTTTAATCTACAAATATAAACGCAATGCCAATCGCTATCTACTGTCCTCCTCGATTGCTCTTTATGCTTTCTACTCATTACTAATGCATCTGGTTCTAATTCTTCCACGCCCTGTAACCCCTTACATGTTAGTGGATGTAATGCCTTGCTTGAGGTGATACTAATTATATATATATATAGTCATCCAAAGACAGACTGTTTCACTGTATCACATATTATCCAAGATTGCCTCAAGCTAGGATCGAAACCCGACTGATTTGGCATCAGTCAGAGTTCTTACTTCTGAGCTATCAGTGCATGGTAGAGGGGAAGGCAAATTTTTGTGTATTTATTCTTTGAATAAACACTCCAGTGACCAATATATATATATATATATATATATATATATATATATATAAATGAACATAGAAGTCAACACTTATATGACAATCTGTTTCATGACGATATGCAATCGTCAAACAGCCTGTCGATTGCATATAACTATGTTCACTTTTATATTTACACACGCTCTATCTCTGATATTGAGCACTTTATCCTATAAATATAGCACACCTTAAAACTATATTTATATATATATATATATATATATATATATATATATATATATATATATATATGCATGCCAGCAGTTGAGAATCATGGGATTTGATTAACATATTTGCGACTGAAATAAAAAGTTCCCAAAATGTGTATCATGCCTTAAATCAATCATACAAAAAACTGCCAACACCATCCAGCTTTCTGTCCAGAAAATAACGTTTTCATTTTGTTTCGCTCCCATGTTTTCTTATGCATAACATTTTATCATTTTAAACGTTCTTTTTAGTGGATGCTCATATTTGAGTAGATTTTGCTTAAAGGCACTATTCATGCTTGCTTGATTGGCAAAGGTTCTTCGTGACCGAGTTTGTTAAAACCCAGGGAGACATGTATATGTTTCCTTAATAAGATTTATTCAATATTCCTATATCATGGGGTCCACTAGTCAGAAAAGGTTGCCTATGACTTTCTTGCAAATTTCTTGCATTTCTTGACAGTTTTCATTAAGAAAGTCATGTCAGATAAACTCAGTATGAATGAACATGATCAAATATTGTCCAACCACTTACCAATAATTTGAAAAGCTTAAAAAATAATAATTTCATTCAGACTCTACACGAGACCAAACTCCTTCCCTTTGGTGAACGAGACATTAAAAAATCAGGAACATGTTGCCAGTCAAAACACAGTTTCTCCCATATTGAGCAATGACTTTTTCTTTCTCGTTTTTTAGGAGCAGCTACAGAAGGATGATGAGAATGTCATGGACTGAACATCTGAGCAATAACAAACTTTTCAGAAAATCAAAAAGGGAGAAAGTTGAAATTTCTTGGGCACTTAATAAAAGGACCTGTAAAATTTGACACCTACAGGACATACTGATGCTGAGGAAAACAGCACATAACTTACCTTGTGTAACTTTTTTTTAAAAAACTTTTTCCTCCAGTGTAAAGATAATAGTGATTAACGATTAAAACAGGGGGTCTTAACCTTTTTCATACCTCACACCCTTAGGAAATGTTTGATCAATGTTTGCCCCCACTAAAAATAAATGCAACATCACATTTAAAGATGTTCTGATTAGAGCATCACTGATTTGATCATTAAAGGTTACATGATCAGCTAAGTGCTGTGCGTGCTAATTTGGGATGGGAAAAAAAGATAACCCTAAAATAGAATCTTCCTGATGACTGCAATATGAGAAGACAATTGTATACAGCTGATAATTTAGACATGACCTGTTCATAATATTGATACAGTGTAAAAATCAATCCCTGATTTTTTACAGAGTTATTTGAACCTAGTTGTTCTGCATACAAAAAGAGATTTTTTTCTTTTACAAAAAGATTTCTTTTAAATAAAAAAAACAAATGGATACATACATTAATTGAGAAACAGAAATTTACATAAATAAAAGTATGTATCCATTTAAGATAAATAATTATTATCCCCCAATGTGTTTCTATGCTTCAAAATAAAAAAAAAAATGTAAAAAGCTTCAAAAATTTCAAATTACAAAAAATTATAGGTAGATATTAATGTGTAACAATACGATTTATCACACATGCTTAGGAGATAAATAGATATATTCTTCTTTTAAGTCAATTTGATTACTTTTGTTTCCAGTCCATCTTTAAGTCAATTTAATTGCCAGAGTTTTCAGGATTCCTGTCTCCAGACAAACCTTTTCCAGAACACAAGTGGATGGATTGGGGGAGGACCTAACCAGTATCAATATAAGCAGAGAAAGGCAGGAAGTCAGGATAGGTGACCAGTGGCCAGTAAGGAAGGGACCATCGAGCAGTAAGGAATCAGCAGTCACTGAGACAATCAGTGAATGTAAGAGTCCTCTTTCCGTGGCCAGTAGTTAGTAAGATAGAAGACATAGACGGCTAATTGAGAAATTATATTGTTTCTATTTTCCAACCAGTATCTGGAAAAGCATTTGTCGTTCTTTGTTGAATTCAATTACAGCCAAGAAGACAAACCTATCAACATAGCTAGCCAGTGTATATACACATACAACCTACCTTGGATGTCATCACAGGCTGTACTGTGACAATGTGTGGAGTACATTTATCACAAATGACATAAGCACAAACTTGAAATTTGTAAATAACAGCCAAATCCAATAATTCAAATAAAAATTCAAGGATCGATTTTACATTTATATCAAGAACAGGACACTCCTAAATCAATAAAAATATTTTTCAATTTCTGACAAATGTCGCTCCTTGAAGAAAGTCTAATGTCTGCTAAACTATAAAAATTATTCCCTTTTCTTTTCTAACAAGTGAACCTATTTAAGGTGGCACCAGAAATGGTTCCGTAAACTTGTGTAATTTTATGCGTTTGGTTGAACCATTTGCAAACTGCTTGAATCTCATCACTGGGCAGAGTACTGTTGATACACAACTTATTTAAGAACCTGCAAACATATTGATCTGTATATGTAATCACTTAATGAAATCCAGGTAAATTACCTATATGGTTATGTCAATTTCATTTTCTATATTTTAATCAGTTGCCTCATCTTTTATTTTCAAACTGAACACTCAGAAATGAGAAAATGTATCAACAACAGAATATATTAAATATTCTCTCCGACTTGCATGATGTTTCAAAATTCCTAAAACAGTTCATGCAGCACTAATTTTTTTTTTATCATTCAACAACTTCCTATATTCCTAAACAGAAATAATAATCAAAATGCAAAATTTAATAATGAGGCACTGATTTTTATCATTAAATATTTATGAATAATTTGTATTTTTAATGTGTCAGTTTTTCTAACTTTGTCAGAGAATGAAATGATTTCTGGAAAAGATTTTACATGCACATTAGAAATTTTTTTTTTTTTTTTGAAAATCATTTTACCTCAAGCAAGGTGAAAAAGACCCAAAGGGTTACTAAGAGTGAAGGAAACTGCGAAAAAAAAAACATTGCTGACAAGGAAAAAGAAGAAGAACAACAACAAGATTCAAGAAGACAGAAAATGACAACTGACATTGGATTTACATGTTTTAAGATCGTAGTTGACAAGAAAGCAAGCCAGAAAATAATTCCATAAACAAGAAATATGAAAGAAGAAACTATTACTTACTGCGACATTTAGCAACTCTGACAGTAAAATGATGAGACCCAACTGCCAATCTAGTATTGCACTTAAAATTGTAAAGTCCAGGTACCAAAGAAAAAACTCATAACAATTACCAGGAAAATATTTATAGAAAAGCAACATTACAGCAGAGTGAAAATGATTGAAGCTGAGATGCCAGACCAGGACTGATAACATTGCAAATGTAATCAAAAAATAATTTAAAAAAAAAAAAATTAAGTTTAAGAAAAAACTCAAATTCAAAGAATTAATCATCTGAAAAGGTTATTTGAATGCAGCATTTCTCATTCCAATATCACCATTTTATTAAGTTTTTCTCAAACTTCAACGATGGCAGCATTTTGCTAACCAAAACTTCAAGAATATTCTATGAAACATTCTGGCTTTGAATTATTAAGCACCATCAGGGATTAATACTATTCTTGAGAAATAAAATATACACATTACAGCCAATTCCTCCCCTTCAAGTGTCATCTAAATTCTGCTGTTTTTTCTTCAAAATGTTTCGAAGCCGGTTTATTCTTTCATCAATTTCAACCAAACTCAAATCCTGAAAAATAAGATGCAAAGAAAAAAAATTATCAAAAGTACTAAATTGTAAACAAAATGTATTATTTGTTTTTTATCACATTTTTTTTAAACATCACTTGTTTTTATTGGTCTTCTACAAGTAGAACAATAAAATTATAATGAAAAAAACTAAAGTAAAAACCATTTTCTAATATTTAGAATCAAAGTTACTTTAACCTTTGTCACTCTGTAATTTCATTTGCTATGCAAAAATTTTATCCTACCACTGAATTTGAATTTCATAGTTGTGTTGTCATATCCTGCTATGGCAACAGAAAACACCTTTGAGTGAAATTAGCAATAAGCTTACTGCAATTGAGAAAGAGTATAGTGGAAAAGAAAGTAATATTAATAATGCAGAGTGTTAAAGGTTAAAAGAGTTTTTTTTTTTAATCATTTCATCCAAAATAAAGCACTAAGACTCAAGGGGTTACTGAGAGTGAAAGAATCTGAGAAAAATCATTCTTAAAAAGAAGCCAATAAAAAAAGAGGAATGAAGAAGACAGAAGATAACTGACTTTGCATGTGAATTTTTGAAGATCAAAGTTGGATGAAAACCAAGAAAGCAGAAGAGAGTCCCACAAGCAAAAAATACAAGAGAAGAAACTGTTAGCACAGAACTTATGGTTACATCTAGCCATTTCAACTGTAAATTGATGAGACCTAGCTGTCAATCTAGTACTGCACTTAAATTCATAAAGTCTATATACCAAAGAGGAGAGCTCATAAGAACAATTACCATGAAAATATTTATAGAAGATGCACAGGGAAGCTACATTATGGCAATTGGAAAGTGACTGAATCCAAGATGCCAGGTCAAGACTGATAACATTGCAGATTTTTCTTTGGATTTTATCAAGAATCTCTAAATACATAGCAGAAGCAATGGAGCAGATGTAACAGCAATGTCCAAAGCAAGAACAATTAGTAAACTTATATGTAAGATAGATAGATTCTGGAGAAAAATATTGTCTCACAGTGAACCAACTTTCATATCAGCAGACTTTGAAGGTTGATTCAAAATAACCTTTACACTTCATGTCAGTGAAAAACGTTAGTCCAAGAAGTTGCAATGAGTCAATTTCCTGAAGGTTAGTATCAGCCATGCTGATCAATGACAAAAACGATGATTAAAAAAAAAAAGAGAAGTTTCGTTTTGTAGGCATTAAAATTAAGAAGCCATTATTTGCTCCAGTTAACAACAGACTGAAGGTCATTCTTGAGGTCAACTGCCAATTTTTGACCTTATTGAACTGATCAGACTTACCATTAAGACAAGAATAGCATAGATATCAAGTTGAGAACTGAAGACATTGGGAAGAGTGCTGATGAAAATTAGGAAGAATGTGGGTCCAAAGACAGAGCCTGGGGGGGACACTCGAATTAATACAAAAAGATTTACATAAAAGAGTTTGATCAAACTTTATTATCTATTTTGGGATACCTCTCCTTCAACTTTTATACTCGTGGTACAATCAATTTTTGGGGATGTATGGGTTGTGCGACAGTTATATGCACAAAGAATGTAATGCCAAGTTCAATTTCCAATTCTGTTTCTGTTTCCTGAATCCATCTTCCTCAGCTATGGGTTAAATAGTCTGAACTGTTGCCTTGGGTAGCAACCAGTCTAGAAGAAGGAAAAACTCTGAATTCTGCCCTAGACACACCCACTCCTGCTACAGCACATTTAGTACCACAACAACCTAAATGGGCTACAGATGATTGTGATCAGGTGACTGGTACAAAGCTTAACTGAATCTGGCACAAGGTCACAAATGTGGGGCGCCAGGTAAGAATAAAACTTGCTACAATAGTAATTGTCAGTAAAACCAACTTGTTAACTATTACACCACATTGAGATAGCCAATGTTCATCTGAATACAGCACAAGGTCACAAGTAGGGCTGGGGATACCTAGTGAGGACTGAATCCATTTCAATTCTACAAGTTTGCTGAACTAAATCTGTTGTCATTCCACTAATATTTTTCAGTGTTATTTCTGTTTTTATAACAACTAATAGTATGCTGGATTTCATTTTTGTTTTATTAGCATAAGACTCAGGTCAGTCCAAAAATTCATCATGTTTAAAGCATAAAGCAAGGCGCAAAGCTTTTAACACAACTTACAGTAATAATATAAATATATAAAATAACCGTAATCTCTCTCACTAGGGTCTCTTTAAGAATGAAATAAACAAGAAAAGGTTGCTAAGCATGACTTCGCTCAATTAAAAAAACCTGGTGCTAATAATAAAAAAATAAAAAGTGGAGTTAAAAGATGATTTTAATTTTTTTTTAATTTATAGATGAGATAGTTTAGTATCTTGCTATTAAATACTTGTTTATTTAAAAAAAAATAGTAAATAGAAAATATAAATGTAATAAAAAAAAAAAAAATCGAACCTTGAAGATGACCAAAAGTTACCTCCCCTGTTAATTTCCTTACCTTATTTGTAGTATCAGTTGTTTTACATGGACTTGGCAGGATTTTCCTTTTCTTTAAATTGGAAGATTGCAACTGTAATGACATGAAAAACATTGACAAAAACCTGAAGACAGCAGCACATTTTTTATATCATTAACTACAAAAATGATGCAAAAAATGGTTTTCTCTTTTGTTTATTTGAATAAACCTCTTTTTTTATCATTTCACCCCAAGAAATGAAGCCACTAGGATGCAAGAGGTTACTGAATAAGAATTAAGAAAACTGATAATAATGATTGCATTTAAATTTTTGAAGATCAAAGTTGACTGGAAAGCAAGAAGCTGGAAGAGAGTTCCACGGGTGAGAAGTGCAATAAAAGAAACTATTAGCATAGAACTTACAGTTACATCTAACCATTTCAAATGTACAATGAGGAGACCCTGCTACCAATCAAGCACTGTGCTTAAGTTTATGAGAACAATTACCATGAAAATATTTATAGAAAGGACAAAGGGAAGCTATGTTATGGCAGTGGGAAAGAGACTGGAGCTGAGATGCCAGGTCAGGAACAATAACATTGCAGATTCTTCTTCAGACTTTATCAAAGATCTCTAAATATGTAGCAGGAGCACCTGACCAGATGTTACGGCAATATTCAAAGCAAAGACAAATGATAGATTTATAAATATGTAAGATAGATTCTGGCAAGAAAAACTGTCTAGTACAACACATTTGACCAACTTTCCCAGCTGCAGACTTAACAATTGATTCAATATATTCTTTTCAATTCATGTCATCCAAAGACATTAGTCCAAGAAGGTGCAATGAAATGAGTCACTCTCTTGAAGATTATTTACTTTTATTTTACCTCAAAAAGGATAAAATGCACAAACTAAGATTTAAAATGCATTTTAAAATGAAAAACCATTCTTAAAGCTTTTATTTTAGTTTTTATTTCAAAATAATGGACTAAATTAATATTCCCAATAAGTAAATATACTTTGCTGTATTTTAAATCAAATTTTAATTGATTGGAAGTAGTTGGGGTTTTTTGTCTTGTTTTTCTTTTCTTTTTTTTTTAATTGCTAAAATCAGCCATACTGACAAATCTATCAACACAATAAAATTCTCTTTAATAAAAAATTCTTTCAAAAATAAAATGTACTTTGTCATAAGCTATATGTGAGGAACATTAACTAATTTAAAATTTAATTAATCTGAATTAAAACAAATATTTCTTACTTTTAGCTTAAAATATTGCAGAAAAGCATTATTTTAACATGGAAGTGGGTGTTTTTATATGGTGTTGATACATTTATTGATAATTTAATGTTTGGCCATTTTAAGTAAAGGGCACATAACTATAAAAATTACTTGATATATACAACATAAACACCTTTTTTATATAAGTTTTTAACTACCCATTAAGAAAGATTTTGATGTTTGTTGTGGAAAATTTGATGCTTGTTGAGCAAATGTTAGAAAACTATCAAATTTTAAATTTACAATAGTTACCACTCTTATTGTCTGATAATGTTGTGTATGGATGCCCATATTTACAAAAATCGGCATGTTTATACAAACACAAAAAAATTTTAATTTCTTTTTAAAATACTAATTGGGGGGGGCACTTAATTGTAATAAGCTTTTCCATTTATGATTAGTAAATATAGTTTTTACTTAATATCACCTGCCCACTACAAATTAATACAGAATTTTAAAAGATTTTACAACTTTATAAATTATTACAATTAAATTTTTAAAAATGAAAAGAATTCTTGTAAAATTTCATTATTCATCAAAAAAATTTTTTTCTTAAGACATAGTGTCCTGAATATATTTTAATCATAAAAGCAATTATAATCTTTTCTAATTAAATAATGTCTTAGTTTTATTGCATTCTATATTTTATGATTCAAAGCAGATTTTCTATAACTGGGCGTCCTGTTTGACAAAAAAATTTGATGACTTAAATTCTCCAAGGATTTGTTCTTATAACTAATATAAACATTAAGCTCTACAAAAATGAGTTTCTCAAAATTTCATAAACTCAAATAAGTTGAGGATAACAGATGTAAAAAAAATATTTTACCAAGATTTTCTAAAAAAAAATGAAATATTTTTAAAATAATTTAATTCATTTGTGAATAAGTCCTGAATGTTTACTTAGAATCTAGCATTTATCCGAGTTTTGCAAGAATTTCAAAATCAATCTACTTCTCACCATAAAATAATGCTCAAATTTCCCATACTAACTTATGGCCACCCATTGATACAAGAAAAAGAAAATTTTTCACCATCATTTGACCGGTTCTAAAAAGGATTAAAATATATAATTTTATCATCAAAAATCCTTTGGTCTTTCTTCTTAGTAATAACAAAGATTTTCATGATTTTTATCAAGTTTGGGGCATTTTTATTTTCATCATGTATGCTCCTTTTTTTAGCAAATCTGTAAAGATAACTACTTTTATTTGAATATTTACTATTTATAAGTATTTACTAAGATTAGTTTAGTCTGGAACAAGGCCACAAGTATATGACCCTCAATAAAAATTGAGCCCCTTATTGTGCACCAGCTCATAAACCATTACCAAACAGTTTAGGAGCACACAGTACTAACCAATTTCATTACAGCAACAGTCTTTGAGACTAGCTTGTTAAGCATTACTTAATTACAAAGCATTTAAATATTTACAACAATTTTAATCATGTAGAAAAGACTTCAGATTAACAGAGATAAAAATTGAATTTTCAAAAATAATGACAGTGATTATGCAAAAACTTCTGACATCACAAAATAAGCAATAATTTAATTATGTACTGGTTGGTTTATTAAATATTTCATTCCAGGAACTAATATCCAGATTATTTCAAAACAGACAAGCTGCTCGTCTTCATCCTCATCTTTATTATCAATATTTTCTTTAGTCATTTTTTTGTTCTTATTTAATGTTGCCTTTTTAAAATGGCATTGACATCATTAGAATCTGTAACTACTTTGATTAAGCACTATGGATTGAAACTTAAATAACAGTCACTGCCAACCAAATTTTAATTTGATTGGAACACTTTGGAGCTATTTTTAGAATGAACATCAAGTTTACCAATTTAGAGTCAAAGCAGCTTTTTCACTCCTTTTTTAACAATAATATTGTTTCATTATCTCAAAATAACAAGGGAAAAAAGTCTTAAGTGGTCTGGAGGATTTCCTTTATTTTTGGACTAGTTTTTTCAATAATTTTATTGTTGCTTTTTATCTCAATATAGTGTGGATAATCGCATAAAAAGATGACTGCTACATTTTTGTTTTTAAGACAAAATGAGGAATTGTCTGAAGTTCTGTTAAAAAGCATCATTACAGATATTAGTCTATTATCATTACTATTATTATTCCATCACCAGCATTATCATTATTTCATAATCATCATGACCATCATTAATATTCTATCACGATTATTATTATTATTATTCCATCATCATCATTAATATTCTATCACGATTATTATTCCATCATCATCAATATTTTATCATGATTATTATTATTATTCCATCATCATCATCATCAATATTTTATCACGATTATTATTATTCCATCATCATCAATATTCTATCACAATTATTATTATTATTCCATCATCATCATCAATATTTTATCACGATTATTATTATTATTCCATAATCATCATCAATAATATTCTATCACGATTATTATTACTATTCCATCATCATCATTATTATTATTATTATATCATCATCATATCATATTATTCCATCATCATCATCATTATTTTTCTATGATCATCATTATTCTATTATTTGGTCAAACGAGGATCATTGCCTTTTTAGTTTGGGCCAGTGATGTGGTATTTAGCACAAATTCAAAGGTAGAGTCTACATTACCTGGATATTGAAATATTCAGGAGATATGCTTTCCAGAAACAAAATTCTTTTCTCAAGAGCCTTTAGCCTCTCAAAGATTTCTGACTTGTTTGAAATAGAGTCTGGAGGGAAAAAAAAACAAAACAAATTTTTTGAACATTAAAAGCAGAGATACAAATAAATGATGGAAAATAAGAAATTTTATGAATTTTTCTTACACAGTATTTCCTTTGAATATATATACATTTGATTAGCACTCACATGACAACTGTTGTATTCTAAATGAAAATTTGCCATACAAAAGGACCAGTGTTTACAATTGTATTGCCAGTAGGACCACAGTGCTGAAGTACAATATGTATAGTCAAGCACATCTGGGCATGTTAGAAATTCCACTTTCTTGAGATGTAGACCAGTATTCATTGCTGAGCAGTAGAGGAAATTGCACCTGTTCATGTTATATTGTGGTCAGAAAATGAACAAAATATAGAGCAGTAGATTGACATCAAGTCTTGTGTGAAGATTGGTAAACAGGCAAGTGAAACATTAGCCCACTTAAAAAATGGCTTATGGTGAACATGCTATGAATAATTGCACTTGCACATGATGTGTTAGGGAGTTCCTGGCTAAGATATCCATGGCCAAAAATGGGACATTAACCTTATTCCCCAGACTAGGCCAACCTTTGATTTTTAGCGATTTCCAAAATTGAAAAAAATGCCCTGAAAAGAAAAAGATTTACTGACATTCCTGACATCTAGCAACACATGACTACATTACTGAAAGATATTCTGAAAAACAAGTTCCAAGAATGTTTCCAGCAGTGGTACAAAGTATATAGATTCAATGTAAAGTATGTTGAAAGTAACAGCAACCAACAGTGACCAGGGAAGCAAACTTCACACCTGAGCAGATGGATATATAAGAGAGATGGGCTTTGGCAAATACACAGATAAAAATAGATGGGCCTTAGCAGGTGGACAGATAAAAATAGACAGGCTTTGGCAGATA
Source organism: Acanthosepion pharaonis (assembly GCA_903632075.3). NCBI lineage: Eukaryota > Metazoa > Mollusca > Cephalopoda > Sepiida > Sepiidae > Acanthosepion > Acanthosepion pharaonis. The sequence continues at coordinate 739,442 of CAHIKZ030000670.1, read as the reverse complement.
GACAGATAAAAATAGACGGGCCTTAGTAGGTAGACAGATAATGATAGACGGGTCTTAGCAGGTGGATAGATAAAAGAGAGATGGGCCTTAGCAGGCCAGAAGATACAGAGAGATGGGCCTTAGCAGGCGGACAGATACAGAGAGAGTTATGCTTTAGCAGGTGGACAGATAAAGAGATATGAGCCTTTTTAGGTCTTGTAAAGTTCCAGAGAATTTCAAAACAAGTAAAATGACAAAGTTATCATTTACCAGTCATTAGTAGTTAAAGTCCACTACAAAAAAAAACTGTAGCCCCAATAATGACACAAAAAGATATTAATGTTGAAATTAATGACATCTGAAATTCAATCAAAAAAGGAAAAATGAGATTTTTAGATTTTAAATGTTAATTTTGCAATACTCTTACTAACCAGGAGATATTTTGAGATGGGCTTCCATATTTTTCAGCCTTTCTTCAATTCCAGAAGGTATGTCTTTTGGTTCCTGCTTGATAGGAACTTCTCCTGCAACATTCAGGTGATAATTGTGCATCATAGAACCAGGCTCACATTTTACATCAGGCAGTTTTGTCATCGAAGGTGTACAACTCAGAACCCGCAACTGAGGACCATTAGCATTTACCACTCGAGACACTGGAACCACAAAAATAAAGTTTAAAACAAAAAAAAAACAAAAAAACTTTCAAATCAATATTCAAAATCAATATCTAATATTTCTTAGGTATATCAACACTCTCTTAAATTCACACTAACATAAGTTTATATATATATATATATATATATATATATATATATATATATATATATATATATATATATATATATAAATAAAAAAAAGATAGAACAGTAAGATATATAATCCAGTGTTCTTAAAGATATTTTTATTTTTACAAAATAGTGCTCAATGTAAATTTATAGAGCATTAATATTACAAATTAATTGATTTAAAATATGTTTTTTTCGCTACACAGTTCTAACCATGTTTCAAAAATGGAAGCTATATTATAATTATTTTTTGAAAAATATGATTCCATTGCAACACAGAAATTACTATGCTTTGATGAAAGTAGAGGTGTTTGTTATATGTCAAGTTTTTGTCATCCAAAAGTTAAAGTTTAATATTGAAATTAAATTTGAATATGGATGACCAGTTTCGAAACATAGTAATTCCTTTGTCGTGATTGAATCATATTTTTAAAAAATAATCATAATTTAGGCTCTATTTCTGTATCAAGCATTGTTTTTTAAAAAGTAAAAACAAAAATACTAAAGAACTTTGGATCATCAGTTCTTTCCTATTATATCAATATATATACACCCACACGCACATATATATATATATATATATATATATATATATATTTGAATAAAGACAAAAGGAAAAATTTTATCTTAGCTGATGTGTTTCATCCTCTGAGAGACTTTTTATCAAGGTAAATACAAAGGTTTTATTTCATAACAAGTATCATGTCATTGTCATCCATATCTTGCCTGAGTTTGCAATAAACCTGATGAATATTTATGACCATTCTTAAATCCAACTTTTTTGAAAAACCAATAACATTTTTGCTCTTGTATATAAATACATGCTATAAAATAAAGCCTTTGCATTTGCCTTGACAAAGACCCTCAGATGACAAAACACATCGAGCAAAATAAGTTTTCCTTTTGTCTTTATTCATAGTGTGCTTTTACAGATATACCCCATCCGAAATTTTAACACACACACACACACGTTGCCATGGGCTAATGAGAGAAATTCGAAAAATGGAATGATAATGTTTATTGTATATTTTTAGGCCACTTCAAATTTTTCTCATCACCTTTTATATATATATATATATATATATATATATATATATATATATATATATATATATATATATAGGTGGCCTGATGATTGCATGAAACAGCCTGTCATCTCTGAGTACTGACCTCAATGTTCACTTTTATATTTATATATGCTCTATCTCTAATATTGAGCACTTTATCCCATAAATATAGAACACCTTAAAACTATATATATATATATATATATATATATATATATATATATGAATTTCCAATTTTCAGTATTACTTGTTGACAATCTCGGCTTTCACATTCAATGCATATGACAAAACTTGTGAAAATAAATTTTAAGTTACAAAATTGAAAATCTGATATATAATCATTTTTTTTTATGTCTCCTTCACAAGTTGATAGGTTGTGGTGTCTCAGAACAAATTTTTGAAGTCTGTTGTTAACTGGGGTAAAGACTGGCATGTTAATTTTAATGCCTCTGAAAGAAAACTGCTCTCTGTTAATCATCTGAGAGACCCCTTTCTGTCTTCCATCTGTATGGCTGATGCTAACCTCCGCAAGAGTGACTTGTTGAGACTTCTAGGGTTGATATTCTCAGCTGACATGAAGTAGAAGGACAATATTGAATCCATTGCTAGGTCAACTTGCTCAGAAAGTCAGTTCACTGTGTCATGGTAGACAATTTTTCTCTCCAGAATCTATATTACATATCTATAAGTCTACCATTTGTCCATGTTTAGAATATTGTTGCCACATATGATCCAGTGCTATTGCTGATTCTAGATAAAATCCAAAGAATCAGCAATATTACTATTTCTGACCTGGTATCTTGGCTTCATTCACTTTCCCCACCACCATAAAGTTGCTTCCCTGTGCCTTTTCTATAAATACTTTCATGGCAATTATTCGGACGAGCTCTTCACTGTTGTGCCTAGACTTTATGTATTTTAGCACAGTAATAGATTAGTAGCAAGGTCTCATCAATTTACCATTAAATTGTATAGATGTGTCCACAAATTCTATGCTAACAGTTTCTTTTCTCACACTTCTTGCTTGTGGTACTCTCTTCCAGCTCCATTCTTCCTGACCAACTTTGATCTTCAAAAATTGAAATGCAATGTCAATTGTTATCTACTGTCTTCCTGATTACTCTTATATTGTTCCCACTTGTTAATAATGTTTCTGTATCTGTCTATATTTCTGAGATGAGGTATTATGCATTATACTATTTACACTGTTCAGAATAAATTGTTCCCTTTGGAGCATGGAGAGGTGAATTAACAGGAGATAACTGATAACTGACATCCATTAAACATGGCATGTGGAAATAGAACAGTCTACCCCAGCGAGAGAAATAAAAGGTTCAGCTTGACATTCCAACCACCTGAAGAAGGCCAGAGCATACAACGGCCGACATGTTGTGATAAATATGGCAACAAAGATGAGGATGATAGTCTGAACAATGTAAATAGTGTAAATAATGTTTCTGTTTTCTAATTCTTTCACACCCAATAACCCCTTGTATCTTAGTTGCTTTAGTGCCTTGCTTGAGGTAAAGTCAAAAGATTTTTTTTAAAACTGCCATAAATATTTACTGCCTATCAGAAATTATTTATATTATTTAAATCACAAATTCAATAACTAAAAAAGTCTAGAATCAATATTTGTCAAATTTAAACTTGTCCATTTCCACCCTTGGTAAAATTGCTAGCAAAATTTTAATGGTTATATTTTGAGAGCTTGAGGCAAAGGAAAAGTCTTTAAAAACTTGTCTCCTTGAGGGGGAATGTAAATTAATGCGAGTTATAGCAAAACAATCACTTTTCACCAGTGCTCAGATCTTTGAACAAGCTGTAATTCACAGAGTCAAAGAGGACAAAAGATGTTGAATGCTTCGTAAATTGAGATTGGTCAAGAAACCTCTTTGGCAAACTCCTCTCAGTAAAGCAAATAGTTTAAAGCATCAAAATTGAGGCCAAAAATACATCAAAATTGACTTTTCTAAAGTAATTTTCACAGATGAATCTCAGGTGACAATCTGATGGACAGGCCAAAGGATGGATTTCATCTGATGCAGATGTCCCTGTAGCTAAAAGAAGGCAGTAACGAGGCAGCAGTGTCAAGATATGGGCTGGTTATAATTTTCTTTGAAATATACAAGAGAATTTGAGAAGTATTCCAGAAATTATTTGAAGTGATTCTATTTAATACAAAAAAAAAAAAAAAACAACTTACCAGCAACATGACTTCGACCACCTGAACGAGCAACGAATACGGCGCTGGTGCGGGCACATTGATCACCATCACCTAAAAATAATAATTAGATATAAACGTATAATTATATACGTCAAAGATTCATATAAAAAATATTTTTAATTGAACAAAGGGGAACAATTTATTCCTGAATTGCCTCCCTTGCATACTACAAACCTATTTTCGTTTTTTTAATGTAATTTATTTTTAAATATCTTACTCTTTGTACCAAATACAAGTGTCGTCTGAAATAGTCATGCTAGTAAGAATATAAGCAGCATATCAGAATGATTAAAAGAAACAAAAACAAAAACACTCGATCTCAGAATCCCAGGTCTCATTCCTCCAATCGTAAATCAAGGTTTCTTTAATTTTGAATCGTCATCCCACCATTATGGCTGATGCTCTTTTGTACTAAATACAAGTGCCGTCAGCAACAGTCATACCGCTAGAAATTTTTCAACTAATAAAATAAACATACCAGCTCAAATAAAACGTTCTGCTGGATTTTCTTTTCCTGGAATTAAATAATTATCCTGTGGAGATTTAGATCTAGATAGGGTATTTTTACCAGCACACCAACCCCACGGGGCATTTTGTGCCGAATCAGGTAGTTTTAAGATTTGTTTTTATTTTGTGTCTATTTTGCAGAAAAATTCTTTTATAAGCCGTTATTATATAAGGGTGGGGATGTAATTCAGTTTTAGTTGCATTTTGTCGTCGGGTGTTTATTCGATGATGTGGAGAAAATTAGATGAAAAATAATAATAGGTGCTGGAGGCAGACATTGAAGAAAATAATTAAGTCATACCAACATTTGTATTTGGTATTAAAAAAGTAGCTGATGAATTAGTATCAAACAATTAGTCTTTTATACTAAATACAAGTGCTGCCTGAAACAAACATGTCAGCAAGAATTTTTTTAACTTATAAAATAAACATACCAGTTCAAATAAACAATTTGTCAAGAATTTTCATATAAGTTTAATAAACATGGAAGTAAAAAAAGAAATTAGAACCATATGAAATAAGCACCCAGAGAGCCAAGGAGGGGATTTAATCACGCCAGAATTTGTATTTGGTGCACAATTAATCTCTTACACCAAATACAAGTGCCGACCAGAATAATCACACCAGTGGGAATTTTTGAATTCATAGAATAAACATGTAGATTCAAATAAAAATTCTGCCAGGAATTTATAATTCCTAAAAAAAAATAATTATACCACAGAGAAAATTATTTTTAAAAAATAAGCATTATGCTGGAAGAGAAAATCATTTTAACCATTTCAGCCCCTGTAGTTGTTACACAAGAATATATCACTGATGATATTTCATGGTAATACAGTGTAACCCGGATATAAGAGATTTTCTCTGGTCCCAAATTAGAGCCTGTGTTAATGTATATAAAATAGACCAAACCCAGATATAAGAGACCTCTTCTCCGGTCCCGACAACTCTCTTATATCCGGGTTACACTCTACATTTCAATGATGAAATACTGCGAAAGGTGATAGACTTATAAATAAAATCTGCAGATTGAAGAAGAATTGAAACAACCTCATTTTAATAATAATTAAGAATATTTCAACATCTGTATATTTCTGAGATTAGGTGTTGTAACTATTTACACTATTTATATTGTTCAGACTGTTATCCTCATATTCAATGTCATATTCACAACATTTCGTCCATTCAAGTAATATACATTTAAATTTTGAACCAAACCCTTTATTTAGTCTACTGGGGTAGATTGTTCTCATTCCACATGCCATGCCTTTTCTGGATATCTCAGTTTCAATTATTTCCCTTTAGTAACTCAACTCCCCAAGTTTGTGTTCACCTCTGCAGTGGCAAGGCTGTAGAGGGGGATTGATATGTGTTCAAATTTCTTCAACGAAAATAAACAGAAAAGCATGGAAGAATACTGAGAAAAGACAAAGGCATTTATATTAAATAACAAACAATTTTCATTGATATTGTAAGAAGATTACAATGATATGTATTGTAATAAGCGTAGATATTTTATTGAAATCTTGTATTGTTTGTTTAATGTTAAACTCTATATTTATGCATGTGTGAATGATGCTTGTGAGTTTAACTGAAAGGTTAAGTGTTGCAAAAATTGTGATTAAAGTTTCACAAAGTGGAACGTAGTAATAAACTGTTGATAAAAAAAAATTAAAGAGTTTGTGTTAGACAATAAATTTACATTAAATTTGTGTAAATTTAGTTTGAGTAAAGTTGTCTTCCTTCAACTGCTGCTGAAGTTTGAATATTCATGAAAGCTTGGAAGATGTTGCAATGTTTATTAATTAGCAGGAATAATTATGAGCTGCTGGGTAAATGAAGTGATGAGTGAGTGAAAATTTCTTGATGCTTGTGTTCTATGCTCACAAGTAACTTAGAAAACTTCAGATGAAGTGACATAGGTTCGTGTAAAAAATAGTTTGTAACCCCTTGCGTCCTAGTGGCTTCCCACCTTGCTTGGGGTGAAATGCTTAAAAAAAAAAAAAAAGTCACAATGCTCACTGGTGAAGTTGAGTTAGTTTTCTGTATTTATTTACTTGGGTAGGCTCCAGAGAAATATGCACCAAAAATTTTAACTTGGTCATGCGATGGAAAAAAACTTGTGTGTGGGTGGATAGCAACACTTACTTGTATGTTTATTGACCAATTAGAACTTGAATATTCAAAAAATATGTGCAAAGTTGGATCTGTTCAAAAACTCACTGTGATCCACTTTTTACATAGTAATCGAACAAGTTATTTTTAGTAATTTGTAAAGATGTAGAATTAGGATTCTACAAGGTATTGAACTCACAACTCTTTGGATTACTTCAACCAATGCTTTTATCCACTAGGCTATATTTCATTTTCAGAGTCTACATGAGAATGAATGTAAGAAACACATTAAGATGATCATTTAAATTTCTATGTTTCCTGGTGCATTGATTAAACTGGAGTAATTTCCCATGTATAATACGCATTTTTTTCTAAAAAATAACAAGCAAAATCAGAGATGCATATTATGCACAGCTACAAAATATCTTTAAAAATTTGCCATAAAATAAGAATTTTCATAAAACTAAATTAGAATAATTTTATTCTATGTTTAAAACCATTTTTTAAAAATAAGAGTAGGAAACACTGACTGTAATGAAATTGGAGCAGTACAATTTATAGGGTTTGATTACCAAACAATGAGTGTGTATTATGCATCAGTAGAAGCATTTTCCCACACATTCAGCACAATTTTAGAGGTGCATATTATGGGTAAATGTGTACTATACATGGGGAATTATGATAATCGCTTCGTCTGTCTTCTAAACAGATTAAAGAGAAGTCATAATATTTCACTGAAAATTCATCAATAGTGCATATATTCTGTATGCAGTGATGGTAATGGAAGAACATGGAAAAACATGGCTGCTTTCTTAAGATAAAAAAATAGTTATCTATATAATATCTCACAAGCTCAACATCTCATATAATTGCAATATAAACGTTGTTGTATATCAGGTTTTATGAAACACTGGGGTCCATGTATATTTTTCAGATTCATTGGTAGGGCAACCATGAGGCCACATTATGCTATAGTTTTAGCCACTTTCTCACCAGTTTGTATTGCTAATGATGATAGTGATTATTTTGGGCCTTTGTCTCCTTAACAAAACCTTCTGATGACAAATACATTGAAAAGAAATAAGAGCAAACCAGTAAACCAAAAATCACCTAACTCCCTCAACCTTTCTTTCACCAATATTCATAGAATACGTTCCAATTTCTAAATGTTCCCCAGATATCTTTGCAAAACTAATTTAAATTCTTCTATTGCTACCAATGAATTCTCTGCTTCTTGATTTCTAATCAAGTTTGATTTTCAAATGTTTGAATCCAATGTCAATCGTTATCTTCTGTCCTTTTAAATTGTTTTTTTTTTTTTATTGTTCTCTCTCTTTAATGTTTTTTTTTATATTCCTTCATACTCAGTAACCCCTTGCATGCTAGTGGCTCCGTTGCTTTACTTGGGGGTGAAATGATTTACAAAAAAAAACAAAAAAAAAACAACATTCATTTGAGTAGTTAGAAATTTGTAAATTAAATTTTAAATACACTACTTTTTGAAACAAGGTTCCAAAAGAAGTGAGGTAATAGGTCACTACACTACAAGTAACATAAAAAAAATTGGTAAACATGGACCTTCATACCTGCAAAAATAAACAAAAAAAAAAAGGATGGTTTTTCAATTGATACTGCTATTATTTTAACTACGTTCACTTCTTGGCAGTGTTTATTAGAGATAAATTATTTTTGTAAATAAATAATCTAATAGATATATATAAATAGAGAGAGAGAGAGATAGATAGATAGATTTAGATATAGAGATAGATATATAGATAGATGAGGTGTATTTATTTCTTTTAAACAAGTTTTGTTGAACAATACCACAAGGTCTGTCTGTTGAATTTTTAAAGGCCAATTTTGAATTCAGAGTTTTCTTCTCCTAGACTGGTTGCCATCCAAGGCTATAGAACTGTCCATGAATCTGTATGAATCCTTTTCTCCACCACCCATAGCTGGGTTGGGAGAAGAGGATTCATACCTGTTCCAAGGGTATTAGAATGTAAGTGAATGTAATGGATATGACTGGAATTCCAACTTGGCTCTCCAATTCCTCAATCTGAGCCGCTATCCATTATTACACCATTCCTGCTGCTTTAAGACCAAAAGCACCCAAATGTGCCTGCAGGTTTTACATGCTTACAGCCCAGGAGTGCACCTGAATGTGCCTGCAATGAGGCAGCAATGAATTTCAATATACAGCATTAACAACCTTCCCATGGGCAACAAGAGGCAGCAGAAGTCTAAAATCATATCTCATAATGAGGCTAAATATCTCATAATGAGGTTAAATTTGGTTATCATTTGAAAGAGAAATCAGTTTACTTTCATATAAAATCAATTTGTAATACTTGATTTTCAAAGCTTTTTGAGAGATTTTTTTTAATCATTTCACTCCAAGTAATGTTACTAGGACAGAAAGGGTTCCTGGGAAAGAGAATGAGAAGACTTTCATGGAGAGATAGGAAGCAGCAAAAATAGAAATATGCTACAATACATTCATAAGGTAACAAGTATTTGAATTTTTTTTTTTTTTTTTTTTTACAAATTTGGATCAAAATTTTACACAATATTTATTTTTTTAAACATTTCACCCCAAGCACTTTGACAATGCCACCAGGAGACAAGAGGTTACAGAAAGTGAAAGAGAATGAGAAGACTTTAATGAGGAGAAGTGAAGAAAAGGTCAATAGGAGAAGAAGTTTCAGGAAGACAAAAGATGACGATTGGCATTGCATTTTAATCTTTGAAGATTGTAGATGGCAGGGAAGTAAGAAAGTGGAATAAATTCCACAGGCAAGAGATGCAAGAAAAAAAGGCAGTTCCAGTATGAATATCATAACTTACCATGTTCTGGGTAAAGATCAGAGCAAAACTCTCTTCTGTTTTCTTCGTCAACATCCATACGCTTGCATTCTATGAAAGAAGCTATCCGTCGTTCAATCTGATTGTGGGGGAGAAAAAAAAAGTCAACTTTAATATCAATTTTATCAGGGGCCAAAAATATAGCTTTTAGGTACACTTTTCTCGATCAAGCATTGTGACATGCAAGTAATAAGACATTCTGTTTAGACATCTGACAATGGAGAAGTAAATTCATGCTTTACCAAAATAAAAATAAACTACCTTTATTAGAATTACATCCTGGTTTTGATTTTTCATTCTAAGTACTAAACATTCATCAACCTGAGAGCTCAAAAAAAAAAAAAAACTTGAACACAAAATATGTCACACTAGATTTTTGTTAATATCTACAATTATAGGCCAGCTATTTTTTTCATATGCTGTACGCAAAATCCCCCAAATAAACAAGCAGCTCATTTCAATGAGGGAGGAAGAAAAACCAGTAGAAATTGTAAAAATAACAACTGGATGATTTTTAATAAAAAAAAATTTAAATATAATGCCATGGTTTAAATATTTTCAAATGTGCTACTAGATTGGCAACTAAGTCTGACTGTTTTATGTTGAACTAGATGCAACTGTCAGTTCTATTCTAATAAGTTTTTTTCTCGAACTTCTTGCCTGTGAAACTCCCTTTGCCAAAAATGTTGTTGCCATATTCTCAACATTTCAGCCATTGTAGGTGATTGGAATTTCAAACCAAACCCTTTATTTTGTCCACCAGGATAGACTGCTTTAGTTCCACATACCATGCCTTTTCCGGATATCTCAATTTCAGTTATTTCCCTTTAATAACTCAAGTCTCCAAGTTTTTTGGGTCAAGTCACTGAATTACTTCTACTTCAACCTATGCTTTTATCCGCTGGGGCCATATGACCTGGCTACAGCAGAGATGAAAAAAACCTTGGAGAGTTGACTTAGTAAAGAAAAATAACTGAAACTGAGATATCAAGAAGAGGCATGGCACGTGGAACAAAAAACATTCTACCCCCGTGGACGAAATAAAAGGTTTGCTTCCAAATTCCAGTCACCTGAACAAGGCTAGAGCATACAATGGCTGAAACGTCCTGAATATTACAACAAAGATGAGGACAACAGTCCAAACAATGTAAATAGTGTAAATAGTTATGATACCTCACCTCAGAAATATACAAATGTTGAAATATTTATTATTATCAAAATGAGGTTGTCTCAATTCTTCTTTGATCTGCAGATTTTATTTACAGGTCAATCACATAGACAGATACCAGATTTTATAGTAGGCATTAATGGGTTAATATAATTAATAAAAAATATGTTTATATTAATATTTGCCTGCTTGTTTGGAACATTATGACTGCCTACCTCCTGAAGCAACACAACATATAAAAGAATAACAAGGAAAAGTTTATTAAATGTTGCGATATAAACCAACAATAAGATGGTAGAAAACTGTTAATGAACTCAAGAAATATAATAAATGAAAATAAATATAAAATCATGGGGGGGGGGGGTAAAGATAATATCAATTTTTTTATAAATCTATAAATTAATATTGTACTTGTTTATAAAACTATAATACAGGGGTGGGGGGGATCAGCAAGCTATAATATCAAATTTTTATAAATCCATAAAATTAATATTGCACTTTTAAATAAAACTATATCAGGTTTTTTTTTGGGGGGGGGGTTGTTTTTCTTTTCAGCAACCTATAATTAATGCCAGATTTTTATAAATCTATAATATTACACTTTTAAAAAAAAACTATATCAAGTTTTGGGGGTTTTGTTTTTTTTTCTTTTCAGCAACCTATAATACATGCCAGGAGGCATGGTGGAGTAATGGATAGTGGCTCAGTTTGAGGAATCGGAGAGCCTAGCTTGAATTCCAGTCAAATCCATTACATTCACTTACATGTTAATATCCTTGGGAAAGGTATGAATCCTCTTCTTCTCCCCCACCCCACTCTGAGCTATGGGTAAATAGCAGTACAGACCAGGTTCTATAGCCTTGGATGGTAACTGGTCTACTGCAAAAAGAAATAGCAACCTACTGCAAGAAAAAATCTGCCTCGTCAGTCATGTATCAAAACTATATGTATAACTATAAAAAAAAATAATAATAATTAAAATGTTGTCTTTTTCATCTCAATCTTCTGTCATTGGAGGCTAATGTTAGGATTTAGGTTTTAATTCCTCAAAATAATTCTGATGCCAATTCCAGCACTTAGAAAATGATTACTCACTTCAGATTTGTTGGCAACAATTTGTACCAAATTCTTATTGGTAGCTGAAACTGATGGTCCATTTTGCAAAGTGCTCTTGTCTGGTGAAGAATCTTTAACAGTTTCAGTAGACAGCAACAATGGTGCATCATTCTTAGTAGCAGCAGCAACAGAACTTTCTCTATTCTCAGCATTTGTGGATGGTTTTGAAGAAATACCTTTGATATTCTTTTGAGTAGAAGAAACTGTATCAGAATTATTCTTCAATGTCACATTTATTTCCTGGAATCAAGATGAAGATGAAAGCTAAATCAATGATAGACATTTAACAAATAGAAAAAAAAATATTAATGACAATTCTTTTTTTTTTTTTTTTAAATCATTTCACCCCAAGCAAGGCAGGAATTCAACTACTACACTGACAGTTTGTGATGGGGGTTGTGACGAAGATTGAAAGTGAGAGAAAAGACAAGGTAATGGGAGGATTGAGGAAAGGATAAAAGATGAATGGGGTTCAAAACTTCAGAAGAAGGAGATTGACTTTGCATTTAAATTTTTGAAGATTGCAGTTATCAAGGAAGCAAGTAGAAGGGAGTTCCACAGGGGAGAAGTGCGAGAAAGGAAATTATTGGAGTAGAAGTGGCAGTTACATTTAAAACTATTTCAACAGTAAAAGGGTGGGATTTAGATGCCAATCTAGTAGCAAACTTAAACTCATGTACTTAGAGCACCAGGGAAAAAAAGCTGTTGTGTAATGGTTAGCATATAGGAGCATGTGAATGATGTAATGGTTAGCCTATGAGGAGCACATGGGTGGTCTATGGGGGACATATGGGTGATGCCATGGTTAGCTTATGAGGGGTACGCAAGCGGTGCAATGATTAGTGGCTCAGAATGAGTAATCAGCAAGCTGAGTTCAATTTGCAGTTAAATTCACTTTCATGCAAAGGTACAAATTCATCTCTTCTCCCCCAATGCTATGGGTTAAATGGTAGAAGAGGTAGGGTTTCTGAATTCAAAACTGGTTGGGCATGGGAAAAACCTACTTGCTATAAAAACCACAGCCACAACATACAGCATGTTGAGGCTGTAGTACCATGACCCACAGCTGGTGCATATGGGTCTTGAGACAATTTTTTGCCATATTTTCTTTGTTTTTTTTTCATCTCTGCTCCCCAACTTCAAATGACACTAACAAAAACTGACCAAGACAAATTTTTTGCCTTTTTAGTCTAAGTTCCCAAACATTAAAACAATTTAAATTTGCAAAATGTAAGAAAAATGTTTTCAGGGAGATATTAAAAACACATTCAGTTCCTTTCATATGTTTAATTGATCACCAAATATGAGTTACCAACATAACTTACCTTGTATTTATCAGAAAATCACAATCTAGACCTATTGATGCTTTGTGGGTAGCTGAATCCATTTTTGGCACTGGAAAACATCACCCTGCCAAGTAAGTCTAAATGTGTTAAATAATTAAGCTTTTTTCAGGAATTTTCACTCTTCACTGCTGACCACAGTTTATAGATGTAAACCCGTATTTTTGAATTAAAAATATGTAAGTATGTTTCAATTTTCCTTTGAATATAAAGAACATTAATAGAGTAGCCTAAATGAGCTGAAAATCATTCAATGATTCAAAAACTACAATTGTCCACTTTGCTTTTATTTCACGGGTGGCCAAACCATGGCTTGTGGAACCATACGTGGCTTGGGGAAATATGTTGGCCAAGCTCCTTTTTTCCATCATAGTTAATATAAAAGATAAATAAGAAAAATTTCAAGCTTTATAATTATTTACTGGGTATAAATTGAGACCCCATTGGATTGAAACCTAAGTTTAATGTTCATGGTTAGTAAAAATATTGAAGAATTTAAATCATAATTTAAATACTAGATCCGATTGAAGGATTGTTCTTTAGTGCTGAGAGAAGGAATGGTCAGAGACAGATGGTTTAAAGAAATTTCCGGCCAGGAAGGGTTACAGAGGAATGTCAGAAGATTGAGGTCATGGGTGAGGGGATTAAAGATTTGGGTGCACCGGGGTGGAGTGAGAGTGATCACATGTGTATGTAAAGAAATACTTATGTGTAAATATTGTTCAGGTCTTGCAGCTCTCAAAACTCCGAACTTTATCATATGTGGCTCTTACATTAAGCAAGTTTGAACACTCTGCTCTGTTGTGTGAACCCACTATAAGTTGAAGTGATTTCGCTTGTATCTGTACTAAATCGGTCCTAAAATAGGTTCAACGGACAAAACGTTAGGAACTTGATTGTATAACGCAGAGTAATCTAGTTGTGGTCGCTGATACTTTCGTATTCGATTGTCGTCCAACATTGACCAACTGACTTGTTACTCTTACTACTCCTACTTATTATAGGTGAGAGAGTCTATTAACTATAGAATAGGTGTGTTCCACCATAACACCACTGTAAGTTGGAGTGTATGGAGAAAGAGAGGTTTAGTTTGTTTTGTTTTACAGCATATCAACCTCAATGGGTTATTTAATGCCAACAAAATTTTCATTGTTGGTAATATTTTTATCTAAATATCTATTTCTGGTAATATTTTTTCCTTCAAAAATCTATTTCTGGTAATAATTTTCCTTCGCAAATCTATTTCTGGTAATAATTTTCCTTCGCTGGCAATATTTGTTTTTCAAAAATGCATAGCTGGTAATATTTTTTTTTAAATGTATTGCTGGTAATATTCCATTTTCAAAAATGTACTGCAGGCAAAGCACCTCTGGCACTAAAACCCATTTCCACACCTTCACTAAGGGCCAACCACCTACCCACAGCTGGGACCCCAACAGGTGCCACCACCACAGGCCAGGGCGGACCTGGGAACACCAGCAACCAAGAGGCAGCTCCACGCTCCTCAAAACCTCCCGACAAGAGGCTCCACTGCTGGACACAGCCCATCGTCCCACCGAGAACGCAGATGCAGTTCTGCGTCTTACCCAGGATGGGGAGAAAGTGAGAGATTTCTATGACTCTTGTCAAAATGAGAATAAAAACATGAGAGAAACAATCAAAATGTATACACATTTTTTTCTTTTTAAAATACACTAACCAGTTATAAAGTCCTAACTTAGCATCTCAGCTTTGGTCATTTCCCCACCACCATAATGTAGTTTCCCTGTACCTTTTCTATAAATACTTTCATGGTAATTGTTTTGATGAGTTTTCCTCGTTAGTACCTTGACTTCACAGATTTAAGCACAGTACTATATTGGCAGCTAGGTCTCATAATTACCCTGTCAAAATTGCTAGTTGTAACCCTAAGTTCTATCCTAACAGTTTCTTCTCTTGCACTTCTCGCTTGTGGAACTCTCTTCAGACTTCTTGCTTTCCAGCCAACTAAGATCTTCAAAAATTTAAATGCAATGTCAATTGTCATCTTACATCTCCTTGAATCCTGTTCTTTTATTACCCTCTCTCTTTCTTTCACTTTAAATAAGTGGCTTTATCACCTTGCTTGGGTTGAAACAATTAAAAAAAAAAAGTTAAAAAAAAGACCTATCTAATATACAACAGTTGCAAGGGCTCAGTTCCAAAACATTTTTCTGATCTTTTTAATGAGCCTAAAATTTTTACAAGTCATTACAGTCTATAAATATGTTATTAATCATGGAATTAAATGCAATATTTCACCTTTAAAATGAAACAAACATTCTTTAAAAAATAAAAAAAACCGCTTTCAACTTACATTCAAATTATCAACAAATTTATTAATGGCATTTCCCACTTGTTCTGCAGGAAGACTTGTTTCTGACATAACATAACTTTCCAAATACTGCCACACATTTTCGTTTTCCCCTATGATCTTTATTTGAAAACAATAAAAAAAAAAAAAACATTTCTTTTAAAATTAAAAACACGAGAGAGAAATAATATATATATACACTACAGTTCAAAAGTTTGAAGCCACTCCCAGAATTTGCATGGGATGAACTTGACAGAAGAGTGAAAAAAAAATAAAAATGAAAAAGAGCTCTTCGAGTCATTGAAAAAAGAATGGAAACAATTATCAAATTCATTCTTTGAGAAATTTTTAGAACAAATGCCCAAAATTTGTGCTGCATTAATCAAGGCTAAAGGAGGATATTTTGATGAGATCAAAATTTAATCTTAAAATATTTTTTCTTTTTGTCATAATTAAATTTCTAATAAAAAAATTATGACTCACTTTTTTTTAACAATGTTAATTATCTTTTATTTAAAGTACAAAACTACTTTTCGGGTCAATTTAAAAAATTGCCAGGAATGGGCTCAAATTTTTGAATGGTACTATATATATATATATATATATATATATATATATATATATATATATAAATATATATATATATGGGGAAATTGTACATAATCTTTTATATATCAAGAAAAGTTTTAGTAAAAAAACTATGAAAAGGTGGAAAAATTTTTTTGTAATGTGTTTCATCCTTTGGGACTTCTTCGTGTTTACATTGATGTGACTAAACATGCACACAAAAGGAGAGTGGATGCTGTGAATTTGAAATTTTTTATTTTAATATGCTTTTGGTATATAGTCTAGCCAATTTAATTTAGTTTCTTTTTGTTCATATTTCCATCACTTTTATTATTAAATATCGCATATTGTGATAATAGATTTACCAAGAAAGGCGAAACATTTTAAGAATCTGCTTCTTGATATATAAAATATATATATTTGGGTGTATAGTCTTGTCAATTTCATTTAATTTTTTTTATCTTTTCGTACGTTTCCATCACTTTTGTTATTTAATATCCTACATTGTGATAATAGAAGATCTGCCAAAAAAGGTGAAAAGTAAGAAACTGTATGTAAATTTATTACTCCCCCGCAAAAAAATGTGGGCAAAGATGATGTGCTTTCCTTAAATAGGGTAAAAAGAGCCTTGCTTACTGTTCTGTCCATTGTGGCTGAGCGGTAAAGCATGCTGAACGAAACAGTAGTTTCCCCTACAAAAGGAGACACATGTTCAATCCCTGCTAAAATACATATTTTTTTAAACTTACATTTCTTGAGTGCACAGACCAACAGATATATTACACACTGTTTAATAAATAAAAATGGATTGCCAATTTCAAATAAGAAACGTCCGCTTTAATAACATTTGAAGTAATAAAAAGGCCTGATGAATGTAAATTTTGACTTTTACCAACATTTAAAATATCATTTTATTTTCAATTTTTACTTTTTTAAAAATTGAATTTCTATAATGAATATAAATCTAGGTACCACTAGAATTTGAATTTAAAAAAAAAACTTTAAAATGCATTTAAAATAATTTAAATGTCTTTTTTAGTAAAATTTTGGTTCTATTTGAGAGATATTAGCATAAAGCTAATCTATAAAAAAAAAGAAAAATAATTTTACGCATTTAAATTAGGCTTTAAGAAATGCTTAAAAGCCTTCTTCAATTTATCATCTACCATTTTAATTGAAAAGTTTTGATAAAATTTAAAACATCATAAAAATCACTTAAAAATAAAATATCTATGCAAGATATTAGTTTCAAAGAAAATTAGTAAGATTAAGGATTAATGAACAGAATCCCAGAAAAATATTACTTACTGCATGCTTAAAATATCATGAAAATCATCACCTTTGAACACAACAAAGTATATTTCAAGTGTCAACAAGTTCATAGATCAAACAATAGAAGCTATCTCCCACAACCCCCTATTTTTATAAAGGAAATACTGCCTCCAATTTAACTAAATATGAAAAACCCAAACTGCCAAAATACAGAAACTGGTTTCTGTCTATATTTCTGAGATGTGGTATTGTAACTGTTTTCATCAATGTCATGAAATAATTAACTGCAAATCCGGTTTTTTAATAATTTTAAGAAAATTTATTAAATGAAAAAAAATGTTGCTATAAAAAAAAGAACAAACTGGATAAAATTAAGAAAGACTTATTGAACTGATACTGTTTATTATCTTCTCTTTCAGTTACCAATGTCGTAAAATATTCTAGACATCATGTATATTTTTTTAATCAATTCACCTCAAGCAAGGTGATAATGCCACTAAGATGCAAGGGGTTACTGGGAGTGAAAGAAAATGGAAATACTTTAAACGGATTTGGAAACCAAATCATAAACAGGAAACAAACGATAAACCACTACTCCTGTTCAAAAGACTGGAGAGGAGGGTGAACCTATCTACTCCTTCTACTCCCATTGAGGAAAAAAATAAATATTTTTAATCTTCTATAACTAATAAGGAGGCAATTCAAAATTGTTGAATTATTTCCTATTTGATCTTATAGACAAAAAATAATTTAACAGTTGCAGAAAGAAAATTTATTTCTGAAGCGAAAATGGCATTATTTTTTGATTCTTCAAACACATCTTTATTACTTTATTTAATAAAAAAAAGATTTCTTTTGTCATCAGCAACAGGAAGAATTTCAAAATCACACTAAAAAATTACATGTAATTTTAAAAATAAATTTAGTTAGTGTAAATTTTTTCTCCTGTCAAATCTGAAATAAAATAATGTTTTGTTTTTTTTATTATTAAATTTTGTAAGCACTAATTCTCAACAAATTTTCTGATTTCATGACTTTTTTTTTTCTTTTTTTAAATAATATCTTCTGGGATTTTTCTTTACAAAACTTTAAAAAAATATTTGTCATCAGGCTCCAGCCAATTTTTAAAGTATTCACAAAATATCAAAATGTGGGATTATCTACACAATCCCCAGCATAACTCTATAAAGTTTTCTAATAAAATAACCTATTCAGTATACAATTCATTTATTAATGAATAAGTACTGAAAATTTTATTTAAATCAGATAATTTTTTTTTTTTTTTTTAGGTAATTTTTAAAAAATAGGGGGTACTGTTTTTTGGATAAAATCCTAGAAACAGTGGGGAGGGTGGCATAAAACAGGGGCCATAATTCAGATGCACAAAAATGAAAGTCATTGTGTTGATAAAAATGAGAATGGCTCTTTTGAAGAATTAAATTACTTTGTAGAATTTTGTTCCCGATAGATTGAGAAGCACCCTAGAAGAAGTCATCCAAAGATATATTGAACAAGGTTCTACAATCATTAGTGATGGTTGGTCCACTTATAATGGGCTAAAAAATTATCTGAGATATAATCACAAAGCTAATTCATGAAAATAATTTTGTTGATTGACTGTAAATATTTACATGAATCTTTGATCATAACTCAAATAACAGAGAATAACCTGTCTTCATCTATAAAGCATATTATTTTCTCAAAGAAAAAAGACCATGAATGGAATATACACCTGATGAATTTTGAAAAAAATGTATTTGAAAATATATTAAAAACAATGAAATAATGTATATAAATTTTATCTGCCTTTCTGAAATGAGGTTTTGTAATTATTTTATCATTTACATTGTTTGGACTGTTGGCTTCATCTTTATTGCCATATCCACAACATTTCAGCCATAGTACGCTCTGGCCTTCTTCAGCTGATTGGAAAAGTTTGTAGAATCTGATTTCTACATTTAATGGATCACAGCTAATTTCCATAAGGATGCTATTCAACAACATCCTGATTAGACAACAAATATTAAAATAATATCTTATGTATTTTTCACATGCAAATTCTAAATCTTGTGCAAGCTAAACACTTTTAGGCTCCAAGCCAAAAGTACAAAAATAGACCTTTTGTGATTGGTTAATAAATACCAAAGTCATACTTACTCTTACACACAAGTGTTAAAACCATATTAAAAAATTAAGAAAACATGTTCTCGAGCTTATCACATGATCAACAAGTAAATAAATATGGTACACCAGCCAATCTCACCACTGAGCATTGTGATAGCAATGCAATCCCCTACTAAAAAATACATCACACATTCTGAGGCTAAAACTTACCCATTATCATATATAAAACAAAGATTCAGAATTCACTCACTCACATTACACTGGATTTCATTATTACACAATAAAGTTTCTCAACCATAGAACATTATTTCATCCAGAATTTATTTACTTCTTGACATTATTTTCACAGAAAGACAACTTTAGAACAACTAAGTTTTTTCCTAATTTACACTGGAAATTTATATTTCACAAACACTGTTTAATTATCTCATTAACAGAATTATTCTTTCATTGACTCACATCACCACAATTACAACAAATATTTCTTCAAATAAATTCACATACCACATCTCCTAACACCAAAATAAGAGTTTACACATAATTAAAATAACAAACAACATCAAGATTTCACTCACAAATCTTTACTCATTTCAGCCTAAATGCATTGTATCTTTTAAATCAAGATATTGTTTGTTATTTTTTTCTCTTGTTGTTTATTGTTTCTTGGCACATTTGCTGAAAGTAAAAAAAAAAGTAGGGATTGAATTGAGGCCATTCGATCCTCTACATTACAGTTTCAGTTCGAAATTCCAATAACCTGAAGAAGGCCGGAGTGTACAAAGACTGAAACGTTGGGAATATGGCAATAAAGATGAGGACAACAATCCGAACAATATAAATTTTAACTTGCGAATTATAGTCCCGATTCTAGAATTTTACCATTTTTTGTTTTGATTTCTAAAACAAACGATCTGGGTAAAAAAAAAATGTGACATTTTTTTTAATTTTCCTAGCCAGAAATCAAAGTGTTAACTTAAAAAAAAAAAAAAAAAACAGTTGTGCAGCACGAAAATGTCAGGATTTTGGTTTGGTTCATTCCTTCCTCGGCATTAATTTTATTTAGAAAAAATAGTCGTTCGTAAAAGAAAACATGGACAATGCTTAAATAATTACGAAAAAAAACTAATTTTTAATTTATAAAAACAATAAATAATTTTACTTTTAAATTTTTAACCGTTCTTTTTTTTTAAAGAGTTAACAAAAATTAACATTATTTGGACTTTTATGAGAACACGTCTTCTAGAAGAATAAATATTCTTTCCTCTTTGAAAATTATTTCGCTATCTTGAGCAAGGTTTTTTGTTTTGTTTTTTTGGGGAGGTTCTTTTTCTTCTCTTCATGACCTTTCTTTAACTTTTAGTTTTAGGGGTTCTAATATTTGTTTATTATAATCATCCCAAAGTACTTTTATTTTCTCAAAGAAAAAGAAACAAGCATGACTGGGACCTGAATTGAGTATTGAATCTTTAAATATCATTTCATTTTCAATAACACATCTCAGAAATAGAAAAAAATCAAATTCAAACAGTTTTAATATTTAAGAAGAAATAAATTTAGCCTTACTCAATTTTTTTTTTTTAATCTGGACAAACTATAAACAACGTAAACAGAAACTTCGGATTCTTATGAGAAAAAAAATTTCAAAGGAGGGAAATTAGAAAAATCTTATCAAAAGAACGAAATAAAAGAAAGAAATAATAATACCATCTTTGTTTCTTTCTTTTTTTTTAAATAAAACATTTCTTAAATAAGAAAATGACTTACGGCTTTAAGAAAATCTTTGATACAATTTACAAGTTTTTGCTTCATCTTACCAAACACTTGCCTTGTTTACACTCGAGACTAATAATAATAAAAAAAAAAAGAAATTCAAGGGCAGTTAATCCCTTGAACACAAGCAGTTGCTTCCCTTTGTTTGAACATTTTTGATTATTTTATTGGTAGATGTTGAAATGACGAGATTGGTATTTTTAATTTAAATTACTAACCTCCCGACGAAGGTAGAATGTGACACAAGGTTATTTTTAATGTGGGTTTCCCATACGCATACATATAGGCCAAGCACAAAAACTTCATAGTTCCCGCGACCACTGTCATCAGTATTCCACCAACACTCTCTTTTTTTTAATTTAGAAGTGTAATGAGGGAGATGATGCCGCAAGCTTGGAACTAGGGATTCCTCAAAGCTTTTCCGTGAACTGTTCGAAGAGAGGTGAAGAACAGATACTACACTTGTTCTTTACTCCCCCCCCCCACACACACACGGTGAGGCGATATGCCACAAGACGGTTTTAAAGCGAGGAGAGCAGACACGTTCACCTGGGCTAAAAAGCGAAAAAAAAAAAAACTCACCTGGCCCACCAACCACTATCATGCTGAAGTCGATATTCCCCCAACCTTCTCTCTTTGATGCAATGAGTGAATGAGTCTATTTGTTGTGTTCTGTCGAAAGAAGAATGTCATTTGTCCACCCAAAGACAGATACTACACTTTCAACACGGGCCCAAAGATATGAGAAAAGAAAAAAAAAAACTATTATTTTTGTGTGTTCAGTTGAAAAGAGATTGTGGAGAATGGAGATCAAGTGACAACAAGATGCACCATAAAAAAGTGACAAGAGATACTCAATGAGATATAAACCCAAAACAATTTTATTAAAATAAAATTAAATAAAACTTCACTAAATTTTAAAGATGTGAAAATGTGGTGGTTTTGTAGAGGAATTTCCAAAATGTTTATGGGTTTGTTATGGGGTTAATATTAATGACATGAAATCAAATGCATAAAACATATAACAATAACAATAAAAACTTGAGACATGTGTTCACATAAATAAGAATTTGTATTTTCTTTTTGTAATGTGAATTACAAAATATTGGTATGGTGTGCGTAAAAATGTTCTCAGTGTCTCTTTTGTTTAAAAGTCAGTGCTTACTTGGTTTGGTTCTGAGAATTTTGTTTGTGAGGATGGGGTTTGAAATTGTTTGTTTTCGATCTTCATGGAGCGCTGGCTAGACATGTGTTTCTGTACTGCTATTACTACTTGTCTACACATCTACTACTAGGGGTACCCTCGTCTACTCTACTCTACTGACTCTCTTGTGGTGAAAGGGTCGTTTTTATAATGATGAGGGTTAGGATGATGAAATATCCATCTTTTCTATCATCATTGATAACAAGGTTACTTTTAGAATGATGAAATATCATCATCATTGTGGATCCTAACAGGTTTACAGGTGGTTATCTTCGGATAATGTTGTTAATCTAAAAATTCACCAATTTTTGGCCTTTTAATTAATACAAAGATAAATATTGCATGTACTGATAAAATTTTATATCTCTTAAAATAAAATATACAATGTTCAAAAAGTTTCATAAGTTCATATCAGAAAGTTCTTGTGCTGAAAGTCTAAGTCTTTTAGCATATAATTGAGAGAGAGAGAGAGAGAGAAAAGAGTCCTTGTAAATGTGTATGTAAGTATGTATGTATCTCTTGTAGTAATCCTTTGAACTCTGTGGGATTGTCAGGTGTCCAAAAATTTAGGAAATGGGAGAATGGACAAAATTCATTTCATCAAATCTCAGCTTGCCTTGCCTGGTCGACTCTGAGTTTATCCTTTTTTGAGACAAAGAAATTCATTTCAGAATTGTCTCTTGATTTCTGATTGGTTCACAGCAATCATGTGACCATCCCTTTTCTTCACCACATTTAGGAATGATGACTTTTTGGCCTCTTTTATTTATTTAATTTTTTTATCTTTTTGCTTTTATTTCTTTATGGCAAACCAAAACTTTTAGTTTTCTATTTTTTATTTTTATTTTTTGAAATAGTGAACTTTTTATTTTTCTATCACTACAGTTTGTGCATATAGGAATTAAATCCTATAAATATTTTTTAACCAATAAAATCCCATCAGAATTCTTGTTTGATAAATAATCATTACAAGGGCAAATACTGCCAAAATACTTGAGGACATATTTGCAGACATATCACATTTTATTTATGGACCATTTTGAAAACAACTCCCTTTACCACCACCACCCCACAAATTCAAGAAAAATATTTGCACAAGACAGTGTAAAATTATTTTCTAATCAATGAAAACCTTGTATTTCAAAAATTTACACCTCTATATGAAATTAGATTTCCCCTTACAGATATAAAAATAGAAGCCTACTGCTTCTTGAGGCTCAAAACAATTTCAGAGGTCAGTTTGATCTATATGTGCATACACAAACAATGCATGCACATAATGGAAGGGAGAAACAGCCAACAGCTGCTAAGGCCTTGTCCACGTACACAATAGAAGGGATTAACCAGCAACCACCAATTAAACCTTTTTTTTACAAACTCACAAACACATTAGGCTGACTGTCATAAAATAATTCTGTCCACATATTTCACACCATTCTAAGAATACTTAATTACTTTATAAAACAAACTTCACGGCAAGGAAAATTGAATATTTTATTGCCATTGTATATTTCTGAGAAGAATATATAAATGTTATTTCAACTGACGTTCTGCTTCTACTTTTCCTTCAGAAAATAACCGTTTTTATGTTTCATTTAAAAAATGTATTGTTGTTGCTAAATGTTTTTTATGTTTCATCTAAAAGATGTACTATTGGTGAAAAATGTTTGGAATCCCGACACTCAAATAGCAATAAAAACCTGTGTAGATAGATCCCAACATGTGCCGAGAAAAGGGGATAATAAATTTCTGGAGACTTATTTTTTTCTAAAATAAAGCTCAATGGTTGTTGTGTGGAAAAGATCATGTTTACAATCAAAATCAATCAAATAACATAAAATATCACAAGAAAAATGTCAGCATATACAAAACAATGCAAATTACAAGGAAGAAGGTGCAATAAGAGGGTTTTAGCGAGGTCGAACCCAGTTAAAAAGGTATATTTACCTTGAAGGTATAAAAAGTGAATGTTTTTAATAGTTCTTGTGATTTGATATGAGTTGTCGAAGTTATTAACAGAATCTGTTCATACCTTCAGAGTCTTCAACATAGAGCATTGTTTTGAGAACTACTGTTTTGAGAATGACTATTTTGTTGCAATAGGGTGAAAATAAGGGTGAAAATAGGGTGAAAATAAGACTTAATTCTGTCATGAATATGGCAATTTGGTTGTCAAGATTTTGTTGAGGAATAGGTTTCACAGCTGCTTCTTTGAGTCTACACTCGGTCAGGTTTTTAAATGTTTTGGAAGGCATCGCATCTCCCACTCCCTCTGATGGTCATTTTGCAGAAATTTTTATAGTCAAAAGGTCAGCTCCAACTTACTCAAAAAACTTTGGCAGGCGACACAACAATTTCAGCTTTGAACCAACTCAAGTAGTCATTGGTTAAAAAATCATTTTTATCTAAACAATTCATTGCAGGAGAACAAACACTTCTGTTTTTCTTTCTCTTTCCTTCAACTTCACTTGAGTCCCTATTCCTTAGTCAAGGAGTTTTGCACACAGGGTTGCAAGGTACAGGTTTCAGTAATTATTTTATTACTTTCATCCTTTCTCCCAAAATTTATTAAGAGTGAAAAAAAATAATTTTTAAAAAAGGCTGCAGGATGTGTGCATTAATAGAAGGATTAACCATTTTTTACCCTTGTATATCAAACACAAACAGGGTACCACAAAATAAAAAGGGCATGGGCTAAATCAACTATTAAAAGTGGAACTGATGGTTAAATCAATATTACGTTTTAAGGTTTTCCTCATTCTATATTTTTTATCTGATCTCATAAAATGAATATTTTGGCAATGTTTAACCTTTGTACTTGCAAAAAAATAGTGTGTCAAAAGATGGTTATTCCCTTGACACCATTATTACTTGTTGGATTACTGTCGCCTGATGATAATCACAGGCAGTGAGATATTGAATTACTGCCCCCTGACAATTATTACAGGTGGCATGAGATTTGAAAGAATTTTCCTCTTTCCTTGGTGACCTTGGTAGTGGAAAGACACCTTCTTCTTGCTCCTGTTGGCATGTAAGTACCTCAGAGACAGATACTGAAAGTCACTTTAAACTCTTCACATTTAATTTCATTTCTCTCTTTTCATTTTTGTAATATGTCCTATTCATATATTAATTCTATTTATTTGTTTAAATTCCATGTTCTGTGTCTTATTTTTACCTAGACTCACATGAGTTCACCAATATTGTTTACAGGACAAATGTGCCAGGAGCATTAAACTTTTACTAAAAAACGTCCACACCTCATATCAAAAGTGTTGAATCTCACAACATAATTAATCCATTTTTGACTGCCTCAGCAATGTTTATTGTTTTAAAAAGTGAAATAGATAATATCATCTTTATTCAAATTTTCTTGCCTATTGATATTTTTATCAACTGCATTTAACAGACAATTCAAAGAAGAGTCTGTAATGTAATCCATCCTGACCTGGCATCTTGACTTCAGTCACTCTCTCACCATCATGACGTGGCTTCCGTCTGGCTGTTCTACAAATATTTTTAGTGCAAGATGGATTCTGACAAGAAAAATTATCTAGCATGACACAGCAAACCAACTTTCCTAGTCGTAGACGAAGTAATTGATTCAATATAATCACTCCTTTGCAAAATATAAAAGATTATGTTAAAAAAGAGAAAGAAACAGTAAAATCGAAGACCCAATGTATAAAATTGAAAAATTTATTTGCTATTTACAGATTATGTATATAAGAAAAAATATGTAAAAAGAGAATTGCTTTCAAAGTGTGAAATGAATTCATTGTTTTTTAGGGGTTGAAGAGATATTTTAAAATTGTACTTAAAGGTCACACAAATCGTTCTCTATGTGTAGGCAAGTCTACAACAAGGATTTGTTGAAACATTCATGGCATTGCTTTCCAGAAATATCTTGTGAGAGATAGAAGAAAGTTCTGCTGCTTTTGTAGAAACTGTGTTTCTCCTGAATATGTCTGAAGATGTTCTCAGAGGTTGAACAATGGAAATAAAGAGGTGAAAAATTGTGGTCATTTTCATGGCATTTTGTGTGTTTTTTGTGTAGGTACCCTGTTTTGTGTGTAAGTACCCTGTTATGTGTGCAGGTACCCTGTTTTGTGTAGTATTACTGACTCACAGGAAATAGTATGCACTCAACTGCCTCATGGGTAATAGCTGTAGATATTTATGGTCTTTGTGACTTCATATGTAAATGATTCACCTCAGGTATCCAGACCAAATTTGCATAAACACTGGAATGAGCTATTAATGAATACAAAAAAATCCTCCTGCATGACCTCAGGAAGATAAAAAATAATTGATGGCATAACATCTGGAAAGAAGTTCAAAGTGCTTCTGACAGGCATCACTCAAAGACTTTGTATAGATTCCTCTGTCAAGTTTTTGATCCTAACATGTCTCCTATTGTTCAGCTGAAATCCTTCAATGGCAAAAGCAACTATTAAGGAACTGAAAGATATACAGTGTGTGATAGATAAATTGTGTTCTAAATAAAACTAACATCTCATTTTAACAGATATATTTAGGAAAATTACACAAAAATATCTTGAAATACTAAAGAGTAAATTTATTCAATAAAATCACCATTGTCTTCAACCATGGCTTCCAGATGACTTTGGAATCTCCTGCATCTCTTCTGGATGGTCTCATTATTTAAGTTGGTGAATGCTAACAGGTTTTCATAAAATTGGCCAAGGCTTTTGACACCATAAATTGTTATACCTTGGGGAGGATTCTTGGCAAGATTGGTGGCCCATCCATTTTTCTTAACTTAGTGAAACAGCTACATACTGATATGAAGGATTGTCTCATATTCAACGACCCACTTTCAGATAAGATTTCAGTGGACAATGGGGTAAAACAAGGTGACATTCTTGCACCAACACTTTTCTCAATCTATTTTGCTGTGCTCTTATCACATGCCTTCAAAGAATGTGAGGCAGGAGTCCCCTTGAGATTTAGAACATCAGGAAGACTATCTATACTATTTACATCATTCAGACTGTTGTCCTCATCTTTATTGCCATTTTCACAACATAGGTCAGTAGATAAAAGCAATGGCTGAAGTAATCCAAGTGACTTGACCCAAAGAATTGTGAATTCAATATATGGTCACAGCAGAGAGAACAAAAAACTTGAGTTGAGTTACTAAAAAGAATTAACTGAAACTGAGATATCCAAATAAGGCATGACATGTGGAATTAGGACAATCTACCCATGTGAACTAAATAAAGTGTTCAGTTTGAAATCCCAACATATCTCACCTGAAAAAGGGCGGAGCGTAAAACAGCCAAAACTTTATGAATATAGTAATAAAGATGAGGGCCACAGTCTGAACGATGGAAATGGTTAAAATACCTCATCTCAGAAATATAAACAGATATCAAGATGACTGCTTATTCTTAGAAAGTTGAACACCAAATCCAAGAACTTTGAGTGCCTGATTTGGTACAGATTCTACAGCATACTCCGAGGAAGATTTCCAACTCATAATGGACTGCTTCTCTACTGCTTAAAATGCTTTTGAACTGAGGATTTGCCTGAAGAAGACAAAAAAATTCATGCTCTTCTCTTCACCTAGTGTGCCCTACAAAGAGCCTACAATATTTGTGAAAAATACCACAATCAAGGTTATCACTTTCCCATACCTTGGAAGTACTATGGCAAAAGTTGGTACCCTGGATGCTGAGAATTTTTCACACATTCAGAAGAGGCAAGTGTTGAATTTGGTAAATTAGAAAGTAGAAATTTGGTCAGATTCGAGTTATTACCATCAAGACTAAAGTGTGTATATGGCCTGTCTTAACATCTCTGCTTTACTCTTATGACACAAGAACAAATACACATATAAAATGGCTTCAGTGATTCCACTAAATGCATACTTAACGTCAAATGGCATTCTTTGATTCCAGACACTGTCATCCTCCAAAGATCTGAATACAACAGCATTGAAACAATAATAATCTTCAACCAGATGCGATGGGCAGGACATGTTATGAGAATGTGGGATAACAGGATTCCCAAAGAACTTTTCTACGGGGAACTGAAGACAGGAAAGTATCAACAATACAAGTCGAGAAAAAGCTTTAAGGATAATCTGAATGCATTGCTCATGGACGTGCAGCATTGGGAATAACTGACTTTAAATCGTGCAGAGTAGAAGAAGCAACTTTATTAAGGAAAGATGCAATGTCTTTGTGGATGAATGTCTCAGGCATGCTCAGATTGAAGAGATACTCACTTTGATTTAACAATTAATATGCAGTCTTTGAAATGTGGTGTGTGTAAGCACATGCTGCTGTTGAAGGCAGGTATATTAACGATCTGAAAGGTTGTCATGACAACCAGAAGCAAGCCAACTATGCAAACAATGTGTGCGTTGTTTGCAACAAGATTTACAGATCATCCTCCGAACTGAAAAGGTACATGGTGATACAAAGGAGAGTTGTAGACCATGCAGATCCAATCCACCCAATCAAGGATACAGAGTTTATCTGTCATATATACATGATATCTATGAAGACGAATACTGGTCTCAAGAGTCACTGTAGGGTCAAAGGACACCCGAAACATGATGGAAGCCATCACAAGTGATGTGATAGGTGAAGGGGGTGGCTCTCATCTGAGTAAGATGTGGCAATCACCATATATAAATATATTGAATACAAATAATACATTGTAAAACAGGAAAAAAATTGAGATTTATTTATATTTTTATGAATTTGAAAATACACAGTAGAAATTTTTTTCAAATCTGAAAGAAATTATTTAAACACAAAAAATATATTTGTATACAAACATTGTGTATTTAGGCAGTAATCTCCCTTTTATACATGTTTCATTAAATATGACTGACAAGGTACTAGGATTAAGCTTTTTATTTAATTTTTCTTGTGTTTGTACAAATGTTTTCTTTACTGGATACAATGTGTGTAAAAACTGTCCAAAAGTTCTGTATATTTGAGTGTTTTTGGCTATAGTTTTAGCCATTATCAAGGATGATTTTATTTTTACTTTAAACTGAATGTATAGAGTGTGCTATATGTATCTAGAGTTATAGTAATGTTTTATTTTCAAACATGGTCAGCACATTGTGGCCGTGTTCATAGTTAACATTATTGAGTGTTGGCTTTTTCTTTTTTTATTATTAGGGCTTCCATTATTTTTAATCTTTTTTGCATGTCAACAAGATCATACTTGTATTTTCTACACTATTTACATTATTCGGATTATTGTCCTCATCTTTGTTGCCATATTTATCACAATGTTTCGGCCGTTGTACACTTCAGCCTTCTTCAGGTGGTTGGAATGTCAAACTGAACCCTTTATTTCACTCACTGGGGTAGACTATTCTAGTTCTATATGACATGTCAAATGGATGTCAGTTATCAATTACCTCTTGTTAATTTCCCTCTCAAAGTTCTCCACCGCCTTAACCAGGTATTGAACTCACACTCTTTGGGTTCTGTCACTGGACATTCCAACCACCTGAAGAAGGCCGGAGCATACAACGGCTGAAACGTTGTGATAAATATGGCAACAAAGATGAGGACAATAGTCCGAATAATGTAAATAGTGTACATAATCCCTCATCTCAGAAATATAGACAGATATTGTTTTCTCTATTAGTAAGTTTCAGATGGAGTCTGGTAGGTTTTCATGTGTGCTTAAATGAGTCCTAATGGAGCTGTGGTTAGGTAGGTGTAATGTAAGTTGTCTGGATAGGCATGTAGTAGTGTGACGAATGTAATTATTTACTTTCAGGAAGTTTTTATACACATTATTTCCAGAAAAGAAAATGCTTGTACAAACACAAGAAAAATTAAATAAAAAGCTTAATTGTAGTACCTTGTCGGTTGTCTTTAACAAAACATGTATATACAAACATATATGCATATCAATGATAAAGTTTGATTAATAAATTAGACCCACAAAGAGATTAAGAATAACTAATAATAAAATCAAACAAGTGTAACAATATATTATAATAAAAGTTATAGAAGGATTGTTTTTTATCATAGATCTTATCAATTTCTGTATATTTTTCTTTAACCAAGAACTTTTGCCTTTTCAAAAAAAAGAAACCATTCTTTCTACCATTCTACCATTCTTTAGGATATCCAAATTACCAACATCACTCATCTTGTTCTTAAGTAGAATTTATGAATTATTTATATCTGTGATTAGTCATGGATAACTAAAACCACAGATAAGGGAAAATAACTGCATATATATATATATATATATATATATATATTCAGACATATATGAGTTGAAGATCAAATGCAGATCAAATATGGATCAGAATCTGACATTATGATAAAACAAAGAACAAACAGGAAACGTATATCAATGTAAAATGTTTCAGTTTTATTTAAGCTTCATCAGAGATTGAGAGAAAACAGACAAAAAGACAAAACAAAAGGCAAGCTAAAAAAATCCCTACTAGACAGACAAATGCACACAAATACAGATTACCATTTGTTGTTCATTTAAACATACAAAATTCTTCACAAACCTACATACACATAGAGTTATCCATGGTTTTAAATGATCAATGAGAACTGACCCAAACATAATTGAAAATACCAGTGTTTTCTGTCTTTTTGTCTGTTTTCTCTCAATCTTTGACGAAGCTTTAATAAAAAGTGCTCAATTGATACACATTTCCTATTTGTCTTCTTCTTTTTATTATATATATATATATATATATATATATATATATATATATATATATAGATAGATAGATAGATAGATACAGGGTATCAAAAAATACTTTTAGTTTAGAGCAGGAGTTCCTCACACCAAAAGAAGGACAAAAATACATATAAACATATGTCTGTAAATCTTTAATTTTTGAGTTATTACATTTAAAGAAACTTTACGGTGTATATATATATATATATATATATATACATATATATATATATATATGTGATAAAATATAGTTTTATGGTGTATGTATATATATATATATATATATATATATATATATATATATATATATATATATATATGATATGAAAAATGTAGTTTTAAGGTATGCTATATTTTATGGGTTAAAAAGTGGCAGGGATAAAGCATATATAAATATAAAAGTGGACAACACCAAGTGGCAATAGTCTGTTTCATCCTTAAGCACAATCTTCAGGCCATGTGTGTTATGTTTTGGCTTGACTATTTATATATGCCAGTCAATGGTGTATTATGGGGAGAAGGTCTATTGTATTATCTGAACAGTTATTATAACTACATTATGGGTAAAAAGTCTGTTGTATTATCTTAATGGCTATTATAACCATTAGGATAATATAATAAACCTTCTACCCATAATGCCCCACTGACCAGCATATGTAAATAGTCAGGCTGAAACACAACACACATGTGAGTAAAATTGGATAAACAGGACCATTTGGAAGCCGTTGATGGTTGTGCGAGCACAAGGTCACAAGTCATCATGAACGAGGGTTTGAGCGTGCTGGCTTTTTT
>CAHIKZ030000670.1:592500-702500 GCA_903632075.3 Acanthosepion pharaonis | reverse complement strand
TATGGGGCACCCAGCAAGGATCAAACTCACTAATCAGTCATAATTGATCTAGTAAGATAAGCTTACTAATCACTATACCACATTGAAACAACCCTAAAAATTCTTTTATATGAATGAAGTTGTTTATACTTTCAGATTCTGTAAAAGAAAATACAGGCATCCCTTAATTAATGTGTTTTCGATTAATACGCTAAATTTTTTATTACCAAAATTCGATTAGTACATACATAATACTCAATTAGTGCGGTAAAACATTGTTCAATTTAACCATAGTAATTGAAAATTGATTTTTTATAGTTACCGATATACACTAATCGAGAGATTTCTGTAATATGATGTATAAAAAATGCAATATTTGGAAAATTATAAAACTAAAAAAATGATCAAAAATGTAGAAAATGTAGCCAACAAAAATTCTTAAGAAAGGACTTTCATTGATCATTTTTTTTGTAATTAATGTTCATCATATACAAGGGCCAAGAGCCACTCAAACTAGAGGATTAGTTGTGTGAGCAGTAAATTAGATAAAAGAAGCACAGTTTATAAAGCTATATGGGAAAGACAACGGTCTTTAACCAAACTTGTACAAATATATGTATGTTGTGTATTTCAGTAGCAATCTTTCTTTTATACAAGTATCATTGAAGATGACTGACAAAACACAGCGCTTAAACTTTTCCTTATATTTTTCTTGAAGTCATACAAGTGATTTTTTTTCTGGACATAGAATGTGTAAAAAAAACTGTCCAAATGATCTGTAGGGCTAAGCGCTTTCGACCAATATTTTTTCATTTTCGAATGTATGCATGCACATGAGTGCACATGTATCTATTTATATATAAGGAGTTGCTGAAAAGTTCTCAGCCTGACCAAAACAGAGTTAAAAACTGTTTAGTCATTTGGTCAGATTTCAGGTAGCATATTTGTCCAAGAATTTTGAAGTAGCCTTCTGTGTAAGTATAAGTAGATAAATGTAGAAGACTAAACATGGATATGTATTAATTAATGGATTAGTCAAATTGTTTTGGTAGAGATTTTTTTAAAACTCATGTCTGTTATTTTAAGACTGGAAACATCTTGTATATTGTCTAACAACGACTTTGATCAATTACAAGTAAATTATTATTATAATTACAGAATCGGTTTAATTAACTTTAATGAAGTAATTAATGAGAAGCAGTGAACTTTTTAATATTTTCTTGTAAAACATTTGATTTCTGTACACCAGTAGTTCCCAAACTATTTTTTCTCTAGGCCATATTTTCAGAATTAAAATTTGTTTTGCACTTAACCAAATTTTATTTGATAAAATGTACATTCAAAAATAAAAAAAACAGAGAGAGGGTTAAAGAGCAATGCCTTTGGATTTAAAGTTGGAACATTATCATTGATAACTCTCTTCTCCAATTTGCTGATCATAGTTACTATATTCTTAACCCTTTCCCCACTAATTATTTTGAAAAGAAAACATTTCATTTCCGTTAAATTTTTTATTTGTTTTTAATACATCAACTAAGAAACTGAAGTACCTAGAAGTATCCGAGCAGTGGCTAACACCTCTACCAGACATATGGGTTGACAACTAGACTCGTTTTAAGCTCAGAAGTGTATAAAAAGAATCAAGATTGATGTATAAACATGTCTGTAGCTTGTTTTTGAACATTATGTTTTGGATGTGCTTATTTGCCCATGTCTGAAAAAGATACTACCGGTAAAAACTTATATACATGTCTACACCGGGGAAGGGGTTAATGCTTGATATAATGCGAAAATATCCCAATGATAAAATCGGTCAATGATTATTTATAACGACTCATGCATGCAATTACAAGTAATCCATAATAATAGTTTAAATTTTGAAATCGTATTTATTTTTGGCATATGAATATTTTGAAACTGTTTCTAAATCTTTGATTGTCTTTCAATCATTCCACCTCACCTACTATCATCTTCCACAGCAACTATTTGGGAACTACGTTTGTACACAGTGTAGAAAAATAATTGTGGAAAGCAAAGCATCGTCTAATGCTTCTCATATAAAGAGCAATTTAAATATAAAGTGCTTGCATGAAGTTAGGTTCAGTCTGTTAAGACATCCAATTAAACAAAGGAAGTTATTGATTTCATTTGGAATAAATATGTCAGCATATAAAATTCAAACAAACAAGACAAGAATTCCAAATTCTTTCAACACAAAATAAAAAGAGAAAACATTCTATAAGTGAGGAACATGTTAGAAAGTTTTTCTCTTACGTCAGAAGGATGTTTCGATATTTTTTTCTGCTGTAACTCCGGCATTTTCTCTAAAAAAAAAAAGAAAGAAAGCAGCCATATTTGAGAAAATAAGGTTGAAATGGTGTTGTGGGATTAACTCACCTTGTCTGCCAATGGATTTCACTTAACATTGGTTGGTGTCATTCTAATCATGACCTTAAAAAAAGAAGTGACATAAACCCTCTTACTCTCTTTTTTGTTTTGGAGTGTAATATCAATAACATAGGATTATTTGCCTCTGGAGTGGCACTCCCTTGGTAGCCAACTACTTAATTTCAACCTAACCAGATTTTTCTTTCTTTATCTATGCTTTCTTTTTATCAATAAAACCAAGCAGCATCTCTGGTATATGTTTTTCCAACATCTTTCCTCCCAATCAAAACAGAATGGTCTATTATTTACCTGAGGCAAAGGCAGGGTGTAGCACACAGGCTAACTGGCTTACTAACCTACTAATGAAGGAATAAGCCGAATTATTTTTAAAAATACCAGTCTACCAATTTTCTTTGAATTAGTACTTTTAAGTAACACCTCCTAGAAATAGATATGAACTACTGCCCATAAGTGAGGAGGTTTGACAATTTCTTTTATAGTTGGGGAGTTCAAATGGGAAACCACTATGGGTTCTCTAACCACAGTATACATGATCATGCAACCTTTTCCCGCCATTTAAAGTTATACAGGAGAAATCAGACCAGAGATTAGTCTGAAAAACCTTAGTATAAAATAGTAACTAAAAACATAAGTAAATTATTACTAAACACAAGTAACTTGAAACCTACAAACTGAAGACACTTTACTTAAAAGATAAAATTATCATAAGAAATTGATAGATAAACAAATACAAACAAATTAGTTAAAACAAGACTTCATCTAATAAAATTTAGACAAACAGTTGAAAGGGAATCAATATTTGAAGATTAAAAAGTCTATATGACTTTATTTCTCGACTTAGTCATTGAAATATTGGCAAACTTGGACTTTCATGCCAGCAAAAAAAACACAGTTTCAAAAGAACAGTTTTTCCCTTGACACCACTATTATTTTAACTACCTTCACTCCTCAGCAATGTTTATTGTTTTAAAAAGCAATGATTGGAATTGTAATAAAACATAAATGCATGATGAAAGTGAATTTAGACATTTTTTGTTCATGAAAATTTATAACAAAATAATAAACACTATTTATTAAATAATCTATTTAAAAGAATAATTTTATATTTACAACATTTTAAAAACTAACACAAAACTAATGCAATGCAATATTTATCATTTACCAATTTATAAAGGAATATATATAAAAATAATTTTTTATTCATAAATTTATAAACATTTACTAAATTATTAAAATATGTGAACCAACTATAAGGAAATCCTTATTATTTACCATTTTATAAAGTTTGAATTAATTAGCAATTAGCCAATATTTTGCCAACCATTCCAATAAACAATTTAATAAATAAATGATGTTTATTATTTTTGTTGTAAATTTTCAGGAATAAAGAAAATGTATAAATTCCATTTTATATGTTTAGCTTTTATTAAAGTTCTAATCATCACTTTTTAATACAATAAACATTGCCAAGGAGTGAAAGTAGTTAAAATAATAGTGGTGTCAAGGGAAAAACCATCCTTTTGACATATGTTTTTCCAAGTTTACCGAAATATTAAACAACTCCACTTTCTTGAATGTCCATCAAATATTGATTGTCTACAAGTTTTATATTCAAACATATATTGTTAAATATAACAGACAATGAATGCCTATTATGTTTGATCATGAGCCATTCTAAACTTCATATATTGGCTTTAGTTTCAGGAGAAAATAAAGACCAAATCTGTCAAACATTTGGATATTTTTTATTATATTATTCCTCAATCTAAGGTTTCAGCTCACATGAGCCATCTTCAGAGTGGTTATATGGACATTACAACAGAGATCTTCATCAAAGATGACATCCTGTTATGTTTACGTAGAAGTTTGCTATGCAATGATAACAGTCAGGGAATAGCAGACACAGGTCGTAAATTCATAATGTGGTTCTATGACATCGAAGATGATCACGTGAGAGAAAGAAATGTTATCAACCAATCCATGTGTTTAAATGTTTTTATATTTGTACATGAGCATGTTTATTAAAAATTGCATCCAAATTTTTCTTTGTGTAATCAACTATTCATTAGACACAAAAATAATAAACTGTAATCTGATATTGAAATGAATATTTCAATACTAACAAAGTACCCACAAAAAATGCCGGCACTTCTATCTAGGATCAGTGCAATATCTGTGCACTCTACATAGGAACAAAGTGTTGGTTCCTGATCAACTGTCTAGGATCAAAGTATTGCTCCCTAACTCACCATCTAGGATCAGTCTAATATTTGTACACTCTGCCTAGAATCAAAGTGTTGCTCACTGACCCCCTGCTTAGGATCAGTGTAATATCTGTGTATTCTGCCTAGGATCAAAGTATTGCTCCCTGGCCATCTACCCAGGATCAGTTTAGTATTTGTGCACTCTGCCTAGGATCAAAGTATTGCTCCCTGGCCATCTACCTAGGATCAGTTTAGTATTTGTGCACTCTGCCTAGGATCAAAGTATTGCTCCCTGGCCATCTACCTAGGATCAGTTTAGTATTTGTGCACTCTGCCTAGGATCAAAGTATTGCTCCCTGGCTATCTACCTAGGATCAGGCATGAAAGTGTTGTTTCCTGACATTCTGCCTAGGATCAGTCTAATATCTCTGCACTCTGCCAAAAAAAAAAATGTTGCACCCTGACCCTACACCTAGGATCTTTCGTGCTCCCTGACCTTCCTCATTAAGTGCTACTACACCTTAGCAGGCTGTATATCTAAATCCAAGGTATTAAAGAAAGTGGGAGAAGAGGAAACCAGTTCTTCCCAGATTTAGTTTTTTTGATCATGTAGTTGTAGGTAGTGAAGAACTCGTCTGAGTCCATCCTTCAAATCTATGAATCAACCATTCATCCTTGCATGGAATACTGCTGCCATATATGGTCTGGTGCCCCAGCTGTTCACCTTAAGGTCCTTGACAAGATCCAGAGATGGATATGCAATGTGGTTGGTTCTGATCTGGCATCTTATCTACAGTCGCTCTCTCACAGACATGCTGTCACCTCCCTCTGTCTTTTCTACAAATACTTTCATGGTAACTGCTTCAATGAGCTACTTTCACTAGTCTGCATGAATTTAAGCATCATGGTCCCACCCTTTCATTGTTGAAATAGTTAAATGTGGCCGTCTCTTCTACTCCAATGGCTTCATGTTTCACATCTCCCATCTGTGGAATTCCCTTTTTAGAAAAAAAAAAATTTTAATTCACAAAGTTTTTGTGTTACTTTAAATTCAATATAAATTAAAAACTTTTAAAATCACCAATTTTTTTTCAGTTATTTAAAAATTTGTATTTCTAATTATTCCCTCCTCATTTGAACACAAATCCCAATGCTGGATGTTCAAGCACCAGATAAATGACAGATTTTCAATCCCAGGATCATCCTGATTCTATGTAGAGCAAGTGTGGCCCAAGTTAGAGGGGTTTTAGATACACAGACAGAATTTGCCGATTATTTATTTAAAAGATGAAATCTTGTTGATACCAAAGTACATATTTTAAAACCACTTTTATCTTTTAAAATTTGAAAGTGCCTGATGGTTAGCTTTTTAAATGAAACAAACAATTACCTTTCACTTGTATCGGAGGAAGTATATTGGTCATTAACCTCAAAAATGGTGCACTTTTCACTCTTTCAATATTCGGCTGGCATTGAGCAATAAGTTCTTTAGACGATGCTTGTCTCTCTCCATCGATCCTGTCAGCTGATGACACTGCCTCCCCAGAAGATTTCTGGGAAACTAAATTCAACAAGGAATTGGTTCTAAACTGAAAATAATCTCCAGCCTCCTTGTTGCTGTTGCTGGCTACAACATCCTCACCTGTTAAGTTGGAATGGCTGAAATAATATTGTATTGAATATGATTTTTTTTATGTATCTCAAACAGGCATGTTTATTCATTTCATCACTACAGATAAAAATTCCACTTTCTGTGCTTAGGGGAGATAAGTCATATCAGTTAGGGAAGATAACTCCTATCAGTTAACTCATATCATGTTTTTAACCAATGCTTCAATCAACTATCCTATGTGTCTCTTGGTTAAGTATAGGTTTAAAAAAATTATCCTTTGTTGAAATATTAATTAGTACATGATGGACTAGTTAGCGATGTCGCTCCATACAGTGGTGAAAGCAGCAGTCAAATTCAGTTTGTTTTATAGTAGCCAAACTGAAAGCTTGCTGTCTTTAGCCCAGGTCACTCCCATGGTCCAGGCAGAGGCTAAATCTGCCACCCCAGCAGCTTACATGCCCATGGTACCATTTCCCTTCAGGAATATATCTTTCCCAGATATTGAATCTCCAGCTTGCAATCCTAAGTTTGGGAAAACCCAAGACTTGTTGTTTCCTATTCATGTAAAATATCTTCACCTGGGACATAGTTGAATCCAGCCCATTTGAATCTGGAGTGACTTCTCCAGACACAGGAATATCTCCATATTATATGTATGACCCTTCCTTTTTGTTTCTCTTTACACTCTGCTTTGCTGTGTAGATATATGTGACATATTGTTTTCCAAATGGGACATGTATATATATATATTTATAGTTTTATGCATGCCTTAGTAGTAAAGGATGTTTGTCATTCCTTTTCCTTTCAGCCATTCCATTCCATCAATGAACTACAGTGTTATTATATCACACCAATATAATAATGCCAATAACAGAGAAATACAAATGGAAGAATAAATCTTTTTTCTTCAGCAATCTCACATTATATAATAAATTATATATATAACTAACAGTAGAGCCCGGCGTTGCCCGGGAATGTAGCAGTAAGAGATAAAGACTGAAAAATAAAATTGGCAGACATGCATGTCTTAATTAGTTTTTTTTTGTTTTGTTTTTTTTTTTTTTAAGAATTGGTCAAACCCAAACTCACACAAAAACACTGTTTTCAATCATTATGAGTCTACCGATTGAATAGAATTTTATTATAAACAATTGTCTTGTAAATGGAATTTTTAAAGCATTCTGAATGTAAAAATAAAGAAAAAAAAGTGTAAAGACAATAAGAAACACTACCTGCCAAAAAAAAAAAAAGTTTTGTTGAAATCGGTTGAAAATGTAGGAAATCCGATCCCATATATAAATGAACACACACACACAAACAACCAACCTGGGTTTTATAATAAGTATAACCCGATATGAGTTGTCCCCCTTTCATTAATGCCTCTTAATCGTGTTTTCAAATTGATTTGGTGCAAAAACAATAGTGTTTTTCCAATATTTGGCGCTGTCAGAACCACCGCAAGGTAATTTTACATAGTCCCGTGAAGTTTTGTTGAAATTGGTTGAAAAATGTAGGAAATCCGATCCAATATATAAACGAACAGACACACACACACAC
Organism: Acanthosepion pharaonis; assembly: GCA_903632075.3. NCBI lineage: Eukaryota > Metazoa > Mollusca > Cephalopoda > Sepiida > Sepiidae > Acanthosepion > Acanthosepion pharaonis. The sequence goes on along the minus strand of CAHIKZ030000670.1, from coordinate 694,739 downwards.
ACACACACACACACACACACACACAACCTGGGTTTTATAATAAGTATGATATATAATATTGATAAATTTATTAGAAAATATATTAAGTTTAAATCCAGAAAGACTCACAAAAATTTACTTTCAAAAGGATACACATTTCAGCTTATAGTCATTTCCAGTTACACAGAAGTTGTTGCCAGGTAGTAAGGGAAATTAGCTGTGGCAACATAGATTCTCATTTCAGTTGCATTCAAAATGTTTGTGTATGCATGCATCCATGTATATTTTAATTCAATGACAAACCTAAAAATATTTCTAGAAAATAAAACTTTCGGATATGAAAAAACAATGAAAGAGGAGTCAGACTGATCATAAATTGTTTTAAACGATCCTACTCAAAATAAAACGGAACCTATTTTTGCAAATTTGAACCTTTGAAACTTACAAATTCATTTCTTAATTTTGGCCTTTTAATTCAGTTTTTCAGAAAATAGTATTTTCTTTTTATTTATCCTATAAAAACCTAGGAGGAACTCTCAAGACAATATGCAACAAGAAAATTAAGAACTATATGATATATCTACATTTTAAATGGAGTGTTTGAAAACCCCACGGTACTAATGTTGTGACAATGTTTCACAATACTAATGTAGCGTTAAAAGCTAAAGCAAAATAAACTGATGAAAAAAGTAGCATCAAAGCTAATACAGTTTCTGCTGCTATTTTTAGTAGTAGTAGTAGTCCTCTAAGGCATTCTGGGTAATGCAAATAAATAAAACTTGCTCTTTTTCCCCCCTTATCCAGGAAGAACACTCAAGACAATATGCAATGAGAAAATTAAGAACTAAATGATATGTTTATATTTTAAAAGGGATGTTTAAAAGTGCTTAACAAGCTCATTGTCCCAAATATGTTTATTGCAACATATGTGGCCATTCAGGCAATATGAGAGATTTAGTTTCTGCCTTGCAACACTAAACAATGATATGCTGTCTGTTGTAATCCTACCCCCACTTACCACGCATGACTCTTGCAGTGATGAATGGTGGGGTGGGGGCAAAAGGTGTAAGACAAAGATGTGTCTCCTCATCAGACTTATTCAACCTATACAGTGATGCAATACTGAGAGAATTAGAAGTACGACTAGGATTCTTATTGGTGCCTACAATCTTAACAACACTAGATATGCAGATGACACAGTGTTGTTAGCAGACACAGAAAGGAAACTACAAAAACTCCTACAAAAGATAATGAAGGAAAGCAAGAAGAAAGGATTAAACATCAATTGCAAGAAGATAGAATGTATGGTTGTTAGCAAAATGGACAGCCCAACATGCAAATTACAAAATGGAGATAACAAAATCAATCAGGTATAAAAATTTAAATATCTGGAAGCATTTTAACAGAAGATGGTAAGTGTAGCACAATCAAAAGGCACATTAGGATAGTGAAAGATACCTCCTAAAAGCTAAGCAAAGTATTAATAAACTGGAAAATTTCTTTAGAAGCAAAGAAAAGAGTAATGAAATGTTACATAATGTAAGTCCTCCTATATGACAGTGAATGCTGAACAATCTCCTCACAGTTGAAGAATAGACTTGAAGCAACAGATATGTGGTTATTTATTTTTCATCATATCACCCCATGTAAGGCAGTAAAGCCACTAAGACACAAGGGGTTGTTGAGTGTGAAAGAATAAGAATAAAAGAGAAACATTATTAAAGAGTGAGAACAATAGAAGTGTAATCAGAAAGATTGTAGATAATGATTGACATTGCATTTAAATCTTTGAAGATCAAACTTGTCCACAAAGCATAGAGCCAGAAGAGATTTTCACAAGTGAAAAGTGCAAGAAAAGAAACTGTCAGTATAGAACTTATGGTTGCATCTAGCCAATTCAACTGTGAATTGATAAAACCTTGCCACCAATCTAGCATTGCGCTTGAATTTATAAAGTCGAGGTAAAATAGTGAAGAGATCATCTGAACAGTTACTATGAAAGTATTTATAGAAAAAGCACAGGGAAACTACATTATGGCGGTGAGAAAGTGTTTGATCCTGAGATACCATGTCAGGATGAACTGCTGATTCTTCTTTGGATTTTATCAAGAATCTCTAAATATATAGCAGCAATATTTGAAGTATGGATGAATGGTCAACTTACAAATATGTAAGATAGATTCCAGCAAGAAAAATTGTCTAGCATGACACAGTGAACCAACTTTCTTAACAGCAGTGGATTCAATATAATCTTCCCACTTCATGTCAGCTGAGAATGATAGCCTGAGAAGACATACTGATGGGAGGCAGGAAGGGGTCTCTCAGATGATTGACAGAGAGAAATTTCATTTGTTAAAACTAACAAGCCATTCCTTGCCCCACTTAGCAACAGACTGTAGATTATTTTTGAGATCAGCTGCCAATTTGATCTTATTGAACTGATCAGACTTACTATTGAGACAGGAGTAAATGGTTGTGTCATCAGCATAGATATCAAGTTGATAACTGATATCATCAAAGTAGGCCTAAGGATAGAGCCCTGCATTAGTACAGAAGGATCTAGAAGAGTGGCCATTCAAAACAACTTTCATTTTGTGATTTGATAAGAAAAACTGAACCAGTTCAATAATTTGTCTGGGAATACCATAGTCTTTCAACTTATGGAGAAGACCGTTATGCCAAACCCTGTCAAACACTTTTGAGATGTCCAAAGCAATAGCCTGAGCTTCATCAGCCTTATGTAAAGGTTGATGGACTCTTTCAGCAATAATCAACAGTATCTCAGCAGTTGACCTAGAGAAGCAAAAGCCATATTTGCTTGTCTTACAGAAGGATGCTGAGAATACCATAGACCAAACAGGTGAGCAATGACAAAGTTTGAGAGAAAATGGAAACAAAAAGTTATAGTTAACATCAGAATGAAAGAGTTGAAATTTCTATAGAACAAAAGAAGACTTGGAAAATTTGACCTTCACAGGACAGATTGAAGGGAAAAGAGACAGAGGAAAACAATATGGGGCCTACCTAACAAGCTTGTGTAAATGGATGGCAGAACAAGGTTTAGGAGAGTTGACAAAAAGACAAAATTTAATAAGAGCTACAAAGGAGAGGAAATTGTGGAGAGCCATGATTGTCAACGTCCTGAAGGGACATGGCACATAGAAGAAAAAGAAGTATGTTGCATCCATCCAACATAGCAGTGAATGATTGCTCACAATTAAAGCTTGTGAATTAGACAGCAGGTTCCAGCCAGAGTAAATTGTTCTCTTCTCAATTCGTTTATATCTCTCAGCATGGTTTTGAGATACAGTATTGATAGAAAAATGCTGTTACTGTCTGCTACTTCTTTTACTCTCTTTTTTTTTTGTACTTTTATGACTCAATTCCTGTGGCTACAGTCGATTTACTTTTGTGCTGTTAGTCAAACAAATATAGACCGATCACTAATCTTTACATATCTTTTCTTAGTAGAATGTATGACATTTACTTTTGACTAATTCTGCTCCCACTCAATCCTGAAAGAACTCATTACCCATTAACCTTTATCACTCTGTATGTGACTTCATTTGCTGTACAAAAAGTTTATCCTGCCACTGAAGGTGACTCTGATCCCTGAATTTGAATTTCATAGTTGTGTTGTCATATCCTGCTATGGCCACATAAAACAACTTTAAGTGAAATTAACAGTAAGGCTATCGCAATTGAGAGGCCTTGAAAAATAATGAAGTGGAAAAGAAAGTAATATTTATAATGCAGTGCGCTGAAGGTTAAACCTTTTACTGCAGCTTTTTTTTTTTTGCTTAACTCATAAACTCATAGCTTCCTAGGGTCAGTTTAAACTGAAGGCTTATTTTTTCAAAATATATTAACTTAATATCTTCTTCTAAATGCTGTACCCTTTCAGAATGTTAGTGATCATGGCTCTCCACAATTTTCTGTCCTTTGTAGCGCTTAATAACTTTTGTCTTTTGTCATCTCTCCTAAACTCTGCTCCACCAGCGATTTACTCAAGCTCACAAGTTAAGTTGTGCATTTGTTTCATCTGGCCCTCTTGCTCTCAATGTGTCCTGTGAGTCTCACATTTTCCAAGCCCTCTTTCCTAATTATTTTCCCCATCAATTTCAACTGTCTTTTCCTGATGTCAAGCATAAGTGTCCTTTTTGCTGCTGGTGGTTCTAGAACTTCATCATTGCTCACATGTTCAGTCCATGGTATTCCCAATATCCATCTGTGAAAGCACATTTTCTTCATCTGCATTTGCTGCCATATACTACATAACATTTCAATATTCTTTTCTTTGTTTCTAACAATATTTTCCTATTTCTTAATACTTTGCTCAGCTTTTAGAAGGCATCTTTCATTATCACAACACATATTTGTTTTGCTTTCAGATGAAAATTTGGAAATTTTTCCAATATATTTCAGTGAAATTTTCACTTTTCAAACTTCTAGTTCATATTTATATTTCAGGTATATGGGAAACAACCTAGCTCCCCTGTAGGTTACCCGTGTCAATATACACCTCATGATAGCCAGAGGGCACAAGGTTCTAAAACTTTGTGATAACAACAACAAAGATGAGGAGAATAGTCTGCATATAAATAATTTCTTCCTTTATTTGTGTGCTTGTGTATGTGCATGGGGTTGATGGACTGTAATGTCATGAGTAGTATCTTTGCAGCAAAGTAGTCCGCCCTGCTTTACTCAGGTTAATTGGGATGCAGAACTGAACTGGTCCATGGCCTACATCCAACTCTCACACATGGCTCCAAGAAGTTACATGGGCACTGTAACAGCCACACCCCAATCAATAGCATTGACCAACCAGTTAAACTGTGTGAGGGTAATCAGAAATGTTTCTCAACTCAACTGGTGAAGAGGAATGCCTCTCCCCAACCCATCTGTGCCAAGTAGCCATTGGCCAGCCACCAGCCTGGGTGTAGGAGCTGCACCTTAGAGGTCAATGGTTTTATCAGTGGGTGGAGGAACTTCTGATAGGAGGGACGGTGTAACCTCAACATCCCTAGTGCAAAAAGAACTGGCAAACCATTTCACTATTTTGCCTTGAATGTCACCATGAACCATGATTACAACAGGAGGGGGGGGGTACCACATCTGCCCAAAACATACAAACTGAATGAATGATAATGATGATGGATGTTCCTGTTTGTCGCTTTGTATTTATATAGGTAACAAAAACATACGCACTAACATATGCACATATGACATGCGCACAAAAACATATGCACTGACCATTTTGCCCAACAGATGCTAAAACAGACGAGAGGGAATCTCGCAACATTGTATCCCATAAATAAAAACAAAGAATAAGAAATAAGAAAAAAAAACAACAACTGGATTTGATGAAATGTTTACCTTTGGCCAAATAAAACTTGCCTTTGTTGTTTGTTTTTCAAAGCATCTGCCTGGAAACTTTTTTGCATTCTAATTTGACCTAAAACTGTCTTTTTAGGCTGTGAAGGCTCTATAGAACAACCAGTAATATCCAAAGCTAATGTATCCTTTGTTAAACACTCTTCTTTTTTCTTTAATCTGAATTTTAAAAAAAGAAAAGTAAAAAGAAATAAAATCCACTTGAAACCAACAAAATAAAATATGCAATATGTTTGAAAGTACATTTAAAGAAACATTTAAATATTAAAAAAATATTATCACACACTTCCAAATATTGAGTATCTAATTTATAGGGTGTGATGGATAAATTGTTGTCTAAATTATGCAAAAATGAAAATAACACTGACCAAAATTACACAAAAATATCTTGAAATACTAAAGAGTAAATTTATTCAATAAAATCACCATTGACATCAACCACAGCCTCCAGATGACTTTGGAATCTTCTACAAACATTCTGGACAGTCTCATTGTTTAAGTTGGTGAATGATACCATAATCCTTGTCTTCAGTTCATCTTTGATGCTGCAAGGAGTTTTCTTGGTCTCTCACTCATTGGCACCCCACACATAGTAATCAAGGGGGTTGCAGTCTAGGGAGATAGGTGACCAGATGTAAGAAGTGATGTGGTTGCAGAAATTGTCTGACAACCATGACTGGGTTCTCCTGCTTGTGTGGCATGGTGCAGAGTCCTGTTGCCAGACATAGGGTTTTCCAGCAGCCACCCTCTTGACTCAGGACAGCACTACTTCCTCAAGTCACTTGATGTAGGCATCTGTGTTGAGTCTGAGTCTCTGTGGGAAGATGAATGGAGGCATAACATCACCATCACTTGTGATCACTCTGAACACCATAATGTTGACTGGATATATCACATCCAACTCTTTCCGAATCCTCTGCATTGTTCTCAGATTGACACCCAAACACTCTGAAATGTTCATATTGGAGCTTCTTATGTGAATGCCAATCAGTAAAGCATACCAAATTTCTGGCAGAGTGAATTGCATCATTGTGTGGTTTTTCTCATAGTCAGTGCCCAACTGTGCAGTCAACAAAATCAAAAACAAAGTGCATGCACAAAATTAAAAATATAAAATGGTGACAATTTACTTATTGTACACTGTATTTGTTTTCTGTTTTATTTTTTCAGTTATTCTCATCTTCTGCTTTAGAATTGTACGATAACTTGGTTTCTTAATAGCTTGTCTTTTTCTTTATATTTGTAACTCTCATTAAATGGTAATATTAACTGTTTCCTCATAAGGAAACATTTGACATTTCAATTGTGTGTCTCTCTCTTTGAACAGAGTGCAACTCAGTTCTGTCTCTATCTGTAGACAAAGCTCAACTGAAAATAGTGAGAGGTGCCTGGTCTCGGGAAACAGCTGCCCATGACAGTACCTTCTTCATTGCACTAAAGATCGATATTGCATTGAAGATTGATAGTAATACTGATGTCAACGCAACCAATGGGTGAGGGGACTGGGCTATTTTTAAACTTGATCCAGGTGTATGCACCCAGGCTCCCCACATTAAATTGACCTTGTGTCCCATCCTACCAGCGTGGGGCGACAAGTAAATACTAAGTGTAGAATACATGAACTAATGCTTTAATCCCGAGTTATTGTCCAGTGGGTTTGTAAATTTAGGTGATATAGTAATTGTGAATTTAATCCCAGGTCCAGGCAGTGGGTACTTGGACTTACTGGAAACAGGGCAAGCAATAACTCGACAGTACTAAATAAAAATAAGAACTAGACAAGATATCCCGAGACATGTGCAGTAGAATGAAAATAGTTTACCTCCACCCCCTTAGATTAAATAAAGGGGTTTCCGTTCAGAATTCCCCCTGTAGGTTACCGAGATCAAAATAATACAAAGATATTGACAATTACTCATCTCGACAAAAATCCCATATCAGCTAATCAATGAACACCTGATGATGACCAGAGGGTACTTGGTCAAAACATTGAGTTTATAATAAAATCTATATATGCCAAGATGAGAGACAATAGTTCAAAATAATACAAGAATATTGACAATTACTCATCTCAAATATGAAATACTAAATATAGCACAATAGTTTTGTAAGATTTAATTATAATGTTAATAACACACCAAACACATGCCAATTAAAATCTCTTAAAAGTTAAATTAGTATTACAGTCATTAATGTCTTCAAATTATTGGGGATATATACATTTTTCTTTAAATACTTCATCTATATTATAATTGTCAGATTTTTGTCTGTTGTTATGTTTATTTGTTACACTAAAGTGGAGTGTCAAAAGAACAGTGTTTCCCTTGACACCACTATTATTTTAACTACCTTCACTCCTCAGCAATGGTTATTATTTTAAAAAGTGATGATTAGATTTTTAAATAACCTGCAAAGAGTTGATAAGCCATAAAAAAATGAATGAATTAATCAATCAATCATTTGTTTATTATTTTGAAGTATTGTTATCATCTTGGTTGATACAGATGTTATAATAGACAAAACGTTTCGACCAAGTATCCTCTGGTCATCATCAGGTGTTCATTGATTGGCTGATATGGGATATCTCTTGATTATTGTGATATTTTGTCAGATATCCTATATCAACCAATCAATGGACACCTGATGATGATCAGAAGGTACTTGGTCGAAATTTTGTGTCTATAATAACATCTATATAAGTCAAGATGGGAACAGTAGTTCGAAATAATACAAGAATATTGACTCATCTCGGAAATGAAATACTAAATTAATAAAAATTGTATACTTTGTCTTGCATTTCTTTTTAGTTGCAGTGAAAGGATTCCAAACCTCTTGCCCATCAACAGGACATACAGCATGGCAATGGAGCAGCCAGTTGTCAATGCATTCTCGGTGGAACTGAAACCAAAAACAAAAGATTTTTCCATCAAGTCAACGGGTTTTCAAAGAATTTCATCCACTGAATTGATATTACTTTTTAAAATTTATAAAAATATGTACTAAAGTTCAAAAGTTTAAAGCCACCTCCAGAACTAGCATGGAATGAACTTGACAGAAGAGTGAAAAAAAAAAATGAAAAAGAGGCTCTTAGAATCATTGAAAAAAGAATAGAATCAATTATCAGTCTTATACTTTGAGAAACATTTGCAACAAATGCCAAAAGTTTGTGCTTCAGTAATCAAGGTCAAAGGGGGATATTTTGACAAGAGCAAAATTTAATCATAAATTTTTTTTCTTTTTGTCATAATAAAATTTATAATAAAAAATCATGTTTTACTTTTTTTAACCATGTATAATAAATTTCTCTTATTTAAAGTAGAAAAAAACTACTTTTGGGGCCAATTTAAAAATTGCCAGGGGCTGTGTCAAAATTTTGAACTGTAGTCTAAAAAATGCATTAAAATATGAGGCAATGTTAAAAAATTATTGGACTAACCAAGAAACCCTAAAAAAAAAAAAAAAATCTGACAGTTGGTCAGATTTTGGAAAGTAGGTAAGGCCGAGACTTTTACCTTTTGTAAAGATATGCTGAAACATTCAGACCATGAATGGAGTATTTCTACCCTATCTAGGCTGGTGTTGCCCTGTCCTTATTGTCCAGCTTTGACAGAGTTCCAAAAGCAATTATACAGCTTTATGGGTGATGAATTATTTTTCACCTTGTGGCCCATATCCTACAGTTGAAATGTTTGCTAAATTCTAACTACTCTATCCCTGTTATTGTGGTAAATGTTCGAATGAACTAAATTCCTTAGTTCCACCAACTCAGACCATCACAGAACAAGTTTGTTATATTCACTTACACACAAATATCCTTGGGAAAAATATGAATCCAGCCCTTCTTCCCCGCAGTTATAGGTTAAATAGTCAGACTTACATCTAGAAAATTCATTATCTCCAAAAACTGATAATGCAATATATACTGGAAAAAAATTATTCCTACAATCTAAATTATGTTTTGGCTTTAAATAACCTGCAAAAGATTGATAAGCTATAAAAGACAAATCAATCGCAGCTTGAACCTGACATGCTATGTTCACAGTATGAAATCATCCTTATTTCCTTCATATTCCTTTGGCAAGGAGTAAGTTCCACTCACTTTATTCCCCAGAACTGTTACTTTGTGGAACAGACTCCGGAGAGGATGCTTTCTCAACCACTACAATCTTAACCTCTTCCAATTTAGGTTCAACTGATATCTATCCCACATATCCTCATAATATGTACATTTTACTTCTTTCTTCTTCATACTCTTATAACAATCGCACTTAGTAACCCTCTAACTTGAGTGACTCTTGAGTCTTGCATATCGTCTAGATTTTTTAATCTAATTATTATGGTTGTTTATTATATTTCTTGGATTTGATTTTAATGTTTATATCTCAAAATTGTTCAAATATTACTGCCACATATGGTCAGGTGCTCCTGCTATATATTTAGTGATTCTTGATAAAATCCAAAGAACCTGTAATGTTATTGGTCCTGACCTGGCATCTTGGCTTAAGTCCCCTAACCACCATCATAACTTCCCTTTGCCTTTTTCTATAAATACTTTCATTGTAATTATTCTGATGAACTTCCCACTATGGTATCTAGGTTTTATGAATTTTAAGTGCAATACCAGATTGGCAACAAGGTCTCATCATTTTGCAGCTGATTTGGCTAAATGTATCTATAAGTTCTTTGCTAGCAGTTTCTTTTCTCACCTGTGGAACACCCTTCTGGCTTCTTGTTTTCCAGCCAACTTTGATCTTGAAAAATTTGAGTACAATGTCAATTGTTATCTACTGTCTTCTTGATTCCACTTTTATTGTTCTTACTCCTTGATAATTATTTTCTTTTTCTTATTCTTTTGTGCTCAGTAACCCTTTGTGCCTTAGTGACTTTATTGCCTTGCTTGGGGTAAATAATTTAAAAAATTGGGTTTTCAGATATTCTGGGAGTTGTATCCCTGCACCTCAGGCATTTTTCTTAGCTGTTTTGTAAAAATAATATTTCAAGGAACATACATTACTCTCACCTATTGATTCACATGATGCATTAAGCAACTATCGGGAATTGTTGATTGATTTGTTCATTTAATGGCACATCAACTCCTTATTGTTAATCTGAGTTAAGACTGTTGAGTTGTCTCCTCTTGTCTATAGATAAAAGGAAGTCTGTTTGAAGTGATCTCCTTTTTGTTTGTTGTTGTTGTAGTTTCCTTTGACAAGATGGCGGTTTAGCTGAGACTGGGTGTCTGTGGAAGGAGTAAATCATCACTTATGGGTCATTTAAAGCCAAAAATTTAATTTTCTTGGGAAATATGATGTTATTTTGCTTTCATAAATGAAAAAATAAAATACTTTGGTACTCTCCTCTATAGAGGTACAGTAAAATTAAGTTTTATTCTATATTTTATCTGCTTAGTATTGTGTTTAATGATTTTCATTGGCTTTGTAAAGTGATGTGCAGATGTTTGGTAATGTTTGGTGATGCGCAGGGCCAATTCCTGGATTGTATACCCATAAGACTCAAGTACAGAGGTCCTATGAGAAATGTGAGAAAACAGATAAAACCTGAAATAAACACTTTATTCAAATCAAATATAAACTAAATTTTTATTTCACTCTTTAATTAGATGCCCTCCTGATATGGATGCCCAGGGCTGTCACATTCTCTGCCACCCCATTCTGTATGCTACTGTTTTTTTGATGAACTTGTGCATAAAGTACTGTTATAAAAGTTTAAAATAAGCAATCATCTGGGGTCCAGGAATGGATTAATCCATTTTGCATTGATTTCTATGGGGAAAATAGTTTCAACTTACAAACATTTTGGGTTATGAATGGCCTTCAGGAACAAATTAAATTCATGAACTGAGATTCCACTGTAATTCCTATGATCGGATATGGAGTGAAATTTCTTTTGCAGTTACTTGCAGAGCAAAATTTCCCGCAATGTCAACTGGACAAAACTAAAAAGAATCTGATGATAATTCTGCTAGTTTCTTCTTTCCTTAGCACGACCGTTACATCCTGTCATTACCTCATAAATAATTTACTATTCTGTTTTCATTGAGAAGGGTAAGTCGTAAAAGACATATCGGAGACACTGTTAGGTTTCAATGAAAGAGAAAAAACATTCTCATATGTTTAACGTCTACTTAAGTGAAACAGAAAGAAACTTATCGATTTCAAAGGTTTTATTTGTACCCTCTTACTTCTATAAATAATAGCATGCATTCATACTTATGGTCATTATTGAAATATTTTTAGCAAAGCAGTTAAACTCAAATATTTAAGAATGCCACAGGAGGATTTTCATGGGTGTTTTATAGTCATAAAACTCGCAAGGACTTATTCAGTCATTAACTTAAGAATTATGATTCATCAGAAAATTCAAACAGAAAAGCCATGAAATTTTAATGGGTATTAATAGTCCTGATGAATATGTAAGAGTAAAAAATGAGAAAATATTTTTAAAAATGGTTTTAATTAATTGGTATTTTAAAAAAATCTTGTCTGTCTAAATAAAGTTTTTTTATAAATAAAAATAATCAAATTTTAAGAAACACATAGCTAGATCAATAAGTCCAAATCCTAAAGCTGAAAAGTGAATTTATTTTAAAAAAGAAATATTTTCCAGTATTATCTTCTTTGTGAATTATTAATTTAGTGCCATATAGATCAAGCATTATATAGTGAAAATTTCAGATCAAAATTCAGCTTATAACCGTATGCCAGATTGCAGACTTATTGTTGCATCCCTGTATTTTTAATTGTTTAAATCCAACATCAATCTCTATTTATTTTCCATTTTACAATGCGGACTGTTGAGAGAGTTTAAAGGAGTTTTAATGTCCTGGCATTGCAACTTGGCTTACATCTGCAGTGAGTCTCGATAAAAAAATAAAATAAAATATAAAAATAAAATATATAAACAAAAATAAAAAGAATTAAAATTAAAATAATACATTAGCTTTTCTTTAAAAGACTTTTCTTTTTTTATCTCTCTTTCTCTCCTTCTTTCTATATACTTTTCTCCCAACTAACAAGATAACAATCAAATAAAAAAGAGGAAGAAGAAGTGTTGTGAGACCGTAACATACCTACAACATGGACTCTTCCAGAACTATATAAAGTATGCGATATAACACTCTAGGAGAAGAGGAGGAAAGAGAGAGAGAGAGTATTCTAATACCGTAGTGTCAGCTGCGTACGACTACCAATATTGGACACTAGCACATTGTAAGCTCCGCTTACACTTACACTATCTTTGTAACCTTTTGGTTTAATATATCTTTCTTACCTCTAATCCGTGTTTCGTGTTTTCCTTCCATGGTCCCAACTTTGGGCCCACATCAAGAAGAAAAGACTGAACCCAGTTACAAAATGGCAGAAGTTTATGGGACCAGAGTCTACTAATTTGTAACTAAAAACTATCAAAAATCAGAGCAGATCTATGCATAACTTCTGCTATATAAAAATAATGAAAAAGAAAGGAATGCTGAAAAATAAAATAATTTTTGCCAATCAAAAAATTAACACAAAAAGACTTTGATGTTAGGCAAAAGTAAGGTTCGTACCAGAGTCTGGGAGTCTGATCAACAGGATATAAGCTCAGAGCTCCATGCTAGACAAGGAGAAGGGGTGGCAAGAGCCACCACGGAACAAGAGATGTGACTGCCAGAGAAACCATCCATGTATGACATATGAAATAGTTAAGAGGTCATCTGCTAATGATATTTATGCTCTTCTTAGGGCTGGGGAAAAACACAGTAGATCGATGTTGACTTATTTCTAAGATGACTACTACTAGCTAGTTCTGACTTCGAAACTACCCACTATCAAGCTGAAACTGACTTTCTCCAGACTGCTACCAATATCCACCTCACAAATGAACATTTTGTTATGTTGAATATTAAAGGACTCACTCTAAATCAAATAAATAAATACATATATTTATTTTATACCCTTGAGTCAGTTTGTTTTATTCCTAAAGTTTTCGATAATTACCAAGTCTCTCTGGCACACTACTCCACACTTTCATTCTCAACATGAGGACTCCTTATCCTACAGCCAATGTGTTGGTACTCGACTATTATAATATTGTCCCTGGATACTAATCAGGCACAAGATAATACCTGAGTTCTTCCTCATCATGCAAAGTAAAACAGTTTAACTTAGTGTATGGCTTTGTAAGAACTATTCCACAATTGAGAGTTTTTTAGCCTTGTACATGGGTGAACATCATTGTAAAAAAAACGTCTGATATGTCTTTTCTGTTCTAGATCTTGTTTCTTAAGTTTTCCAAAAGAAATTGGAGCAACTGCTATTCTTCATTTTATATCAGCAGAATACCATTGTAATGTTATTCTATATACTGTGTCATTTATTCCTATCAGTTTTGTTTCCTGAAGAATGAGAAGGTTTTCTAGAGCAAAATTTATTGTTTGCAAGTTGAAAAGTTTTGCTAAAAAATGAATTCTACCTTATGATGACAGGGCAATTTGCGCACAGGTTGGTAAAGATGAAAAGGTTGCAAGCAGACATAACACTGAGCCCCCTGGGCCAGAAGAGAGCTGCGTTCAGCAACAGTTTCTAAAGGCAGTGAGTCAATCACCTTCTCAGGAAGAGATGTGAATTCTTGCATGTTTTCACTGCAAAAGAAAATGGTTAATGGATGAAATTTTCTATTATTGCAGTGTACAGAAAAACAAAAACAAAAATTAGATAATTATGAAAAATGACAGGTGTGTTAAAATTAATAAACTTCCTTTTGGCATTTCTTTTATTGCAATTAATTTGACACACAATGCTACTCAATTTGTTTATAATCAGACTAGCAGTATTCCAAAATTCTTTAATAATAAAAAAAAAAAAAAAAAAGCAGGTGACTCTTGAATAGAAACAGAATGAGAAATTGGTAAAACAGAGCTTGAATTCTGGCCAAGTTCATTTTATAATCTCTTGCACAAATACCCTTGGGAAAGGTATGAATCCATCTCTTTGCAAACCTAGTTATGGGTTAAATCACAGGGTAGACTGGACTTTCTATCTGTGGTTGGCAACCAGTTTAGAAAGATACACTCTGAATTCAAAATTGTATGTAGCCCTGGTGAAGCATATATTATGCAGCCATTAAAAGGATCTTAGAGTTCACAATGACACAGTTATTCAAACAGTGGTCAATGTAATGATACTCAATCAAAATAAATGCTATAAATATTTAATCACCAAAAAATTAATGTCAATTTGCAATTTGATCCTAAAAAATCTTCAAAATTTTCAAAAATAATGGGAAGATTTTAGATAAAATTGGTTCATATATGATAAAAAATCTTTAAAAAAACCATTTGTAAAAAATAAACACCTGATGAGGTACTGATAGAACTAAAAATGTTATAGAATTTGAATAGTATACAGGAATGTTTTACCATTAATCTTTAGCCAGGCAATTCTGAGAGAATTAGTAGTCCTACCAGGATTCAGTATTGGCAGCCACAATCTCAACAACATAAGATATGCAGATGACACAGACTTGATTGCAGACACGGAAAGAAAACTACAAAAGCTCCTCCAGAAGGTAGCGAAGGAAAGCTTGAAGGAAAGACTAAACATAAATTGCAAAAAGACAGAATGCATAAATTATTACCAAAAGGATGAGCCCGAAATGCAAATTACAAATCAGAAATTGCTCATATGGTATCCTCAGTATCTTTCCATAGAACTACATTTCTGTTGCTTCAAATCTGTTCCTCATCTTTGAGGAAATTGTCCAGCACTTACTGCCATAGAGTAGGACAGATATCATGTAACAGTTCAGTTTCTAACAAAGTTTTTTTTATCTCTTAATACTCTGCTTAGCTTTTGGAAACCATCTTTGGCTATCTCAATGTGCCTCCAGATTTTAGTATCACACTTTCAGTCCTCCATCAAAACACTTCCTAGATATTTAAATTTTTTACTTGTTTGATTTTGAGAAGACACATATTTCTTTTTTTACTTTTTTATTCACCCAATACGAGGCTCAAGAGTCACTCAAGGTAGAGAGTTACTGAATGTTGCTGTACGGACAAAAGGGGAATAGGTAAGAAGTGCAGATTTTGAGATGTAGAATAGTTAGCAGTTGAACTTTGACCTTTAAAATTGTAGTTATGAGGGAAGCATCCTCCCAGTTGTCTGTTCCACTTGTGAAGAAGCTGTTTGAATAGAACTTCTTCTTACTAATGGAAGATAAAATGAATGAGAATGACCCTGTGCATATGGCCTGGTGGATCTTTATTGTAAAAGATGTAAATGAATGTTGCTTGTCAGAATATTTGCCATGGAAATAGCAAGGTTTGCAATATTTAATCCGTGGGAAAGAAGCTGCAGGGTGGAAAATAATTCATCACCCACAAGGCTGCATAAATGTTTTTGAACTCAAGGCTGGAAAGATATGACTGGGCAGCTCCAGCACAGATACAGCAGCAATGCCCTATTTTTTGGTCTCATCTGATTTAATGGTCCTTGTAAATATATATATATTGGTCCCAAGAACTGTATGAAAGGGACCCAAAGTTAATATTTAGATTAAGTTCCCCTCTGACCTTGAGCAGAACTCATATATATGATCCATTGCTAAGGATGCTGGAAAAATGGTCGGTTCCTTGTACCACACCAGAAAGTACCTGACTCCTCCTGCACGTTCTGTCTTTGTAAGAAGCAGATTGTTCTCGGTCTGCTCTAGATGTGTTGTTATTTTTTAGTACTTTTCAGTTATTCCATCAGTGCTTTAATTGTGGAGCATAGAAGATTCTAGTGTGAATCTGATCACTTAGTAATTGTAAGTGCTTAAGAGATTAATGAGTTTAATTGAACTTAACTAATGCTTAAAATGCTGTCTATATTTCTGAGATGAGGTATTACATTCACTATTTACATTATTTGGACTATTGTACTCATCTTTGTTGCCATATTTATCACAATGTTTTGGCTATTGCACGATCATGACTTCTTTGGTCTACCCCAGCAAGCAAAATAAAGGGTTCAGTTTCACATTCCAACCACCTGAAGAAGGCCAGAACGTACAATGGCTGAAATGTTGTGATAAATATGGCAACAAAGATGAGGAAAATAGTCTGAATAATGTAAATAGTGCTTAAAATGCTATTCTCAAAAAGCAAAACGAGAAATTACAGCAGAGAAAGCCAAGCTTGACAGCAAGGCCACAGTAGAGAAGGCAATAAGAAATTTACGATTAAGACACCAATTTCTAGCTTCATAAGCATCCCGTGAGACAACAGCCTAGAGAAAGCGTTCTCAACCAGTGGGGAATTTCCCCACTAGGGGGGGGGGAATTTCAGGGACTCATGGTGGAGAGAATTGGGACTACAAATCGGTAGACTCAAAATGTTAACTTTTGAACTCCCCAAGGTGACACAACACACGTCCAAAAAACTAAGAGGTCATGCTGGATTTTCTTTCCACTCACTATTGTGTTTTTTGCCACTACAAAAATAATCCATGTAAATGTATATGTAATAATAGGGAAAAGAATGAAGATTTTCGATAATATATGTATATCATTTGGAATGCATCTTTTGCGTGGTACAATCTTGGAAATGGGGGAATGATATTCTGATTTATGGTGAAAAGTGTGCATCAGGCAAAATAGGTTGAAACTCACTGGCCTAGAGGATTATGGGGAAACAAAAGGTCGATTATCTCCCTTTGGTTACGATAAAGTTATGTGATGGTCACTTAGTTATGTCATTTCATACAATGACAAAAAGTGGCAGTCAATTTCGTTCGGTTTACAGGGGCCAACCTGAGTGGTTGCTTTTTTTTTTTTTTAGCCCTGGGGCTAAATCTGACTCTTCCAGCCCATGCTACAGCTTATAAGCACATGGCACCATTTTCCTTTGGGAATATATTTTCCCCAGATATAGAAAGAAACTATCTCTAGCAAACCTCAATTTGGGAAAACCTAAGACTCGCCATTTCCTGTTCATGGAATATGTCCTCACTTGGGACATAATAGATGAATCTGGAGTCCTAAACATGGCTTCTCCAAAAATACAGAAGAATCTCCATATCATATTTAAGACCCTACTTTTTTGTTCTCCTTTCAGTCAACTTGTTGTGTAGATATATGTCATATTTTTTTCTGTGTGAACATGTGCAAATATGTATATATAGTTTTGTGTATGTCTTAGTAATATAAAAGTCTCTCTGAAAACAAAGTATGTTTGTCCTTCCTTTTCCTTTCAGCCATTCCATTCTGTCTGTGAAAAACAGTGTCATTATATCATGGTTATAATAATGCTCATAATGAGGGAAATAAAAATGGGAGAATAAACCTTTCTTCCAAGATCTCTCATTAGGATTAAAGTGTTAGCTTGTGAATTTGGTGGTACAGTAATTGTGGGTTCAATCCATGGGCAGGGTAGTACAGACTCAGGGTCAGTAGAAATGAGGATGAGCAATAATGTAAACATAGAACCCAAACATTACCCAAGCTCTCCATTGACTGGCTAATGATTACCCCACATTGCATTCTGTTTCTCAATCTTGTCAGTATTCACCGAAAGCTGGGGAAAGGCACACTGCCTGCTCACAAAGTAACCTGATGAAAGGTAATTGCTATATCAAGAAATAAGAGCATGAACCTTGTTTCCCATATCATATGTAGGTGTTTTATTTTGGGCTTTGCCTGCCCATCCAGGTGAGTAGGCAGGTAGGTCATAACTTGGGACAACTTCTGCTATGACAGCTCTTCCACTTACCAATTTATTACCTATCTATTCATCTTGACATGATAGCTGGCAATATGAAATGGAGACGTTTGAGCTGTGACATGGACACAACCATCTCCAACCAAGAACAGAGCAGAACTCTCCTGATCCACAGCATGACTGTTAATATAGATCAGCACCTGGATAAAATCTGTTGTAACCAGGTGCTAAAGAAACAGAAGCACTGTTTCAGCTAGTATTCCGACACAGGAATACCATATCAACCATATTGTGTGAATAAAAAGCAGGAGTATCACTTCTGCAGACAGAAGTCACCAGACTAAACTGTGTTGTTGTTGTTGTCATAACAGACCCACACTTACAAAGTTGTGACATTTTGGTGATGAGGATGAAATAAGTTATCAGCAGCAAGAATTGTTTCACTTCCTGTCATAGTTACATAATCATTATCATCATCTTCCATATCTGAATTCTCTTCAATTCCATCATCTGGTGCTTCCGTTTCCTTAGTTCCTGGTTACAGCATAACCTATTTCTGGTTTTGTTGCCACTTGATCTGCAAAAATCCCTCGTCCACCCCTTTACTTCCCAATACCCTTTGGTTAAAGTGGATGCTGCTTAGAAGACAACCTCAAAAGTACTTATCTGCAGGTCCATCAGACAGAAACACTCAAAATTAAGATAAAACCAACTATTCCCTTGCTATATGGATGTCCATAGTATCACACTAAATAATAACAAGATGAGATGTCACTACATGCAGAATGAGAACAATCTACTCCTGTAGATTAAATAAAGGGTTCAGTTTGAAATTCCCTGAAGAGAACGTTACCCAAATAGATAGATACTTGAAAAAGGCTAAACTCCTCAATGGTTGAAACATTGTGATAATAACAATAAAGATAAGGACACTAGTCCAAATATAAACAACTCCTTATGCCAGAAACAAAATTTTACACTAATTTTATAAGAATTTCCAGGAAATTTTGATAAAAACTTTACACATGTTATGGTATACATAAAAAATGGCTCTGTGATGTTTATATGCATGTGTGTGTATAGATATGTATGTTCAGGTATATCCCAGTTGGTGTGTATGTGTATACAAGTATGCAAAAAAAGGCTCTAATATATGTATATGCTTGGGTGGATGAGTATATATGTACATGTGTGTACAAGTGTGTGTGCGTGTGTCTGTGTATATATATATATATATATATATATATATATATATATATATATAATATATAGACTATATAAAATATAGTTTTTTAAGGTATATATATTTATATATAAATATATATATATCATATATATATATATATATATAGGCTTGATGATTGTGTTTAACATGAAACTAGTCTGTCAATCTGAGTCATGAAATACAATCATCACTTTATATTTACATATATATATATATATGATATTGAGGCTAATTTATCCCATAAAATATAGCATACCTTAAAAACTATATTTCTCCATATATATATATATATATATATATATATATATTATTATTATTATTATTATAAGTGATTATAATAAAAACATGTTGAAATTACTAACCAAAGCTTTCATGTTTCAATACTTTGATTGTACTTCTTCAGGAGATGGTAAGTAACTGCCAATTAAATGATTTTTAAAAGAATATAAAAACAAAGTGTTATCTCTTCTCCAAAAGTTAAAGGCTATATGTATTGCTCTACTTTGTATTGAGCACTTTTTTAAAAGTAAATGCTAAAAACAATCTCCATCTGTTCTTTCTCTCATTTGTATATATATATATATATATATATATATTCAGTTGTAGGGATATGAGTTTGTAATCCTACGTTTCATGCTTTTGTGATCATCAGAAAATATATATATATATATATTGTAGAGGGCTGTGGCTGTGATGTTGTGAAGTCAGGCGTAGAAGAAACGCATGTAAGGTTCAGATTCTCCTGCTCGCTGGGCCCAACTACATAAAAAGGTTGGACTATTAATTAAGTCCAAAGAAGAAGGCAAAGAAAGCAAACAAAACACAAGACCGATAATATATGTATATACAAATATATTAATAACAAGTTACAATACATGAAAACAGTACAAAAGGTGAAGTGTATGTGAATATTCTGTATGTGCGTGCGTGCGTGCGTGTGTGAATATTCTGTATTTGCATGCGTGTGTATTGTGCTTAGCGTGTTTCCATGCTATCTCTTGTTAGCACCTACATTTCGAGCTTGATAGCTGAAAGCCTCAGGAAAAAGAGAGATTTACCTCAAGGTGTCGGCGCGCAGGCCTGAAGGAAAAAGAGAGATAGAGGCGAACGGTCAGCGGCTATTTATAGCCAGGGAAGAGAGACCCCTGGTGAAAGGGTTAATGAACTGAAGGAGGAGTTAACTCTGACAATATATATATATAAAAGTGAACATAGAAGTCAACACTTAGAGGCATGAAACAGACTGTCCCTCTAAGTGTTGACTTCTATGTTCACTTTTATATTTACACACACTCTATCTCTGATATTGAGCACTTTATCCCATAAATATAGCACATCTTAACACTATATTTCTTCATATATATATGTTTTATATATATATATATATCTATATTTCTTCATATATATATGTTTATATATATATATATATATATATATATATAAAACATTTCCTAACTTTTTAAGTAACAATTTTTCTTGTTGTTTTCCCCAACCTTGAGGTTTTTTAGTAAATTTACATTCTTCAGGGTGTTCTGGTTCTAAATGATATTTCAAATTTTTTCAATTTGTTCCACGTCTTTTTCAATTCCTTTTATATATGCATGTATTCATGAATTTAACATTCTTTTCCACGCATACGATCTTTTACATACACATGTTCTTTTACACACACATATGTGTGTGTGTGTGTGTGTGTGTGTGTGTAATCAAAAATTTTCCCTGACTTAAAATCCAACAATAACAAACAGCTCTAATACCGATATAGATAAAATAAACACACAGGCCATCAGACACTCTCCATGTTTGGACATTAGCTGGTGATAAGCTAGGGTAACTTATTTGATTTATGAACCCACTTATTCTCAGAGAATCCCAAGGTATTTTCCTCACAGAGAGTTTTGTCTTTCTTTCATTTTAACTTGAAGAAGCCAAACAGAGCATACACCTCAGGCAAAACACGTCATTAATACAATTTTCCATTTTGTCTCATCATTTTCATCTTTAAATCTTAAAAACAAAATTCAGTAGAGCCAAATAGTTGTACATTTTCAAAGGTATTTGACAACAAAAATTCCATCTAAGTCTGTTTACCATTTTCTTTATATCAGAATCAGAAATCATGGCAACTTGAACAAAATGAAAAAAAATGACCTATATTTCTCGAAAATCTATAAAAAAAATTTTCATTGTGAAATTCACAGTAAATAAGGAGGCAGATATGCATCTAATATATATATATATATATATATATATATATGTTTAAAATCAATAAGAAGCTGCAAATGGGATTTATTAAAAAATAAAATAGCCAAGATAAGACAAAACATTTTTTCCTGAAGCAGAATATAATCTCACTGACACTGAGACAAATAATTAACCTCTTCCCTACCAATTATTTTGGGAAAAATACTTCATTTTCAGAGAAATTTTTTTATTTGTTTTTGATATAGTAAGTAAAAAACGAAGTCACCTTGAAGTACTACGAGAAATATGAGTTGACTCATTTTAAGCTCAGAAGGGCATAAAATGAATCAAGATTGATGTATAAACACCTCTGTAGCTGGTTTTTGAATATTATGTTTTTAATGTGTTTTTTTCCATGTCTGAAAAAAACACTTTCAGTAGAAATGTATATACATGTCTACCCTGGGGAAGGGGGTTAAACAACTCGTGCATGTGACATCTACTAATCCAGAAATTAACTAACACCAAGAATTCGTATAGACAAAGAAAAAAATCCAGCCACAGTTTAGCTTTGTTACAACAAATTTAAATCCAACTGAGAAGTCAGAAGACAAGCAAAAGCTCCATAAACAAAGATGGCTGCCTGACTGATAAATATATCTCTTCTTGGCAAGTCTCATCAATCAATTTAGTTTCTGATGATTTTCTCTGGTTCCTTGGACACGATAAATAATAACTAATAAAGAATATAATGATGCCAAGTAAGGAAAAATTTTTGGTAAGATTTGACCTTAATAAAGGAAAATGAAGGTTATTCATGTTCTAGAAATAAACACAAATATTTTAGGAAAAATAAGTCCATCTTTAAAAAAAAAATTGGCTAAAGCTGCAATTATATCCATTTTATTCTAGCAAGCTTATTGCCAAAATCAAATCTCTTCTAAAGTAATTATTAATCTTTGTTGGAAAATTGTTAATATGAATAAAAGAGAAAAGATAAATTTGCATAATTCTAGTCCAAATCCAAATCCAGAAACTATTCACTTCTGTTGGAGAAACCTTTAAGGGTCTGGTAGTGGAGCCAGTTTAGTCACCAAAAACTCAGGTTTTGAATTCAGAGTTGTCCTTCTCAAAGACTATAGAACCCTCTCCATCCAGCTACTTGCCTATAGCTCTTGAAGAGATGGATTTACACCTTTCCCATTTTCTAAATGAATGTAATGAAATCAACTGGAATTCAAACTCTGCTTTCCAATTCCTCAATCCAATCTCCTATGCATTATTTCATTGTGCCCCCACAGTGAAACAAAGAAATATACACACCTGCAATTAATTTTTGACTAATATTTCTTTCATCTTAATGAAGCATCACTAATTATTAATTTTTCAAGCAGTATATCTTCCATCTTATTTTCATTTGCTTTTTATAGCAACCACTCCCAGAACTACATCAATATTCAAGGGAGATAACTGATGTAATGTAATTCAAATGTCTTAGATGAAGCATTGTTAATCATTATTAATTTTTGACTTGTATTTTTTCATCTTAATTTCAGTTGCTTCTTATCACATCTTCCAAATCAGCATCTGTATTTAAGGGAGATAACTACTATAATGTTATTCAAATTTCTTAGACAAAACTCTGCCAATTACTATTAACTATTGAAAATTTCACAGTTTGCCTATCCGAATTTTCTGATGAATCTTAATTCTTAAGTTAATGATTGAATAAACCCATGGTGAATTCTACAACAGTAAAATATACATAGAAATTCCCCTATCGCATCGTTAAATATTTGAGCTTAACAACTTTAACAAAATATTGCAATAACAATCATAAATATGAATGCTGGTCATTATTTTAAGAAGTAAGGGGATACAAATGAAAAGATTTCACTGGAATAGACATTAAACAGTTCTATTTTCCCTTCTTTCATTCTTTCTTTCATTTACTTACTGAAACCAAGTAGTGTCTTTTCCCCTCTTTCCATGTCATCAAAACAGAATAGTCCATTATTTATGAGGTATTGGCAGAAGCCATTAAACACTTCTTTCTTCCCTTCTTTATTTCTTTCTTTCATTTTCTCACTGAAACCAAGTAGCTTTTTTGATATGTCTTTCCATCTGATCAAAACAGAATAGTCCATTATTTATGGGGTATTGGCAGGACATAATCATTGCACTAACTAAGGGTGATTTTTAGGTTTTTAAACTAGTGTTTCTTTCCATCTTAATTTCAGTTGCTTTTTATCACAACTCCCAGAAATTGCTTACTAAGGCTCACTGCATGAGCTTTAGAAAGCAATTTCTGATCCACGCTGTTTACTAAAAATTGTGAAATGACAATTGTGAAGTTATGATAAAAAAAACAACTGATATTAAGATGGAAGAAATACTCATCAAAAATCAATGACAACTGACAAAGGTTATTTCTAAGAAATTTAAATAACCGATAATAGGACAGATCAGAAATTATCGACCATCTCTCAGGTTAAAACTATTTGAACAAAATTGCTTCTGACAGTACATTAAAAAATAATCTATTTGTATATGACCAGAGCCTGGCAGCTGATCTCTCTGCTGATCAAGCTCTTACAGCTCAATAGGGGAATGACTGGCTTGTATCATTCAATACAACCAATACAAAGCTAATAAGATTTCATCACCAACCAAGCGGACACCAAATTTTCTCCAGTCCTGATGAGCGAACAGACTCTCAATGAGGCTCCTTACCTCAAACATCTAATGAGACTAAAGCTCACTCCAGACCTTAAATGGAAGTCATACATTCATACTATCACTAAAGATGACAGAAGAATGGTTGGCTCCTTGTATCATTCCAGAAAATATCTAACTCCTACTTTTATGCTCTATCTTTACAAGAGTCAGATCAGACCAAGAATTAGGTATTGCTATCATATCTCTGCTGCTGCTGCCCAGTCCTCAAAACCCAGCTTAGACAGAGTTCAAACGTGTTTACATGGCCTTATAGGTGATGAATTATTTTCCACTCTGTAATCCCTTTCCGACTGACCGAACATTGCAAGTTTCCCACTACTTTATTAATATTGCTATAGCAAATATTCTGACAATCTAGATTCATTAGTTCCTCCAGCTCTCAGACATTGACAGCAAGAATTCACCATACCATGTACACAGAGTTGAATCATCTTCATTCCTTTCATATTTCATTGGTAAGGAGAAAGTTCCACTGAGACAGATTCTTCTGCAGAACTGTTATTCTGTAGAACAGATTCCATGAGAAGATTTTCCCCGACCACTACAATCTTAATCTCTTCAAGTCTAGAGTCAAACGATATCTATCTTACATATCCTCATAATATGCACATCTTACCTCTTCCATCTATACCCTTACAACAACCTCAGTCAGTAACGCCCTACCTCGAATGGTTCTTGGGCCTTGTAATGGGCAAACAATAGTAAAAAAAAAAAAAGAAACATTGCTGGTTTATTATTCTGATATTTTCCTTTAACCAAATCCTAACTTCATTCAAGTTTTTCCAATGAATCAACCTTAATGGAACATGTTTCGCCTATGTTAAGTTTTTCTGCCTAAAACAACGACAAAGAAGGGAAATAAGCCAAACAGCTTTGTCTTCGATTCACAATTCCAAGCCATTATCCATTACATACACCATCCACACATTCAAGTTTACAGCACCTGGTATTCTCAAGTGGTCACCCATCAAGGTACTGCTTAACTAAAAATAACCAAAAAAAGGCAAGCATTTATTTAACAGCAGGTTGTGAAAAACAAACATTTTTTCAAAGCTGCCAATAATTCCTATTAATTATTGTCTGAAGAGTGTTATTATACAATTAACACTTCAAGTGCAAAGATCAATCGTTGTCTATTCTCCTTATCTTCATAATTTCTACTTTCCATGGCAAATCTCCAGATGAGCTTCACTCTTCTGAAATGGTCTTGTGGAGCAAGATTTATTCTTTCACTCTGTAGCCTCTTTTCCCAACAGGATATCGCAAACCTTTTACTACTTTATTGTTATTTCCATGGCAAATGGTCAGATGAGCTCCAATCTCCTGAAATGGTCTTGTTCAGCAGGACATAGTTTCCACTCTGCAGCCTCTTTTCCCACAGACCCAATATCACAAGCCTATGGCTACTGTTATAGAAAAGCGTATGGTTGCAAGAAAGAAATACGACAACAGCAGAAATAGATTTATGTGCTTTATTTCAATAGGAACGTGTGGGTTTGGGACAGCTACCTTGAGGTATAGTTCATAAGCCGGCTGCTGATCTGTGTTGATCTCTCATAGTAGTTCTCACTGGTTGGTGTGGCGCTCATCCTGCTGACTGCCCAGACTGACCATGACAGATCTCTTTCCTGGCCTCCTGTTGACTGCTATTACTTCCCCGTGTGACCCCTTTTATGGTGTTTTTTATGGCTTAACAGGCTCAAAAAACGACGTGAGTATAATTAGGAAGGAAGCATTTTTATTGGTCGAAAAATAGAAACACTTTAAAATATCATTTTATTTTTTCGACTGGAACTCGTGTGTCGGGCCTATGCGTAAACGACGATAATGGTCATTTTGTGACAGGGCCTTGTCCTGTTCACATCCGGCTCTTGCTCTTAAATATGTTAGTTTATTTGCTTGGAAATCAGCCAAGATATGTCTTATTTTATTTTATAACACTACTCTATAACTATTTCCAAGGCAAATGTTCAGATGGGCTCCAATCTCCAAAAATGATCTTGAGTAAGATGTATTCTTCATTCTGCGACCTCTTTCCCACAGATACAAAGTTACAAACCTATCACTGCTCTGTTCCTTTCTTTTATTCTACCAGTTCAAACAAAGCTAGGACATGGCATACAACTTCCATGCAGTCAAATCAACCTCATTTCTTCTGTATTCCAATTGTAAAGTGAAAGTTCTCCTCAGACAGCTTTTTCTGGTGAAGTGCTACTTTGTGGGACAGACACTGACATGGATGCTTCCCTGAACCCACCACTCTTGACCTCTTCAAGTCAAGGGTCAATTATTATTTATCCTCCTCCTTCTCATAACCTTCACCTTTTTACCACCTCTTTTTACATTCATCTCACATACATCCTTTATAACCATGTTATCAGTAACCCTCTACCTTGACAGGCTCTCGTACATTGTATTGAGTGAACTTCAGTATAGAAAAAATGTAATAAATCAAACAATTTAATTTATATTTGTTAATGTTATCTTCACTTTAGAATCAGGAAGCATTGCAAGCAAGATAAAAAGATATATAAGGGACATAGAAAAAAATGTGGGGGAAGTAGCAAATTCGATCAAAAGAAGAAATACATATATTTGGATTCTCTTCTTACCTATCCAGTTGCAGCAAAGTGTCATAATCTTCTGTTTTCAATTCACGGCCCATCAGATTGTTGACCATTGCATTGGGCAAAGCATATCCAAAATTTCGGAAAGCTGATCTCCATTTTTGTATTTTTCTCTAAAAATGTTGAATATAAAGAATATTTTAAAATCAGTTTTTTGTATAAATCATATCTGGAGTAGGATTTTTTTTAAACAGATCCATCAAAACTTTCATTCTCTCTAATGATTACAGATAAGGTGACAGAGCAAATACTAAAAGCATATATAGGAAAGCATTAGAGTTTATTTTGCTATAGAAATGCATTGGAAATTATTTAGTATCAAAATGATTATTATCAGTAGAATTTATTAAACAAATCAAACTCAACATTCATTCAAATGATTACATACATAGTGACACAAGAAATACTAAAAGCACATGTAGAAATTCATTGGAAAGAATTTTACTATAGGCATATATAGAGATACAGGAGCCGATTATCTCCCTTTGGTGGCGATAAGTCACATGGGTCACGTGACAGATCGTTTAGTGATGTCACTCCATACAATGATGAAAGCAGCAGTCAATTTCAGTTTGCTTACAGTTGCCAAACCTAGAAGTTACTTTCTTTAGCCTGGACCCCTTATGGCTGGGGCAAAGGCTAAATCTGTCTCCAAGACCTGTATTTTCTCATTCATGGAATATGTAGATGAATCCAGCCTGGTTGAATCTGGAGTCCTAAACATGGCTTCTCCAGACACAGGAGTATCTCCATATTTTATGTAAAACCCTTCCTTTTTGTTTCTCCTTACACTCTGTTTTGCTGTGTAGATATATGTGATATATTGTTTTCCACATGGGACAATAGTGGTATAAAAGTCCCTCTGAGAACAAAGCATGTTTGTCAATCCTTTTTTCTTTCAGCCATTCTATTCTGTTCATGAAATATGGTGTTATTACATCATGGATATAATAATGCCCATAATGGGGGAAATACAAATGGGAGAATCAATCTTTCTTCTGTGGCTCTCTCCTATTACATATGTATAGTAAATTATCACAGGTAGGACTTACTAAACAAATGCATCATTTCATTCACTCTAATGATTACATTTACAGTGACACACCAAATACCAAAAGCATACATAAAAATTCAACCGAAATTATTTTGTGATAGATATCAGCAGTAATTTATCATCATTTAAGAAAAAATATTTCACAAACACAACCAGTTTTTCAATCGTTTATCATTTTATGATTTATTTAAAATGTGATAATGCTATTAGGATGCAGGGGGTTACAGGGATTGAAAGAGAATTAGAAGACTTTAGTGGGGAGAAGTGAGGAAAAGTCAATAAAGGAAAATGGTTCAGGAAGACAGAAGATGCCGATTGATGTTGCATTTAAATTTTTGAAGATTTTAGTTACCAAAGGAAGCAAGAAATCAAATTGGGAGTTCCACAAGTGAGAAGTCTGAGAAAAGAAACTATTAGAATAGAAGTGGCGGTTGCATCTAGCAAGTTCAACACTAAAACAGTGAGACCTAGTTGCCAATCTAATAATAAAAAATAAGTGACATTGTGGTGCCCCCTCTTCTAACAATTGATATTCATAGTGCATGCCCGACTTGCTATAAGCTAGATACGTTACTTCTCCTTTATAAAGAGGGACTACTTTAAAGAAGATTGATTTTATTGATTTGTTTTTTACGGTTTGTCAATCCTTTGCAGGATAGTGAAAACCAGAAAATATTTCCAGATTGTAAGAATGCTTTGGAGAGAATAATGATTTACTGTTAAAAGTCCTACTAATTAACCCATAGCTGGGGGAGAAGAGGTGGATTCATACCTTTCCCAAGGGCATTTGTGTGTAAGCTAATATAATGAAAACTGATTAGAATCGGAGCTTGGCTCCCTGATTTCCAATTCCAAGCCATTATCTATTATATCACATACGCAACCAAAACTTACAGCACCTGATATTTCCAAGTGGTTACCCATCTAGGTATTGGCTAGGCTTAACATTGCTTAATACCAATGATCGTACAGGAAAGAGTGTTTCAACATGGTATGAGCGTAGGCCTTGGATGGCAGAGTGAGGACAAAGATGGATGGTAACAAGTCAAAAGTTGCTTAGAGCTACAAGGTTCATGCTGTAGGAGCCATGATCATTCATACTTATATATATATATATATATATACATCGTCCACAGACAGACTGTTTCGCTGTTTCACAGCTCATCAGTGCGGCTAGACATCTGGTTGCCTCTAGCTAGGATCGAAACCCGACTAACTTAGTGTCAGTCGGAGATTCTAACCATTAAGTGCACGGTAGGGATGAAGGTGGATTTTTAGCATATTTATTTTTAGAAACACGCCCAGTGGCTGACAGTGACTCGATTTGCTTATGCAAAGAGTCTCGCTATATAGCTATAAATAGTTATTGTTTACCAACCCACACCTCCTCCCCAGAGAGCTCAACTGAAATTAATTTTTCAGGAGCCAGTGCGGCTAGACATCCGGTTGCCTCTAGCTAGGATCGAAAGCCGACTGACTTGGTGTCAGTCGGAGATTCTAACCATTAAGCCGTCGACACACAAGTCACACCATATATATATATATATATATATATATATATATAAAAATAAAAATGACATATAGTAAGCCACACCAATATATATATATATATATATTAAGACAGGTTTTGTTAAATAATTTAGACATGTTCTGTCTACTTATTCATGATTGGATCCTTTCATATTTGTGTATGAGCTTTTTTGTGTGGTTATTAAAAGACAAGAGGAAAACACAATGTTGGTTCATATTGTATTTATTTCAACATAGCATAATGTCATCATCAGGTTATTGTTAATATACAATATGAGCCAACCATCTTTTAATAACTGCACAAAAAAGCTTATCCGTGAATATGAAAGGATCCTATTGAGAATAAGTAGACAGAACATGTCTAAATTATATAACAAAACCTGTCTTAATAAAAATTTGTTCCCAAATATCGCATTTCATATATATATATATATATATATATATATATATATATATTTTTTTTTTTTTTTTTTTTTTTAAGCATTTCACCCAAGCAAAGGGGGAGCCACTAGGACATAAGGGGTTACAGAAAATAGGAAGATCAGAGAGGAGTGATAGAAAGAAAGGATGAGGGTAGTAGATAGATTAAGGCAACTGGAGATGTCGATTGACATTACACTTGAATAGCTGGAGATTATAACTCTCAGGGAAACAGGAGAAGGGAAGAGAGTTCCACAGGCGAGAGGTGCGAGACATGAAGCTATTAGAGTAGAAGAGACAGCTACATTTATGAGTTTCGACAGTGAAGGGGTGAGAGCGGGATGCCAGCCTCGTGGGGGGTTTGAACTCATGAAGTTTGGGAACCAGCGAATGCAGTTCCTCGGAGCAATTTCCATGAAAGTATTTGTAGAACAGACAGAGGGAGGCGACAGTGCGTCTGTGAGAAAGTGACTGTAGACGAGATGCCAGAGCAGGCCAACCATATTGCATATCCGCTTCTGGAGCCTATCAAGAACCCCGAGGCAAACAGAAGGGGCGCCAGACCATATATGGCAGCAATACTCCATGCAAGGGCAATTGTGGATTTGTATATCTGGAGGATCAACTCAGGGGAGAAAAACTTCCTAGCACAGCTCAGGGAGCCAACTTTCCTCGAGTGGACGAGACAATTGACTCAATGGTTTATTCCATCTCAGGTCAGCAGTCAACGTGAGACCAAGAAGTCGCAGAGAGTTGCTCTCGGGAAGTTGAGCGTCAGACATTCTAATGGAGGGAAGGAAGGCTCTCTGTGGTGATTAATAGAGAGCAGTTTTGTCTTCGAAGCGTTGAAGTTGACCAGCCAAATCATGCCCCAGTTCACAATCGATTGGAGGTCCTTTTCGAGGCGCACGGCAAGGTGAGTTTTGTCAGCGAGACTGGATTTGTTTTTGAGGCAGGAATAAATTGTGGTGTCATCCGCATAGATGCCGAGAGAGAGAGAGAGAGATGTGTGTGTGTGTGTATTTCAACGTGATATGGCTGTAAGCTCTTAAAGAAGATGGTGGAAATTAAATCTTAATTAAGTATGTTTTTGAAGAATCAACTCCTTTAGAAGACATTTCTCGGTTTAAATATCAGCGAAGAAAATGCAAAAAATCTCATAAAATTGCAAGATGACCAACAACGTAGGTGGATGTTTGTTAACCTAATCTGGTAGTGACTCAGCAATAACAAGTAATTTTCCATCACTTTTCCTGCCTAAAGAAAGCACTAGAGAATCAGTCACTTGAGTACTTGTGCTGCATTAGTAATTAATAATTCAATGAAAGTCAATGATCTCACTTGTCGGAACTTGAAGGAATGTTCCTGGTGTATGGGCATGTTGAAGCAGGTCTGACATAAGTAATAAGATTCACAAGAAGTGCACCTGTAAGAAACAAGAGAAATATATATATATATATATATATATATATATATATATATATATATATATATATATATACACACACATACATACATATATATATATACAGAGACTTCCCAAAAAATGTATACACACTTCAGGAAAGGGAAAACCTATTTTCTGCAGTTTTATCAAATTGCAATAACACTGTTTATTTTCTCGACAGATGAAAATCCTCATGGCTGTAGCATTAACGAGTCCTAAAGTAATTTTATCACAGAAAACTGACTACATTGGTGGCTTTTAGACAAGAAATTGCAATCCCACTGGACACTTTGGACAATGTTGTCAAAGCAGTAGTTTGCCATATGAATAGATATCTGGAAGCTAAAGGCCACCATTTTGTGCATCTCTTGTGATTGTAGAGTCCAAAAGTAACTTATATTAATCTCATGATGTCTGAATAAAATTAGTATTACAATATTTATACAAGTTTTTCCTTTCCTGAAGTGTGTATACATTTTTTAGACCATATATATAAGTTATGAAAAACTTGGTAATCCGTATGGGATGAAATCCTGAGAGCTCAATGTAAATCCATAGCTAATATTTTAAAGAAAAAACAGACCACTTTAAGGATCCATTATAATAATTTATTACACCAGAGCCCTTTTAAAGGACTCTGGATCATCAGATAGCATCGAAATGAAATGAAAATTCATACTTTTTATAAATATATAATATATATATATATATATATATATATACTTTTTTATATATATATATATATATATATATATATATATATATATTATAATATATATATATATATATATATATATATATATATATTATATATATATATATATATATATATATTATATATATATATATATATATATATATATATATATATATATATATTATATATATATATATATATATATATATATATATATATATATATATATATATATATATATATATATATATATATATATATATATATATATATATATATATATATATATATATATATATATATATATATATATATATATATATATATATATATATATATATATATATATATATATATATATATATATATATATATATATATATATATATATATATATAAAAATATAGGAAATTGGTTGAATCCACTACCTTGGTTTCAACCTTACAGTATCCGCAGGTGTTTTATTTTCAAATGACCTCTTAACACTTTATTTTTTTTTAAATAATGAACACTATATTATTATTTTTAAAAATAAATAAATGAACACATGTTATGTGTAATAGAAAGGAAGGAGGAGGAGGTTGTGAAGAAGGAAGGAAAAGAAGAAGGGGGAAGAGAAGAAAGGCAAGAGTATTGTAAATGTATTGGTGGGGGGTTAATTGAAATGTACATTTAAGCTAGTAAATCTTAAGTACTAACAATGTGTGAAATTTAAAAGGAAAAATAAAACAGGGATCTGATTGTAAGGTGGAAAATTTTAAAGCCTTATAACAACCACAACAACATTTGCACCCTCTGCCAACAGGAAAAATTAGCAATTATGACATTTCTGGATCCAAAGAACCTTCTGAATCAGAAATCCAAAGTATTAAGTCCTTGCTTACATAGAAAGTTCCTGTTAAACACATATGAAGCTGGATACAAAATTGTACATTTCAATATTAATATAGCGTTCATTTTTTTTTAAATAAAGAAAGCGTTAAGAGGTCATTTGATAAAAATTGCCTGAGGATACCGTAAAGTTGAAACCAAGGTAAGTGGATTCAACCAACCTTCTGATTTTTAAAGTTAAAAGCTCTACATGTTATTTTTACTTTTATTTTATTTTTTCCCACATGCATTGAGCACTTTTTAATACTACTATTTCCTGGTCTGATTCAACTCTAGCCATTAATCTTTTGTATTATATATATATATATATATATATATATATATATATATATATATATATATATAGGTAGCAAGTAATCATAAATATTCATTCAACAAGTTTGGGCACCTCGACATGGTGTAATGGTCAGTATGCTTGTCTCGCTAGAACACATGTAAGCTATGCTTAGAAAATTACCCTCTAAGCAAGTTTGATTAAAAAGACTGACAAGGTATATCTGTTTAATTTTTTATTATATTTTTCCAACCTTTGAATAAGTTGTTGAGTAGTGTGCTTGAAGTTATGGATAAACTGTCCAAAGTTCATATTTTGTTATTCTTTTATTCAAGTACTTTCAACCATCACAGAGATTATCAAAAACCAATATGGTGTCTGTGTGGTTGTTAGAATTCCACGTTGACATTTGGGTATTCTTTGGGAAGCTGGAACTTTGAAATAGTTTAACATGACATCACGTGTAACAGTTATTGGGAACAAGGCCACACAAAAAGAATGTGATTTATTTATTTGTTTTTTTTTGTTATACTAATATAATATATGCACACATTAATTATATCGATTCTTTCTAATTAAACTTGTTTGTATATATACATATATATATATATATATATATATATATATATAGGATGCAATGGATAAATTGTTGTCTAAATGAAAATAACACTTGACATCTCATTTTAACAGATATATTTATCAAAATTACACAAAAAATATCTTGGAATACTAAAGAATAAATTTATTCAATAAAATCACCAGATTGACACCCAAACACTGTGAAATGTTATTGAAACTTCCGGCACGAATGCCAAGTAGTACAGCATGCCATTTCCAAATTTCTGATTTGCATCAAGGTGCGCTGTTTCTCATAAATGATGATCACCTGACCGTACTATACTGTGCAGTTGACAAAATCAAAAAACAAACAATGCCCATGTTTGAAATGAAAAATATAAAATGGCGACAATTTACCCATCGAACCCTGCATATATTTCAATTAAAAGACATATGGAAAGGTTTTCTGGCCTTAGAAAAGCACAAGACAGACATTATCAAGGGTTTTATGAAAGAGGCTGGTATATACAGTTAAGATTAATGTTACAGACCTTTTTTTTTTTTTTATTCATCCTTTTAATTTATTCAATAATTAAAAAAACATATTCATTGTAATACTTTGGTTTTTGAAAACCCAGAAGATAATTTTATATACCTGTTATGGAACCTTACCCATAATAACATAATGGACTATTCCATACATAATAAATACTGCGCCTCAAGAAGAAGCAGAGAGTTTCTGTCTGAAGTCTGGAGTTCCGTCTGAAGTCTGGAGTTCCATCTGAAGTCTTGAGTTCAGTCTGAAGTCTGGAGTGAAGTCCGTCAGGAGTCTGTCAGTCAGTCAGAGCGAGCGAGTCAGTCAGTCAAGTCAGAGGCAGTCCGAAACAGAGTCGCGTTCAGACAATTACTACTAAACCTGATTGTTCGTACTAACACTTTTCTACCTCTCTGTATATATTCCTATTTGTAATATATCTGTGTTATTCCATATCCACCTTCAAGTTCTTCTTTATTGGTGCTACCTTGGACTATCACCGTGGTACAAGGAACCGGACCATAACAATACCATTTATTCATCATTCACTCATGTTTTATTTTAATTCTAGTTGCTTTTTATTGCAAATACCCAAACTGTCTGCCAACTGACATTAATAAATTCTAGCATTTACATTTAGTCCTATCCATGATATCACAGGCCACAAATGGAATAATAATCATGATACAAAACTAGAAAGTTATGTAAGACAAGGATGCATCTTCTCACCAGACTTATTCAACCTATACAGTGAGCAATTAAATCTTTTAAAATTCTGTATTAATTTCAGCCTTTTAGATGATATTATTATTAAGTGAAAACTATATTTACTAATCATAAATGGAAAAGCTTAATACAAATAATCAAAAACCAATAATTTTAAAAGAATTTTGAATTTTTTTTGTATGTGTACAAACGTGCTGATTTTTCTAAGTATAGGCAAACATACACAACATTATCAGAAAATAATTTCCAGCATTATTAAGATTATTGAGTACTTAAAAATTATATAAAAAAGGTACTCACATCATTTTCTTCAATTATGTTTTACAAATAAAGTCTCTGTAAGAAAACATTAATTCTATCATCATGTTGTCAGCACATCAACACAACTACTGGACTAACAACACAGCTACTGTCAGGTTAAAAAATGCATTTCTGTGATATTTTAAACTTAAAGTGAATATTATTTGTTTCAAATCAGATTAATTATTCTTTAAATCAGCTAATATTCCTCAAATAAAGTTTTAGAAAAGTATATCTTATTTTTGGAGGGGTTTTTAATAAAGAGAATTACATCATTATGAAAGACAACTAAAAATTAACCTTACTTTTTTTGGGAAAGGAGACCGTTTCTGCTAAACAAACCTTCAAAACTTGACATTAATTGTTTGAAAAAGAAGAATCCTTGTCAAAGAAGTAATCGAACATTTTAGATTGTAGGATTAATAGTTTGTTTTATTATTTTCTCATGACTTACTTGTAGCAATTTCCCACAATTGGTGTCAAACGGCAAGCTTCACAGGTGACTCCATAATGATAGTTTTTCACAGGTCGGCTGACACCATTCATTGAATTGCGTTCTTCTTTCTTAAGTGTTTCCAGAGAGACAAAATTGGCCCGACACATTGGGCAGGTGATTGTCTCTTTTTCATTTGTCTTTTGGTGAACTGCATGAATCCTCATACACTTGATGTGAATGCTGTTTCCACATCCATAGCTGGAAATATATATATATGAAGGACAGAACACATCACAAGTAAACTTTTTCCACTTTGTCATAAAATTTCCCCAATATTGTTCTTGATATATAAAAATATGTATCTTCATCCCATATGCTTGAACAAGAGACACTGGAAATTTTAAATTTAGAAAAAAAAATTTTTATACGTGTTTTAAGTATATAATCAAGTAAATTCCATTTTGATTGTTTTTCTTTTTGCATCCATCATCTTTATCACTTTCCTGATGACATCAGCTCTCAACCTAGTATCTACCCTGATGATACAACCATTTACTCCTGCCTTTATGATAAGGCTGATCCATCTGACAAGGTCCAAATGGCAGTCAATGTCCAAAACGACGTTAAGTCCATCGTTAACTGGAGCAAAGGATGGCTTGTTAATTTTAACATCTCTAAAACTAAACTTTTCTCCAGTAATCACCTGAGAGACCTCTCTGCCTTCCATCAGCATGGCTGATGCTAACCTCTAGAAAAGTAACTCATTGTGCCTTCTTGGGCAACAATTCTTGGCTGACATAAAGTGGAAAGATTATATTGAATCCATTGTTAGGTCAGCTGCTAAGAGAGTTGGTTCACTGTGTTGTACAAGACAATTTTTCTCTCCAGAATCTATCTTACATATCTATAAGTCTACCATTCATCCATGCTTAGAATATTGCTGCCACATATGGTCCGGTGTCCCTGCTATTTACCTAGAACTCCTTGATAAGATCCAAAGAAGAATCAGCAATATTATTGGTCCTGATCTGGCATCTCAGCTTCAGTCACTTTCTCACTGCTGTAAGGTTGGCTCTCTGTGTCTTTTCTATAAATACTTTCATGCTAATTGTTTCGATGAGTTCTTCGTTATCGTACCTAGACTTTTTGACTTTAAGGGCAACACTAGACTGGCATTGAAATCTCATCGATTTACAGTTGAGCTGGCCAGATGCAGTTGTAATTTCTATGATAACAGTCTTGCAGTTCTCATTTGTTAAACTCTCTTCCAGCTTCAGGATTTAATCTGCAAAAATTGAAATGCAATATCAATTGTCATCTACTGTCCTCTTGATTACTCTCTTCTCTTACTGCTCATCATTATTTTTTCTATTTCTAATTCTTCCACACCTTGTAATCCCTTGTGTTTTAGTGACGTTACTGACTTGCTTGGGGTGATACCAGTGAAAAAAAATATCACACACTGTGAAAACAGAACATATATATATATATATATACTAGCAGCATGGCCCAGTGTTGCCCATGCTTGATTCAAAAATCGTACGACTCATACAGCAACCGCTATCAATTGACTTAAAATATTTTTGCCCTTCCTTGCCTTTAAAGGAGTGCCTTTGCCATGCTGATATTGCTACATGCCTTACTTCTTGCCTATCTCACACTGCAAATTTTTTCTAAGCTCTATACTAAACATTAAATCTGTTACAAAAAAAAGAACTAAACAAACTGAATACAAAACAATCAGCTTTAAAAAAGGACTCATAACTGGAAAAACCAAATGAAAAAAGAATGTTAATAACAAATACGTTTTCACACACAACCCAGTTCTGCGGAATCAGAATCAACGTTGAGTTTAAGCAAACGAATGAGCCAATTGAAGTAAAGTGCCATGCAGATTTAAATTTTTCCCACTTGTGATGAATGCAGCTATCGATTTTTTTTTGCATGCTAGCATGCGAGTTAACATTCGTGTCAGTCAGCTGTTGGCTGTCACACTGGCCAATAGAATCTTCCTGCCTATTCGTGGTAGCCAGCTATAGGCTCTCACTCTGGTCAATACAAAAATGGCCGCAAACTACATGAAAACTGCCGCAGAAGAATGAAAAATCGATTATTTCCACTATTGATAGGAGTTGGGAAATGCAAAGTTGGTCTTGGCCTTTCCACTAACTTGGAGCATGTGCATGTAAATTTTGGTGCAAATCCAAAATTGCGGCCGTGCATTCATTACACACACACACACATCCTGCCTTTTTATAGATATATATATATATATATATATATATATATATATATATATATATATATATAAGTAAAGTTTGAAGAATTTGGTAAACCAATTGGTAAATCCAAGGAGGATGAAATCCTGAGAGCTCAATGTGAAGAACAGAGCTAATCAAACATTATATATATATATATATATATATATATATATATATATATAGATAGATAGATAGATAGATAGATAGATAGATAGAATAGAAATAGGATTTGTCAACACCAAGATTAAAAAAATAAAATAAAATGGTAGCTTAAAAATTTTAAACTTTAAAGAATCAAGTTTAAGTTTTGTCTAGACAATTTGCTGTGCCTTCTGTTATGTCCGTCTTTCTCTTTTCTGTTTTTTCTTTTACTCTTTCATCTTTCTCTCTTCTTCTTTCTTGATTCTTTAAAGTTTAAAGCTTTTAAGCTACAATTTTATCTTATTTTTTAATACCTTGATGTTGACAAATCCTGCAAGGAAGCTCTTGTAGGCTGAAATAGCTATTAAAATGGGGTAATTTGGAATTTCTATTCTATGTAATTTATTTATTTATATATGCTCTGTTATAATGAACACACTGAGCTCACTTTGTGGATCAATTTTAATATTTTATATTATTAGAATTCACTTGAATTATATACCTATGGATTATTACCTATATATATATATATATATAAAGGCTAAGAACAAATCATTTATAAGCATCTTTGTTCACCACCTGATAAGATGCTTATAAGTTAAGACACCAAAACGAATAAGGATGTTTGTATTTTACTTGTTTTTTATATGTAACAACTTATAATATATATATATATATATATATATATATATATATATATATGTACAATGATGTAAGAAGTCACAACCAAAAATGCAGATGCAGCTGTGGACAAAAGCCAAACATGAGGTTTTTATTTAGGCATGCAAAAGTATCCCATAGCACTAATGGAGTGATTATTTGATTTTTATACAGATTTTGGGACATTTCTTTTAAAATTGGTTTATGTATTCAATAATAAGAAAGAATATAGTTTTAAGTAGGTATTTCTGTTTTTTAACATGACCCTTTTAATTCAATTTTTCAACCTTCTGTTTGTTTCATTTTTATTTCTCCTATAAAAACCAAGAACACTCAAGAAAATATATAGCAAAATTAAGTACTAAATGGTATATCTGTAATATTTTAAACTGGGTTGTCATACATTTTGTCAGTGAAGACAGATTGACACAATGCCAAAAATCAACACACATTTTTTTTATAATAATGCCAGAGATCAACACACATGCCCACAGCCAAAAGAATTCTTCATATGTGCAATTATATGGGGAAACATCACACATGATCAGAAGGGTGTATAATGGGCCAATCAAATTACCCAAATTTATTTCTCATGACCTCTAGTCATGAGAAATAAAGAACCACTGAGAGAGGATAAAAAGTCAAAATCAGCAACTCAAAGCCAGTAGCAACTCTTTCTTGGAAAAATTGGTCCATTGATGGCCAACAATCAAAAATTATCATTCTGCACTATTCAATTTCTGCTGACACAAAAAAAAACACAGATAAAGAATTTTAGCACTACCTACTTCCATTTTGTAGGAGATTCTCATTACACACAAGATTGGATAAGTGCACTCGCTCGATGGTCCTGAGGGCATGGGACTCAAAGCCATGAATGCAGGAGGCTTAGGTCTTGCTGAGAGCCATCTCTTGGTGTTGTATAGTAACACAGAGATCACAAGTGGTGTTGTAAACTCATAGCTTGGTGCTTTGGTTTGGTTTGTTTTATGGCATATCAGCCTCAATGCGTTATTTAATGCCAAGAAGATTTTTATTGATGGTAATATTTTTTTTTTTTTTTAAATGTATTGCTACAAATATTTTTTTCCAAAATGTATTGCTGGTAATATTTTTTTCTTCAAAAATGTATTGCTGGTAATAATTTTTTCCAAAAATGTATTGTTTGTATTAAAACCAATTTTTACACTTTCATAGTGTTTTGAACCCAATTTGGAGGTTAACTATTTTACCATAGCTGGGACCCTAACAGGTGCTATCAATCCAGATCAGGGTGGACCTGGCAACACCAGCAATTAAGAAGTGGTTCCACACTCCTCAAAACCTCCTGATCAGAGGCCTTACTATTGAATGTAGTTTATCATCTTACCCAGGACACTTAGTGCTTTGGGAGATGTCATGACACTGCTATAGTGGTCTACAGAAGTCCCTCATGAACTAAAAAAAAAAAAGAAAGAGTGTCCACAAAAAGGTTTTGCATGTCCCACAGTACTATTGTTGTAACAATGACCCACAATTCTAATGGAAGGTTAAGAACAATCAAATTTCAAATGGTATTCTTTAAACATATAAATGATATTCTTTTTGTTTTACATTTTAGATTTTACCACCAGCTTTTACTTTTACTACCAGCTTTTTAATTTTCATCATTATATCCTTGAAAAGATTTAAAGAAGAGGTAAATCTTTACCGACAATATGTCACTGGCTGGTGAGACTTGAGCAGATTGTCCAAACAAATTGGACACACAGACTCATCATCAATTGCTCTCTGCTCAACACAACCATCAGTTATCTCCCTTGTTCCTTCAACAGCAGCAGCTTCTTGGCTTGGAGTTGATGTTGCTTCTGAGTTGTTTGCATTAATATTGCTGGTTTGGTTGTATAAAAGCTCATTGATTTCACGTTCATTTAAGCCTTTTTGCCAGCTCACTGCAAAAATGAAAATTTAGAAAAGAGAAGAAAATAACAAACAGCAAACAGATTTTTTTAATGAAGTGTGTGCACCAATTAAATGATTTCTATCTTTACAAGAACCAGTTCAGGCCTAAAACAGCGTATTGCTGTCATATTTGGGCAAAGGGCAGGCCAATCCTCACTCTCAAGTCTTGGTAAAGTTCAAAAGCATCTCTGAATTCTTGCAGGTAACAAACTGTTTCCCACCCTCCAGCATCTCTCTCACGGGCAGAATATGGCAAGCCTCTAGCTGCTCTATCACTACTTCCATGGAAAATGCTATGAATGAACTACATTCCTTGGTACCGCCAGTTCATGGCTAAGACCTGCCATGCTGTTCACATTGTAGCAAACCACCCACATACACTCTATGTTCCATTGGTGAGAAGTAAGTTCCACTCAAACAGATTCTTCCCACAAACCACTGCTCTGTGAAGCCAACACCCAAGAGGATTTTTACCTAATCATTACAATCTGAACCTGTCCAAGTATAGGGTTAAGCATTATCTTCCCCTCCTATCTGCACAAACTTCCTCTTAATGTAACCCTCTACATCAAGTGGCATTCTGGCCTTGTAATGGGTGAACACTTAGTGTAAAAAAAAAAAAAATGATTTATTTTTTAAGAATTATCAACCCCTTAAAGCCAAAAAATATTTTGGATTGTAAGATTTTTTTTTCTTTGAGAGTGAATATTGCACTAACAATTTTTGAGAATAACAATGATTTTTACAGATACAAGTTCTACTGTTTAACCTATAGTTAGGGGGAGAGATTCATACCATTTCCAAAGGTATTTGTGCATAAATGAATGTAACAAACATGACTGAAATTCAAAATCGGCACTCTGATTTCTCATTCCAAACCATTCTTCATAAATGATAACACAATGGAATCTTGATAAGTTAACATCTTATTCACTTCAATATAGATGTGAAGTGGCTCCAGAACCCTTGTCTGATATGTGGCCCTTACATTCACAAACAGTGATGTGTGAGAAACTGCTCATGCTCATAAAAAATACAACTATAATATAAGAGCCTCATCCACATGTAAAAAAATACTAAAAATAGTGGAAGCATTGATAATACAAAAGAAAAGACAAACACTCAATAACATCACCTATGAACATGGCCACAAAGTGGTGACTGTGTTTGGAAAATGAAAGCCATTCCCATAACTCTAGATACATACATAAAAATTTACACATTCATTTAGAATTTAAAAAAACATCCCTGCAAATGACTAAAAGAATAACTTAATGCACTTGGACATTAAAAAAAATCATTTAGGCAAATTTTACACAGAAAAGGAAACTTATATGAACAAAAGAAAAATATTTTAAAAAGCTTAAACACAGTACGTTGTCAGTCATCTTTAATGAAATTTGTAAATTTGTATAAAAGTGGGATTGTGGCCCAAATTCCCAATTATATATATATATATATATATATATATTTTAAATAAAAACAGACCACTTTAAGGTTCCACGTAATAAATTATTTCACCACAGCACTTTTAAATTATTGTAGACAGTCTAGAGACATTCAAATTTATATCAAACATTATAATCTTTATGAACCCCCAAAATAACACTTTCAAAGTAAAGCAAAATAACAGCGTCTGTTTCTAGCTTTTTTTTTACAAAGAAAAT
Source organism: Acanthosepion pharaonis (assembly GCA_903632075.3). Taxonomy (NCBI): domain Eukaryota; kingdom Metazoa; phylum Mollusca; class Cephalopoda; order Sepiida; family Sepiidae; genus Acanthosepion; species Acanthosepion pharaonis. Next base: position 652,353 of record CAHIKZ030000670.1, on the reverse strand, counting down.
TAATGACATCTTCTCTTCTCTTCTCTCTTAACTTCCTTCTCTTTTTTTTCTCTATGAGTTTTTTTCTTCTCTACCCCTTCGATATCAATATATAACTTTCGTTAAGTTAACCGTTTAAATGTGTCAATATCTGCTAACTCACTCATGTGTTCTCTCTGCCCACTCACTTCCACACTTCGTTAATTTACATATGCTTAATATGGCCCGTCAAAAATGTGTAAATTTTCTTTTCATTTTTTGTTTGGAAGTAAAGTCTGATGATCCGCAGTCCTTTAAAAGGGCTGTTGGTGAAATAATTTATTACATGGAACCTTAAAGTGGTCTGTTTTTATTTAAATTATTTGCTCTGGATTTACATTGAGCTCTCTGGATTTTATCCTCCTTAGGTTTACCCATACGGATTACCTAGTTTTTCATAAACTATATATATATATATATATATATATATATATATATATTAAATATATATATATATATATATATATATATATATATATATATATATATATATATATATATATATATATAAAATATATATATATATATATATATATATATATATATAAATATATATATATATATATATATATATATAAATATATATATATATATATATATATATAATAAAAATATATATATATATATATATATATATATAAAATAAATATATATATATATATATATATATATATATATTAAAATAAATATATATATATATATATATATATATATATTAAGAAAAAATATATATATATATATATATATATATATATTAAGAAAATAAATAAATATATATATATATATATATATATATATATATATATATATATATATATAATATATTACATTGATTGTCCATTGATTGTCCAACTCTGAGTTTCATGTCAATGTAATTTTCAAGTGCTTGAAAATTGCATTGGCATGAAACTCAGATTTGTGCAATCGATGTAAGGTATTATGTATATTTCTTAATATATTAAATAGTTCTGTTATTTAACATTGAGCACTGTTTTCTTAAACTATAAAGCATATATATATGTATTTGTATATGAACACTCACTCATACATTTACCTATATTTATCCATTTGGTTATATATATATATATATATATATATATATATATATATATAGAATGGGTAGGAAAAATGCACAAATATTTGCATGTACATATGTATATTTATTCCTAAGGTGTTATAAATACAGTGCTCAATGTTATGAAACAGAGCTGTAAGTATATATTAGTGAATATATATAATATCCAATGTCGATAACACTTCTCAGAGTTTCATGCAGACTTCAGGTGTAAATTCTGACCATTATCAGATAATGATCAGAATTCACACCTGAAGTATGCATTAACTGCATGAAACTCTGAGGAGTGCTGTCAATTTTGGATATTATATATTTTCACTAATATATATATATATATATATATATATATATATATAATAATAAAAAGGCTTAAACACTAATATTCCATGGTCATAATTTATTCCATTGGAATCGTAAATATGATCTGATTTTTTTTTGAATTTGTAGGTCTGATGAATTGGATCGTATTTATGATTCCAATGGAATAAATTATGACCATGGAATATTAGTGTTTAAGCCTTTTTATTATATCCTTACTCTGTCCCGGACATTGAGTTCTACCTGGATTCTATCCTCTTGGATTTATTTTTTATACAAATATATATGTGTATATATGTATGTATATATATTTATATTTTTTAAATATAAATTCGAGAGGAACACATCAAAATTCAGTGAAGTCATATGCCATAGAGAAGCTCGGTGGAAGTGTCATTTGCATGAGGAGCATTACACATTCAGCTTGCTTCAGGTGAGTTTCAATTACTTTCCAGTAATTTCCTTCTTCTAGATATATGATTGCATATGTATGTGTATATTTACCACAAATATTATCAATCTATATATATATATATATATATAAATAAATAAAAGGGGAAAAAATGTAATTACATGGGGCATTTCTGGACACTCTGAATTTTTTCAGCAAGAGCCAACATATGTGTTTACACAGTTCTTTTGTCTTCTGAAATGCTGGACAACTGCAGGTATGTTCCTGGCCAAGGAAGATCTGAAAAATTGAAAAAAAATTACATTAGAATTCATATACTTACACGTGGACTCCTTTTATGATTCATGTGTAAATGTTGCCTGTCAATGAACAGGTTGTCGCATACAGAATAGGAAACAGTACTGAAAAGTCCTCAACCCAACTGACTTTCCAAAATCAGCACTTCAGTACATTCATCAATAAATGCACACACACACACGCATATAAAGATGTGCTGAAAAGTTATTGGCCTAGCCCATTCTCCAAAATCAGCACTTCAGTACATTCATTAATAAATGCCCACACACAAACACACACATATGAAGGGGTGCTGAAACCAACTTTCCAAAATCATTATTTCAGTACATTGATAAATAAATATACATACAGACATATGAAGAGGTGCTGAAAAGTTCTTGCTCCGACCAACTTCCGAAAATCAGAAATTCAGTACATTCATCAATAAATGAAATTCAGTACATTCATCAATAAATGCACATACATACACACATGCACACATGAAGGGGTGCTAAAAAGTTTGTGGCCTGGTCCACTTCCCAAAATTGGTATTTCAAAGAATAAACATCAGAATACTGATTTTTAGGAATTGGGTTGGTTTAAAAACTTTTCATCACCACTCTATAGAAACAAAAAATGAAAAGCAACAGAATTTCAGATGCAATATGAGGCAAAAATTAATAATGGTTTTATGTCTTCATTCCACTGAGTGTAGATAACACAATCATGAAATATAATATTGTTTGGAGTTGACATAGTCTTACTGAATTCTGTCGTAAGGATAGCTCTTCAGATGATTCTTGGCATCAGTATACATGCTATTTGGACAAGTCCAAACCATATTCTGGAGAGGTGTGTTCATCTCTACAACAAGTTTATAATACTTCATATAAAACAAATTTAAGAGAGATCTTATTTGATATGCTTTTTGTATTAACCAGTTCATGTTAGTTTGAATTAGTCACATTATTTATATTCAGACTGCTTGTCCATATCTTTATTGTTATTATCACCACTTCTTTGGCCATTGTTCTCCCCAGCCTCCTTCAAGTGACTGTCAATTTAGGTAACCTTCAGGACATTTTGAACTGAGCCCTTTATATAATTTATGGGTTTAAAGTTGATTGTTCTCATTCCACTCTCCTTGTTTAGAGACATTATATATTGTTCTTTTTTTAGTGTTTTTTTTTAAAGTTCACACAATACGAGGCACAGGGTACTTCACACAATACAAGGTAGAGGGTAACTGAAAGATATTTTTGAATGGGCATAAGAAGAGGAATTAAGTGCAGATTATGAGGATATGTAGGATAGATAATAGTTGACCCTGAACTTGAAGATATGAAAATTGTATTGGTGAAGAGTCCGTTCTATAAAGTAGCAGCTCTTGGGAAGATGTCCAAATAGAACTTCCTTCTTATTAATAGAATATGAAGGGAATGGGAATGATTCATCCCAGCGTATGGTAAGTCTTAGCTGTGAAGGCCTGAACTAGTGGAAGTAATGAATTTAACTTGTTGAAATAGCAATAGAGTAGCGAGAGGGCTATGATGGGTTGTCACTGTAGAGGAGGAAAAAATATTTCATCACCCACAAGGCCGTTTAGACACTTTTGATCAAGGCTGGAAAGTGAGTCTTGGGCAACTCCAGACCAGATATGGCAGCAGTACTCCTTTTTGGTCTGATCCGATTCTTATAAAGAGAGAGCATAGCAGGTACTTTCTGGTTCAGTACACAGATGAACTCACAAATTCACAAAGCAATGCTTTTATCCACTCGGCTATTGTCTCATAGGACAATCCTGAGCCTAGACCTTGAAACCTGAAACCTAATGATCTGCTTGCTCTTGCTGTCATGCTTGACTGCCTTCACCACTGCTTCTCTTTCATAGCTGTTGTTGCTGTAGCCTTGCTATGATTTCCTTTTCTTTTTTCTTACTTTCTTTCTATCTTCCTTCTTTTCTTTATTTCTTTCTTCCTTCCTTAGTTTTTTCCTTTCTTCCTCCTTTTCTTCCTTTCTTTATAAAAACAATGAGGACATGAGTCCAAATGAAAATAATGTAAATATTGATAACACCTCATTGTAGAAATTCAGACAAGAAATTTAGATTAAATGTTTCAAATTTTTGACTTCTGCTCTGAATTGTCTTCGTTTTTGTTTGAGTTACATTATATTACAGTTCTACCAATATCAAAATAAGCACAGTCCAGACAAATTTTTTCTTGTCCTAGAACTGTCATGAAAAACAACTTTAATCACCCCGCCAAAAATTTAAACTGCCCACAAATGGAAATGTTTTATTTCAACATTATCATTTATAAATCCCCTTGAAAAATTTTACACAGAAATGTTCTTATTAATTGATTTTCATGCTGTGAGTAACTTTTATCTTTCTTTAAGAATTATGCACTATGCATTTATTTTCTATATAAAGAATATTAGTGCATTCTAACTATTCATGATTAAAAATGTCTTGAAGTCTTTATCAAAAAATTTTCACTTGCAAATATCTGTCTAAGTTCATAATTAAATTTTCTATATTTATTTTTCATTTTTTAAATATTCTCTTACATTTTCAAATTAGTTTATGATGAACAGAAAATCACAGAAACATGTTTGTTAATGGTTCATTCATATTTTTTTACACAAAAACTGACAGAAAACTATACTTTTCTTATTTTGTTTATTAAAGCAAAATCAGTTCTTACAATTAGATCCTAATGTTTTTTGTTTTTACACTTACAGATTAAATAATAGAAATATTTAAATTTAAGTCCTTCTACTTTCATTTGGGTTGTATTCTCGAGTTTAAAAAGAAGTTTCTTAAGTTTTGTTTATTTCTTGTGTGTGTGTGTGATTGATTAATTTGTTTTTTACAGCTTATTAACCTTTGGCAGGATATTAAAAGCCAGAAAATATTTTTGAATTGTAACATTTTGGGGAGATAATGACTTTTACTAATATAAATCTTACTAATTAGCCTAACTAAAAGGCCCAAGAGCCACTCAAGGTAGAAGTTTACAGAGTGAAAGTCACAGTTTATGTGGATATGTGGGAAAGATAAGAGTTAAACCTAAACTTGAAAAAGTTAAGAGTGTAGCGGTAGGAAAGGCACTCCCCTAATGTTTTTCTTTTACATTTCGAGATAAATAATACAAATATCGAAATTTAAGTCCTACAACTTTCATTTGTGTTTTATTCTCGAGTTCAAAAAAAGTTGCTTAAATTTTTTTATTTCTTGTGTGTGTATGTGTGTTTGTGCGATTGAGTAATTGATTTGTTTTCTATGGCTTATCAACCGTTTGCAAGTTATTTAAAGCCAGAAAATATTTTTAGATTGTAATAATTTTGTGGGGAGATAATAATTTTTAATAATACAAGTCTTACTAATTAACCAAACTAAAAGACCCAAGAGCCACTCGAGGCAGAGGTTTACAGAGTGAGAGGCAGAGTTTATATGGATATATGGAAAAGATAATGGTTAACCCTAGACTTGAAGAGGTTAAGACTGTAGTGGTTGGGAAAGCATCCTTCTAAAATATTTTCATATTTAGAGATAACTAATACAACTATATTTATTCTTCAATCTTCATTTTTACATTTTCATTCACCAGTTTAAAAGTAATCCAAAAGTTTGTTTTGCGTGTGTGTGTGTCCATTTATTAAAAGTGCACCACTGTTGGTGAGAAGTTAGAATTTATTTTTTATTTTAATTAGTTGCTTTTAGAATAAATATAATGAAATTTTAATTTTAAATTTTGTATTGTCCCCAAAAAACCTAAGCAATCATCCCAAACTAAAGTCCTATTCCCGTCGAATTCCAGTCGAATCCATTACATTCACTTACGTGCTAATACTCTTGGGAAAGGTATGAATCCTCTTCTTTTCCCTCCAACTATGGGTAAATAGTAGGACATACCGGGTTCTATAGCCTTGGATTGCATCTGGTCTACCGCAGAAAGAAATGGCAACCTACTGCAGGAAAAAATCTGCCTCATCAGTCATGTATCAAAAGATACATGATCGCCTAAGTGTGTATCACGCATGGCACATAACTAAAAGTCCTATAATCCCCAGGATGACATTAATTGCAAGCCCTGACCACAAAGTATGACTTTGGAACAATGATCCTATTTACCTCTATTTACTCTGCTTTTTTCATTTTGTGAATTTACACAAAGTTTGGTTGACTAGATTTAGACAATCTAATATAAATGAATAATCAATGAACCCTTAGTAACTGAAAAAGAAGACATTTGAATGTTTACATCTGTTGTGATTCATCTACCCAGGTTTTAGTTACTAACTGAATGTCAGGATTCCAAACATTTAACAGCAACAACAACAACACATCTTTTAAATGAAACATAAGAAAGTTTATTCTCTGGAGGAAAAGTCCTTCAGAAAAGCAGAACATCACTTAAAATGACGTTTGTATATTCTTTCCAGAAATATACAATAACAATAAAATGTTCAATTTTTCTTGCAGTGAAGTTTGTTTTATCAAGTAATTATGTATTCATAGTGTGCTGTGAAATGTGTGGACAGACTTTCTTTATGACTAATGTGTTTGTGCGTTTGTAGATAAAACCTTAGTCAACAACTGCTGACTGTCATCTCTTCATTGTGTTTGTGTGCGTGGGTATGTGTGTATGCACATGTAGATCAAACTGATCTCTGAAATTGTTTTGAACCTCAAAAAGCAGTAGGCTTCTATTTTATATCCATAAGGGAGATCCAAAATCTAATTTCACATAGAGGTGTGAATTTTTTGAATACAAGGTTTTCATTAGTTAAAAAATAATTTCATCCTGGCTTGCGGAAATCTTTTTCTTGAATTTGCAGGAATGGTGAAAGGAGTTATTATTGTTATTTTCTAAATGTTCCAAAAATAATATACAGTACATCTACAACTATGTCTTCCAAGTATTTTGGCAGTATTTGAGCTAGTAATTATTGTTTATCAAACAAAACTTTTGACAGGATTTTATTGGTTGAAAAATATTTATAGGATTTAATTCCTATACATCTATTAATAAGTTTTTGGCAAATGTGGACCTTCGCACACACAAAAAAAGGGAGTGTCAAAAGGACAGTTTTTCCCTTGACACCACTATTATTTTAACTACCTTCCTCCTCGGCAATGTTTATTGTTTTAAAAAGCAATGATTAGAATTGAAATAAAATTTGTAAGTATTCTAAGTTTCATAGCAGTTCCTATTTTCCTTAAAACATCATCGTTGCTAACATTTTCTGTCTATATTCTCAGTATTCATTGGTAAAACCACCTATGACGAAATGTTCCAGCATTCACGGCCATATAGAAAGACTGATATTACATCAAAGTTCAGCAATCTTTTCTTTGTTTCTAACAATATTTTCCTATCTCTGTTCTATCCATGGTATTTGCTTCATGTCTCTTCTTCATCTATAAAGAAATTGTCCAGCATTCACTGCCATATCAGAGGACTGATATTACATAGCAGTTCAGCACTCATTTCTTTGTTTGTAATTATATTTCTCTATCTCTTAAATACTTTTCTTAGTTTTTGAATGTCAACTTTTACTATGCCTATGTGCCGTTGGATCTCTGTTTCCCACATTTCATCATGTTATCTTACCCAGATAGTTCAATTTCTGTACCCACTTCATTTTGATTTTCCCAATACATAGCTCTCACCTTGTTTTTTTTTTGCTATTAAACTCAATTGCTGAGGACCCTCCCATAGTCAAGTGGAATCTAAATGATCTTTATGTAGACCTGGAGAAACTAATGTTCTTTTATGATAACTGCGGCATCAGTAAAATTGAGATGTAGGAGTTCCAAAGCAACTGCCTGATATATAGTAGGGAAAAGAAATAAAATGTTTGAATAAAGAAAGAAAAAAAATTTAAAAACTTTTGGGGTAAAGTGACATTTAGCCTGAAGGTAAGGAATTCTGGTCATGGGCCACATTCTAGTATGGGCAGAGTCATGGTTAGAACAAGAAGAGATCTAGAATCAAATGGAGATGGAATTCCTGCTTGTTTCTTTTTTAATCATTTCACCCTAAGTAAGGCAATAAAGCCACTAATATGCAAAGAGTTACTGAGTATGAGAGAATATAAGAAAAAAAAAACACTAATAAGGAGAGAGAACAATGAATTAAGAAGACAAGATAACTGATGACATTGGATTTAAATTTTTGAAGATCAAAGTTGACTGGAAAGCAAGAAGTTAGAAAGTTAGTTAAAAATGAGCAATGTGAGTGAAGAAACTGTTAATATAGAATTTACATTTACATCTAGCCATTTCAACTGCAAAATAATGAGACCATGAATGTATTTATAGAAAAGGCAAAGGAAAGCTATGTTACAGCGATAGGAAAGTGAATGAAATTGAGATGCCAGATCAGGACCAATAATATTGCTGATTCTTTGGATTTTATCAAGAATCTCTAAATATATAGCAGAAGCACCAGACTAGATGTGGAAGCAATATCTGAAGCATGGACAAATAGTAAACTTATAAATATTTAAGATAAATGCTGGAGAGAAGAATTGTCTAGCATGACACAGTGGACCAACTTTCTTAACAGATTGATTCAGTATAATCTTTCCACTTCACCTCAGTGGAAAATGTTAGCCCAAGAAAGCACAATGTGTCACCCTCCTGGTGGTTAGCATCAGCCATGCTTATGGAAGGTAAAAAGGGTTCTCTCGGACAATTAAAAGAGGGCAGTTTCATTTTGGAGGCATTCAAATTAACAAAGCTATATCTTGCTCCAGTTGACAAGATTGAAGGCCTAGAGATCAGTTTATTCCTGAAGAAAATAAAATGGTAATCTTCTACATGCTTCTTTTTCCTTTTTCTGTTGATTGGCTGATAGCAATTCTAAAACTTGGAACTTGTGACCATCAGCTAACCCTATAAAACACATCATATTTCAGCCACAACCTGTATGGCTGTTTATTAGTTAATTTTTTTTTTTTTAATCCTTACATTCGATTTCATGCAAATACCTTTGGTAACATTTTAGTAACCCTCATTTCAAGTTCAAACATTTTCTTGAATTTCATTGGTTGTTAAATATAAAATAAGCTTCGAGAAATCTCCATAACAAAATAATCAAATTTTGTGCAAAAGTAAGCTCAGCTGACTTAAAAATTCTTTCTCAAATTCATCCCTAATTTAAATGTTTCAAGAAATCCTATTGGCTAAAAAATAAAAAATACAACATTCACCCATGCATTTCTCAGAAAAATTCACAACAGCTACCAAGCCCTGTTGAGCCAATTTGGTTGTTAAAAAAACTATAAATAGAAACAGAAAATTAATTTTCATTGCAATTGAGATTCACACATACAAAGATATACACAGGAATTATTGCTTCAGAGAGATGCCAAAGAAACAAACTTCCTTTATGAGAGATTAGAAAAATTTACACAACAAACTTTTTCACTCAATATCTTTCATAGAAAAAACTTTTGTCTAAGTTAAATTCAACCTTTTTAATCAAAGGCAGACATCCTTTATTTACTTTTGATATTTGAACATTTCTGAAACAGCAAAGAACTTTTTCTCTTAAATATACTTTTGCACACATCATTACAAACAAAGAAATTGTAAATTGTGTATATAAGATTTAATTTGTTGTTTCAAAGATGTATTTTTTGTCATGAATGAATATCGTTAGCATTTGACCATTTCTTATAATTTATGTTTGTGGATATTGCATATTTTATTTGCAGCAAAATCTTAAATATTCATGCAACCTTCCTAGATGCACTACAACATTATAACTCCATCACTTCTTCCACCAACTATGGGTTAAATATCTAAACAGACTGGGCTCTCTAGAAAAAGTATAACACTGAATTCAAAACTAGTTTGACATGGGGGTTGGCAAAAGCCACCACATAAAACTTCCTAGCTATAAAGACAAGAGCAATAATGCTTAGTGTGGTGAGGGTGTGGCCCATTACTCCACAGAGGAACTAATACTATTGAGAAGAGAAGATGCAATGAAGCTAATAAATACCTTAAAATTTTTCTCTTCTTGTTCTTCTTTGAGGAGAAAGCCAGTTGGCCCATATTCTCGAAGGATGTAGATTGTAGCGACCAGTGCTTGATCCTGGCTGCGACTAACGATGTCACCACATGTCTTTATGAAGCTGATCTTGGTAGCCATTAGCTCAGGAACTGGCAGCCATTATTTGGGAAGAGCTGCAATGAGAAATAATTAACTTTTGCAACATTCAAAGGGATGGCACATGGGGTCTTTATGTGACCCTGTTGACAATGGTCTAAACACAGTTTTTCTTTCTTGTTTTTATGTACAGATAAAATCAAAATGAATCAGTTATTTATTTTTATTTTTTTTTATTTCTTGTCACTACGCAATACACACTGAAACAGCATAGCAGTTCCCAGGTGCCCCAACACATACACAAATATGAAAGTGAAAGCAAACACAGGTACTGTATTGAACGAGGAAAAGAAATAACATTAAAAATGTTATGTTGATATTATAATAATATTCAATTGAATTCAATAGATAACTGTATATTCTTATTAATTTAGAAAACGGGTAACATTAATAGTATGCAGTTATCAATGATGTAAGTACAGTTTCAAACTTAACTTGAAATTTCTTTTCAATCATTTCATCTCAAGCAAGGTGATAAATTCACTAAGATGCAAGATGTTACTGAGATTGAAAGAATCTAAGAAAAATCATTATTAAGGAGAGAAGACAATAAAAGAACAGGAAACAAACATTGATAAATGTGCCTGCAATAAGACGGAGTGCCAAAAGGATGTTTTTTTCCCATGATACCACTTTTATTTTAACTACCTTCACATCTCAGCAATGTTTATTTTTTTAAAAAGTGATAATTAGAATTGGAATAAAACCTAAATGCATGATAAAAGTCAATTTATGCATTTTTTTTTCTTCTGAAGAATTTACAACAAAAACACCAAACACTACTTATTTATTTACAAGAACAATTTTATATTTAGAACATTCTGAAAACTAATAGAATTAATTTAAACTAATGCTATCCAATGTTTATCATTTACCAATTTATAAAGAAATAAATGTGAATTTTTTTTTCATAAATGTATAAATATTTAGTAAACTATTAAAATATGTGAACCAACTATAAAGAAATCCTTATTATTTACCATTTTATAAAGTTTGAATCAACTGGCAAGTAGCCAATGTTTTGCCAACCATTCCAATAAACAATATCATAGTATAAATAAATAATCTAATAAATAAATAGTGTTTATTATTTTTGTTGTAGCATACCTAAGGATGATAATGGGTATGTCCCTATTCAAATAAATACAGTAGTAAATACTGTATGTTGGTCTGCAGTTAGAGATTCGTCTCCAACTATGCTGGTCACACTCTCTGCCTCTGGGCAGAGAGGATCCCTAGACAAGGCGATGTCAAAGAGCAGAGTCTTGTCTTGGGAAATAGCTACCTGCCCCCATTTTCTACGGGGTCTACAGGGAATTTTTGGCTGAGCCTATTGGCTCGGATAACACACATTAAATTCAGCTTCATGCCACATCTGACTGCATGGGGCAGTTGGTAGATATCCTGCAGTTGGAGATTCATTGTGGAATTCACTTGACTCACTTCTAGCAGTTGACTACTACTTCTATGTGCTGCTGGCAAATCTTATATGTGTTGTTCTTGTCCTAAGTATTATCGTTCATTAGCAACCTTTGTTTGATTATTCTATTCAGTAACCTTCGCTAGGTTACAACAATTTTTGTTGCCAATTCTCAGAAAGAATGTATGAATTCACTTTCATAGGTTTAGGTTTTATTACAATTCTAATCGTCACATTTTTAAATAATAAATATTGCCAAAGAGGGAAGCTAGTTAAAAAGCGGTGTAATGGGAAAACTTTTTGACACTCCCTCTTATTGCGGACATCTTTATCCATGTTCACCAAATAGGATTCAATGAGACAGAAGATGACAATTGACATTGCATTTAAATTTTGATGATCAAACTCGAATGGAAAACAAGAAGCCAGAAGAGATTTCCACAAGTGAAAAGTACAAGAAAAGAAACATTTAGCATAGAACTTGCAGTTACATTTAACATTTTCAACTGTAAAAGGATGAGACCTAGCTGCCAATCCAGTACTCTTCTTAAATTCATGCCAAAGGGACCAAAGAAGAAATCTCATCAACAATTACCAGGAAAATATTTAGAGAAAAGGCACAGGGAAGCTATGTTAGAGCAGAGGAAAAGTGACTGAAGCCAAGATGCTAGGTCAGGACCAATAATATTGCTGATTCTTCTTTGGATTTTATCAAGAATCTCTAAATATATAGCAGAAGCACCAGACCAGACGTGGCAGCAATATTCAATGCTTAAATGAATGGTAGACATAAAAATGTATAAGATAGATTCTGGTAAGAAAAACTGTCTAGCACACACAGTGAACTAACTTTCTTAGAAGCCGACCTAGCAGTGGATTCAATATAATCTTTTCACTTCACGTCAGTGGAAATTTTGAGCCTGAGAAGGCACAATAAGTCACTCTCCTGGGGGTTAGCACCTGCCATGCTGATGGAAGGTAAAAATAGTTTCTCTAAGTCGATCAAAACTTTTGTTTTGGAGGCATTAAAATTAACAAGCCATTTCTTGCCCCAGCTAACAACAGAATAAAAACAGATAAATCTTTAAGAAATCAGGGATCAATTTGACACTGTGACCATTTTGTAAAATGATAAAAAAATTAGTATCTTTTGATTTTGATGAATGTTGTGTGTAATTGGAAGAATTCATACAATGTCACCAATAGTCAAAACCAATGATTGCCAAACAGTCACAAACACACCAATGGTCACCAAATTGTTGACAACACATCAAGTCACCAATACACCAACACTCATCAACACACCAAACTGTTGCTAGCACATCAACACTCACTAAAACACCAAAACATACCAAACTGTTGCCAACAGAGCAACAGTCACCAAATTGTTACCCAACACACCAAAAGACACCAATCTGTTGACAATACACTAACAGTCATCGCCACACCAACAGTCACCAAATTGTTGTCAGCACTAATGGTCAGCAACACACCAAATTGTTGCCAACACACTAAAGGTCACCAATACACCAAATTGTTTTCCCAACACACTAAGGGTCACCAACACTTCAACAGTCACTAATACACCAAACTGTTGCCAACACCTCAACAGTCACCAAATTGTTGCCAACGCACTGTTATAGACAAGCGTATGGTTGCAAGAAAGAAATACGACAACAGCAGAAATAGATTTACGTGGTTTATTTCAACAGGAACGTGTGGGTTTGGGAAAGCTACCTTGTGGTAAAGTTCATAAGCCGGCTTCAGATCTAGGTCGATCTCTCATAGGAGTTCACACATGTTGACGGTGGTTGATGCTTCCCTGCTGTCAGCAGCTGAACGTGACAGGTCTCTACCCTGGGCACCTGTGGACTGCCTGTTGAACTTCCGTGTGACCCCTTTTATAGCGTTTTTTTATGGCTTAACATGCTCGAAAAACGAAGCAAGTATAATTAGGAGGGAAGCATTTTTATTGGACGAAAAATAGAACATTTAAATATTATTTTATTTTTCAACCGGAACTCATGTGTTGGGAAAATTTGTAAATGAAGATAATGGTCATTTTGTGATGGGGTTTTGTCCCGTCCACATCCGGCTCTCGCTCTTGAGTATTTGCCTGTAAATCAGCCGAGATATGTCTTATTTTATTTTATAACAACACTAAAGGTTACCAACACACCAACAGACACCAAACTGTTACAAATACACCAACAGTCACCAAATTGTTGCCAAGACAACAACAGTCACCAACACACCAACCTGTTACCAATACACCAACAGTCAACATTAACATGCATGAGCAGTCGGAATGTATCTGACTGGCTAGTGTTTTATATAAGCACCCGAGCCCATGATTGGTCTATTAGCTAGATAAAAAATTTGCATAGCTTGCCTGTTTTTTAAAAAGGCTCAGTTTTTTTTTATTTTGTCAGAGAATACACAACATATGGGTGTTTTATCTGATGAGGAAAGTAACTTTCATTGCTACATAATGGCTTGAGGATGATGTAATGAATGCAAATATATGAGGTCTGGTCAAAAAGTATTGAGACTGTTGCTATGGCAACAGGGCTAAAGTACACCAAGTGGAATCACTTGACACCTTGAATTCTGTCGCATGTACACCCTAAGTTATAACATTTTCACTCACTTCTGTTGTTTATAGCAGTGCTTGGAAGAAAAGTGTGTAGCATGTGGTTGTCTCACCATAGAGGTTCCATCAGTGACCATAGCTTGTGCCGCAGTCTTTGGCCAAGGACAACATTCCCCATAGTCCAACAACCACCATATTCCACAGATATTTTACCCTTTGCAACTTTTTCCTCTTCAAAAATCCAATCCCACTTGAAAAGAACAAGATTTCAAGATGTCAAGGAAATCCAAGACATGCGACGAGGCAGCTGCTCACTAATCACAAGAAAGGAGTTTCAGGAATGCTTCCATGAATGGAAACAAAACTGGATAAAGTGTTTAGCTTCAAGAAGGGAACTACTTTGAAAGAGATTAAAATGTGAAATTGATATGTGTTGTAGTTTTCTTTTTACAGCTCCAGTCCCCGATGCTTTTTGATCGACAATGAAACAAAAACTATTCTGCCCCACTCCAATTTTTTTTTCATTATTTTTAATGAGTGGACCAAGTTAACTTAAATAGTGCCTTTCATTGAATTTGACATTGTTTTTTTGCATTCTAAACAGGACCCCACTTTTAAAATGATAACCAAAATCAATATCTTTTGATAAGAAAGGGTGTAACAAATTCTGATCTACATAAATTATATGACCCCCACCATCCAAAAAAAATTATTCCTTATTTTTTTTTTTTTTGAGTGTACCTGTCAACTTTAGTAGTGCCAAAGTTTCTATTGCAATGACCTCTATTAGCTTAAGATATTTATCAAAAAGCTCATTAGATATGAATGTGGTTCAAGGCCTGCTTTATAGTGATGGACCCACATATACATGGGACCAGAGGCCAAAAATAGTTCAGCCTCCCTTTTGAGGATGCCTCATGCACCAGGAATTAATCTTAGCCCCTTCCTGAAGAATATGTACTGCCTGAAGAGACTGGACTTAAATACATAATATTGTACCTCAAAAAGCCGAGAAGCCAGTCTCTGCCCAATATTTGGTATCACTACAGACTTACATATTAAAAAAAAAAATAATACATTTTAAATAATTTAAATGCATTATTTGAATTTACATTTTGGTTTTATTTGAAAGAAAATATCCGAAAGCTAATCCATGAAAAAAGAAAAATATTTTTACACATTTAAATAAAGTTTTTAGACATTTTTAAAGCAATGGCACAGTCATTCATCACTCATCAAACCTCCATTACTGACAAAAAAAATGAAAATAACAAATTTAAAAATCTCTTAAAAATTCAATCTTTGTCCTAGAGATGTGATTCAAAGTAAATTAATAAATTTAAGGATTAACTAAATTTTTTTTATAAAAATAATGCCTCATTTTGGCAAAAGAATAGCGAGAATAACATTTATTATATACAGTAGCCTGTGAACTGTCATCAAGGTCACAGGTCAACAGTAGTAGCCATTTACTGTCACCCTCTGCTTTTAAAAATAGACGCATGACAGCAAATTAAGTATGGAGAACAAAAAGTATTAGAATCTAGAAACAACTAGTATTGTTTATGTTTAAAAATAAATTATCTTTAACCATATATAACCACTAGTTTATTAATATCATTTTTGGCAATCTTTAACCTTTGTGCTCACAAAAAACAATGTAGTGCCAAAAGATGTTTTTTTTCCATTGACACCGCTGTTATTTTAACTACCTTCACTCCTCAGCAATGTTTGTTTTAAAAAGTGGTGATTAGAATTGAAATAAAACCTAAACATACGGAAGTTAATTTATACATTGTTATGAATAATCAAAAGTGGTCTTCACTTGTTTTGTTACTCTCCTCTTTGAGAGAGCTATTTCTGTTTACAAGGACTATAAAAGGACACTATATGCGAACGTCTCAGTTGATTAAAGCTTTCTTAAAGCCTACACCTGTGTACTTTTGTCATTACATACATTTTTTTAGAATTTAAAACAAAAATATTAAACACTTAATATTTATTTATTTGTTTGTTTATTTACAAGAATAGTTTTTATATTTACACCATTGTAAAAATTAATTAAAACAAATGCAATGTAATATTTATCCTTTAATTTATAAAGAAATAATGATGAAAACAATTAACACTAAAATTTCTCACATTAGTTTATGGTCTCCTGCTGACACAAGTAAAACAAATTTTTAACCAAAACTTCAAAAGATCTAAAAAGGATTCAAAAATATAATTTAATAATCAAAAAATCCTTTGGTCTTTCTTAAATAGCTTAAAGATTTTGATGATAAAACTTTATTAAGATTGGGACATTTTTGCATCATGTATGATCATTTTTTAAATTTTTGGAGGTATCTTTGACTTATTTTTTGTAAGTTTCGTGACGAATTTTCAGTGTGTTCATACACGATATTGCATATTTTTTTATGTATTTATTTACTTCGTGGATTCTCCTTTACAACTGCAAAAACAGTTTTGCAAACATCCACACCAAATTTTAAAAATACAGAAGATATATTGAAAATATCGTCAGGTGAAACTGATCAAATATATTTTCACAAAGTTTTCTAAAAACATGATGATGCATTCAGCATAAAATTAATTAAATTCATTAATCAGTGGCAAACTGGCCTACTGTGATAACAGGAAATTTCCCAGCAGGCCATAAAGTGATAGTCCATCACTTTAGAAATAATAAAAAAAAAAAATGAAAAATAGTGCGTAGATGCTGGGAAGATGTAACATTTTATTTGCTTAAAAAAACTATTTGATTTATTTGACTACAATACATTTTTAAAGTGGGTCTTTTTCACTGGGCTCTTTTACAAGTTTTCCCGATAGAAATTTTCGACTCACTCCACCACTGTCATTAATAATGAATAGGTGAAGAAAATGTCATTTAAATCAGATAAGTCCCTAATTTTTAAAAATTTTTAAAAAACCAGATTTAGTTTTCATTATCAAAAGGGTGCACACACTTGGGTGATCTTTTTCAATGTGCTGTGTCTCCTCAGGACATAGGCAATCATGGCTCTCCACAATTTCCTTTCCTTCATAGCTCTTTTTGTTATTTCTCCTAAACCTTGTTTCACCATCCATTTTTACTAAAGCTCACTAAATAGGTTATGCATTGTTTTCCTCTGCCCCTCTTTCCATCAATCTGTCCTGTGAGTATCATATTTTCCAAGCCCTCTTTCCTCATTATGTGCTCTAGAAATTTCAACTGTCTCTTTCTGATGCTAAGTATAAGTTTCCTTTTTGTTTCCATTTTCTCTAAAACTTTGTCGTGTATCCTCAGCATAATCTTTTGAACAACGTTTCTGTTGCTTCCTCTGTGAGGAGATTGTCTAGCATTCACTGCCATATATGGGAGAACTGATATTGCATAACAGTCCCGTACTCTTTTCTTTGTTTCTAATGAAATTTTTCTGTTTCTTAATACTCTGCTTAGCTTTTGGAAGGCATCTTTGGCTATCTCAGCCACGCCTATGGATTTCACTGTTGCACTTTCCATCCTCTGTTAAAACACTTCCCAGATATTTAAATTGTTTACTTGATTGATTTTGGTACCTCTAATTTGTAATCTAAATGTTCAGTTGTTCCTTTTACTGACAACCATGAATTCTATATTCTTGCAATTGATGTTTAGTCCTTTCTTCTTGCTTTCCTTTCAATACCTTCTGTAGGAGTTCTTTTGTTTCCTTTCCGTGTCTGCTCTCAACATTGAGTCATCTCCATTTAGTGATACCTACCTAATATTTACGACGACTGATTTTTTACTGTTTATTTCCATATTGCTTTAATTTATTTTTAATTAAAATTAAAAAAATATTATTATTATTTAACTTAATAAGAAATTTATTTACCAATCAAATCGATTCCTCGAACGAATGCTTTTCCTTTTTTTTTTTTTTTTTGGTTATTTTAAAATTCAAGTTCGCTTGTTTTAAGTTAAATGTTTTATTCATAAAATTTAAAACAAAAAAGTTTGGTATATTTTCATTTTAACACCCAAGCGTCATTTACTGCTGAACTATTTTCTTTCAGAAATCAGTACGCATTTCTGTAAAGCGATTTTTTTTTTTTTTTTTGTACTTAATTTAAGAATAAAATTAACTTTCAAATATAAACATTGACAAATAAAAGAATAACAAAAGAAAAAAAAACATATAAACCTAATTTGAAAGTTATCTACAAGGAATTACTGTGAAGGGAGTAAATAGGCCCAAATTGTATACGTCCACCGACAGAATTCAGCACTTAATTACTTAAAGCCGGTAAGGGATGACAAAAAGAGCGAGAAGTTCGATGTTTTTCTGGTCGTTAACATCCAAAAAGGTAGGTTTCTTTAATAATATCTAATTGTTGATTTGAGTTCAGCATATACATTTGCACAGAAATAAGACTATGTTGGAAAAATTTGAAGGGATATTAGCGCTCGGGTGTTGAAATGAAAATTTACCAAAAGTTTTACTATTGACTCATTGAGAAATGAAACATAAAAATATTGATTTCTCAATTTTTTTTTAATTTTTTGTAATTCATCATTTCGTAACAAATAACAACTGTAAATATCATTCTAAAACGAGAATAAAGCTTTGATTTAAGCGAATTACTTACTTTTCTTTTCTCCGATGAAACCATCAGGTTGTAAAAACATGTTGAGAGTCGCGCGTAACTCGTTGTCACTAAGACGCCATCATCTGACAACAATCACTAAGGAAAAATTAGACTCGACACCAAATAAGATTTTTGACCATTATATTATAAGAACGTCAGCCGAATAATAAACTCTTAATAAAATTATTCCTAATATTTAGTTTAACTTTTCTTTTTACAGAATTCAATGTATTTTTAAACTTAACTTTTTTCTTATATTTAATAATCTTCAATTTAATGATTATATTAAATATGTATATATTTTTCTATCACATTCTTATCATTTATTTTATTGAATCTCTTTTTTAAATGCCATGTCTCACCAAGATCATTACAGTTTTATACAGAATACATTTTTTTACTTTATTTCACGCAATACAAGGCCCAAGGGCCACTCAAGGTAGAGAATTACTAAGTGAGATTGTAAGGGAGGTGGAAGGAAGGATTAAGAATTGTACATTATAAGGACATATAGGATAGGTAATGGTTGATCCTGGACTAAGAGGTTAAGATTATAGTGGTCAAGGAAGCATCCTCTTGATTTTTTTTATTATCAATATTAAATACTTTTATTTTTTATTTATTGTTATCTCTTTTACAAGTTTCTACAATTTCGGACAGCCTTCCTTTGACTATTAAAAAAAACTCATGGTTTCTTTCTTTTTGTCTGATTTTTAAGATACAATTTAATAAACAATTTGGATAAAGTATAATTTAGCACCAGACAAAAATGACAGTGTGTCAAAAGAAGACATAGATTCATATCTTCCCCAAGGTCATTAGTGCGAAAGGGAATTTAACAAACTCAACTGGAATTTGAACATGGTTTACACTGTTTCCTCATTCCAAGCAGCTATTATATTACCTGCTCTACTATTTAATCCATAATTAGGGAATCCTTTCCAAGGCTGTATAGTAGGTGCTATGCCAGGGTTACTTATAGTTTTGAATTTAGAGTTGTCTATAGGATATAAACTCCTATATTTTAGGGTCAATGCATGAAGAACAAACAAGTAAGAGATGACTACAAATAAATCCTACTAAATTCAGTAGATATGAAAAACTTTTTTTTACAATTCTGTACAAACACAACTCAAAAATTAAATCATGGTTTTTTTGCACCTGATTGGATATGACAAGTCACAGTGCTCTCTACAATGTCTGCTTGGTTGAACGCCAAATGATCTGGAAATGGGCCAGGGCTTGGGTTACATTCCTATGCAAAACTCAGATAGGATTTGTGAACTGGTCACCAACTCACCATAAGCCATAAGAACAGTTCGTCAGCAACAGTCAGCATCCAGATCTGAAACATAACAGTCAGCAACCAGATCTGAAACATAACAGTCAGCAACCAGATCTGAAACAGAACAGTCAGCATCCAGATCTGAAACATAACAGTCAGCAACCAGATCTGAAACATAACAGTCAGCAAAAGACAGTCAGCAAACCTGACCATGCTTTGATAAACAGTTTAGACACATTTTACCATGACAATACGTATCAGCAATGATTTTTCTACATACAATGCCATGACAAAAGTAAGTATCTATTTTCTCTCTGTTCACTGTTATTAAAAATTACTGCTATCATATGCAATCAGTCAGCAGTCACACATGTTTCATTAACAAGCGCTTAACACGCACATATTAGCATACATATCATTTTGAAATTTTCAGACTCACTTGCAATAAAATCACTTCAAACTTTGCAGATTCAGTTGCAACAAAATAATTTCAAACTTTGCAGATTCACTTGCAACAAAATAACTTCAAACTTTACAGATTCACTTGCAACAAAATAACTTTGAACATTCAAACTGTTGATCCCTTCATGGCCACAGAAAAGACAATTGAATTCTAATATGTAAATACATTTATCTACTTTATAAATCTTATTGTCATATTTTTCTGCGAAAATCATTTCCTTGCATTGTTTATTGTTTTCTGTTGTATTTGGGGACATGATGCTCAGATTTTATTTTTTTTTACCTTAAATTCGGGTAAACTGACTCCACATGTCTTATTTGAGACCAGTTGTCAAATTCAACTACAGAGGTCAGTTTCCTCTGCTATCTGCTAGAAAGGAAAGAGATGGATTCATGCCTTTCCCAAAGGCATTAGTGTGAAAATGAATGAAATAGAGTTGAAATTTGAATTCAGTCCTACAATTCCACTTTCTGCACTGTTAACTGTTTTGCTATGTGCAGTTCCTGCATATTTTTTTTATTATTATTAAATACTTTTATTTTTTAGAGTTTGTCTATATTTCTGAGATGAGGTATTATGTACAGTATTTACATTAGTCGGACTATTGTCCTCATCTTTGTCGCCATATTTGTCACAACGTTTTTGGCGTTTATGCGCTCCGGTTGGAATTTCGAACTGAACCCTTTATTTCGACTGTTTGATGGATGTCAGTTATCAGTTATCTCCTGCTAATTTTTCCCTCTGAAAGTTCTCCACTGCCTTAACCAGGAATTGAACTCACCTGTCTGGATCTAACCAACGCCTTTATCCACTGTGCCATGTGTCCTTGAGGACATCTGGGTATGAACTTCTGAGTATTATAAACCTAATGTTTTCAGCATCATACCAGTGCTCATATTGCAATTTTTGCTGTTATCATTGCATGTCTTTACCAGAGTTCATATTGCAACTTTGTTATCATTGCTTTTCTCTGGCACTCCTTATTACTGGTTCCCCATATTGTATTTATT
The DNA here is from genome assembly GCA_903632075.3 of Acanthosepion pharaonis. NCBI lineage: Eukaryota > Metazoa > Mollusca > Cephalopoda > Sepiida > Sepiidae > Acanthosepion > Acanthosepion pharaonis. The sequence goes on along the minus strand of CAHIKZ030000670.1, from coordinate 630,680 downwards.
TCTATGCTTGGTCGGCTCAGGAGATTTTTGTGGCCTAGCATATGTGCTGATTCCTAAGTTTACGAATTTTCCAATGGTGTTCCCTGTCTATGATCTCAACATGATCCCACAGGGGCGGTGATCTCCTTCTCTCTCTCCATATGTGGTCAGCCACGCCTGATTTTTCTACTTCCCTCGCGTTACAGCTTTCTGGTGTTCTTGAAGCCTTACCTTGAGGGGGCGGCCTGTCTCTCCTTTTTATTTTTTAGTTGTTGTTATCTCTTTTACAACGTTCTAAATTTTAGGACAATCTTCATTCAATTACTAAAAGAAAAACTTCCACTTCATTTCTTTTCGCTGTATGTGTCTGACTTTTTCTTTTTAAAGAATCAAATTTTAACAATGTCCTTGAAATTAATTCCACTGATTTTTTTTTTTATTGGTATCACCCCATGCAAGGCAGTAAAGCCACTAAGACACAAGGGATTACAGGGTTTAGAAGAATTAGGAACAGAAACATTAATAATAAGTGGGAAGAGAAAAGAGTAATTAGGAGGGCAGTAGATAGCAATTGACATTGTATTTAAATTTTTGAAGATTAAAGTTGACTGGAAATCATGGAGCCTGAAGGGAGTTCTACAAGTGAGAAGTGCAAGAAAAGAAACTGTTAGCAAAGAACTTATGACTACATCTAGCCAGCTCAACTGTAGATCTCGATGCCAGACTAGTACTGCGCTTAAATTCAAATGTCTAGGTACCTTGGTGAAGAGCTCATCCAAACAATTACCATGAAAGTATTTATAGAAAGTATTTATAGAAAAGACATAGAGAGGTAACCTTATGGTAGTGGGAAAGTGGCTGAAACCGAGATGCAAGATCAAGACCACTAATATTGCTGATTTTTCTTTGGATTTTATCAAGGTGCTCAAGGTAAATAACAGGGGCACCAGACCATATATAGCAGCAATATTCTAAGCATGGGTGAATGGTAGACTTATAGATATGTAAGATAGATTTTGGAGAGAAAAACTGCCTCACATGACACAGTGAATCAACTTTATTAGCAGCTGACTTAGCAATGGATTCAATATAGTTTTTCCACTTCATATCAACTGAGAATGTTAGTCTGAGAAAGCTCAATGAGTCAGTTTGTTGGAGGTTAGCATCAGCCATGCTGATGGAAGGCAAAGAGGGGTCTCTCATATGATTAATGGAGAGTTTAGTTTTGAGGGCATTAAAATTGACAAGCCATCTTTTGCCCCTGTTAATGACGGACTTGAGGTCATTTTGAACATATGCTGCCATTTTGACCTTGTCTGACTGATCAGCCTTACTATCAAGGCAGGAGTAAATGGATGCATCATCAGTGTAGATGTCAAGTTGTGAGGTGATGTCATAGTCATCCGTGTTAGTACAAAAGGATCTAGACATGTGGCCTGCCAAAATCTTTTAAAATTACAGACTTCATAAACTATTTTTTTTTTAATTAATTTTTTTTTCTCAAGCTATTACCAAATTCCACAAAATATGTTCCCAATTGTAACATAAAAACTGCTTTAAAACTATCTAATTATTTAATCATATAAGCTTTTAATTGCTATTATAATTAATATAAATGAAAGATGTAGTATGAATAAAAAAAAAACTCTTTTGATAACTAATGAGTTATGACAACAATTGTTCTCCTACTCTTTTTTTAATTATAATTTTTAAACTTTAAAATGAATTTCTAAAAATGAACATAGCATTCTTGAAGATATATGTAGTGTACTATATATATATGAATTCTCTTCAACGGTGATCAAGTTTGCATAGCACCAAGTGGATCATCATTATTTTGAACACTGCCCTTCAATTGTTACACACAAAAAAATGTAAATATATATGTGGCGTATTATATATATAGATATTCTGTAAGTTAAATTAGCAAAACAGGTTATGGCTAGTGTGATCAAAGGACATGTCTTTGATAACATGATTAAAAGTGAATAATAGTGAACTTATATTTTTGATTATCCAAGGTTGGGGATACTGCAGCCTAAAATCTTACAAATAATTGGATGATTTGAAACTGTATTAAAACTGCGGTGCAGAGAAAGCAAAAAATAAAAACACTTTACATATCTGTAGCCACAACCAGAGATCAGCTATGAGTCAACAATAACCAAGTATCATCATTGTTAAACAAATTAGCCCAATAGTTGCCATTCAAATTGCAGCAGTGAGGCTACTTGGTTGTAATGAATGAGGCTGCTGTTGACACCCTGTTTATAGAAGAGTTGCAACTTGTTGATGATCAGAATGAAAACTTTCAAAGTAAATGAATTCAACATTTCGAAAAGAAATGGATTTAACATGTGGTGGAATTTTATACATATATTTATAAAGAACAAGATAGCTCACAAAAGAGGAAATTACCTTTAAGAATATACAATAGACTACTCTGAAGAAGGAGAGAAAACATTTGAGTATTTAGCTGTAGTGTGTGTGTGTGTGTGTGTGTGTGTGTGTGTGTGTGTGTGATGCACTAGGTGGCTGTAATGAAATATAGTAGTCAACTGTTTAAAGAAAGAAATTTCCCTGGTGGCAAGAAGTCATGTCCTATATACAACATATTATAAGGCAAAAAGAGAGACAGTTTATGGCCTTCCTTATATAGTCCTGAAACAGGGGCACTTTGTGGGTGTCCTGGTAGACAAGGTGGGATAATTTCCACAAAATTTAACACTGATGTCATCTATCTTCAAACAGCCAATTATTCAGGAAAACACAACTATTATCTATCCCATATTCTAGTCAAGGTCATTGGTGGGGGCTTAATTCTCCTGTACAGAAACTTTGACGCATGTTCAATCTGTCTCTCATCTGCTCCCCATTCTGCCTACTGCCAAAATCCTGAAAAAGATAATGACATAGCGAATAAAATCTTCATTAAAATCTTTCATAATATCCAATTCAGAAAAGAAATTGACATTTATTCGCAAATATCAAATTTTCATTTGGATGAACGAGAACTTATTCAAGAATTTGAAAATACAAATAAAGAATAAAACAGATGTTTTTCAATTGAATTTATCAAAACTTAAAATCAGAAGTTGAAAACGCAACAATTGAAAGAAAAGCAGAAAAAGAGAAAAAGAGAGAGAAGGACAAATGATCACAACATTCTACATGTATGCACATAAGTGCAGACAGGTGCATCTTTGCACACCCAAATGCATGCATGCACCAATGAATAGGGCATATAAAAAAGAAAAATCAAGAAATATAAGTGGTCAATTGCTGATAGCCTCTGATGAGTGGACTGAGTGATTCCTGGAGAGTCAGTCTACAAAACTCTGGAGTCAGAATACTGAAGGTATCATCAATCAGCTAAGTGACAAAACTTTTACTTGTATTAATTCTCTCTCTCTCTCTCTCTCTCTCTCTATATATATATATATATATATATATATATATATATATATGTGTGTGTGTGTGTGTGTAAGATGCACCAGGTGGCTGCATTGAATTTTAGTAGTTAGCTGCCCAAGGAAAGAAATTTCCCTGGTGGCAAGAAAACATGAAGGGATGGTAAAGGTAACATCAATCAACTAAATGACAAATTTTATATTTATATTAATTCTCTCTCTCTCTCTCTCTCTCTATATATATATATATATATATATATATATATATATATATATATATATAATATATGAAAAAAAATATATACGGAAAAAACAAACAAAAATCCTTACATACAATTATGCTGTTTTAATGTTAATATGTCAACGTCGGACGTTTCGGTCTAATAAACCATCTTCAGGACATATTCATAAATTATAACATTATCAATACAACATGACAAAGACGATGTACATAAGAACAAGACTTATCCAAACAAATAACTGAAAGTTTTATAATATCAGCGCTCCGTTTAAAACATGGTCACGTTGTTTTTTTTTTTTTTTTTTTCCGTATATATTTTTCTTCATACTGTCGGTTCTATATCCATATATTTGCTTACATATATATATATATATATATATGTTCACCACTGAACAAATTTTATTACAAGTGTAGTTGCAATTTGAGTTGACTAATATTTAACACCATATTGCATTTTACCATTTCTGGTTACCTCCCTTGAATTGTGAATGCTTGCTTACAAAAAAAAATCATGACCACAATGGTTAATTTTAAAATAGTTATAAAAAAACAAAAATCACCATTCCAACAATTACAGTTACATTAAGTTTGTCTTCACAATTTGTCTCTGAGGATGATCTCAGAGGAGATTGAAAATAATTGGGTTAACAAAAAATATGCCACCTTCCTTGATGAATTTAATCTTAACATTGTGGGGATAAAATAAAGACACAAAATAAAATAAAAAATACAAAATTAAATAAAAGTACAAAATAAAATAAACATAAAAATATCCCAGGAGTCCTCTGACAGGAAAGACAATTTACACATGTGCAAAAAAAAAGAGAGATTTCCTGGCATCGAAAATAAACTAGAAGAATCTCTCTCTTTCTCTGTTGGACCTTGACTGGTGAACACGTGCCAACTGTTCAGGAAGGAAATTCCCAAACAAGAGGTCGTTGGAATTCAAAAAAAAAGGAAATAAAATCAGCGTCCTAAACTGTCCCTCTAGTGTCTCCGTATCCTTCCGCCTTTTCTTTGTCTATTTATTTCAATGACAAAGGTAATTCAACAAGTCTTGGATGTTTAGGTGAAAGAATCAACCCAGCAGTAATAGACATTACATCCATAACATCAAGAAGATAATTAGAAAACTAAAAGGATTATTATAAACATAGATATACATAATATATCTATATTATTTAATAAAACATGCTTGAATGAAGATAACCTATCTAAATATATATATATATATATATATATATATATATATATATATATATATATATATATATATGTATGTATGTATGTATGTGTAAATGGATTTTTTAATCTGCCATATTTTTTTACTGTGTAACACCTGATGAATTATTACACCTTGACCAATCCAAATTCATAAATAATTATATTAGATATACTATAACATGCCTAACAAGAAGACTCAAATTACATCTCTCTGACCATAGCTCAGTTAGGTCTCATTTAAATACACATGGTGACCTACCAAATTCCATCCGCAACATACTTGTTGATAATGCAAATATAATATCCTCCTCCACATGTAAAAAAAGGCTAAAAATAATGAAAGCATTAATAATAAAAAAAAAAGAAATCGCCATCAATCAATAATATCAACTATGAACACAACCACAATGTGCTGACCATGTTTGGAAAATAAAACACTCCTATAACTCGAGATAGATGCAAAAAACAATCCATACATTCAGTTAAAAGTAAAACAATTTCGAAATAATTTATGTCCAGAAAAGGAGAAAATTATAAAAACACAAAAAAAATTATTTAAAAAACAGTCTTAACCACAGTACTCTTTCAGTTATCTTAATAATTTCTGTATATATATATATATATATATATATATATATATATATATATATACTAGTATATATATATACTTGATTCCATGCTTGAAAAAATCGTACACGACTCATACAGCAATCGCTATCACTTGACTTAAAATATTTTTTGCCCTTCCTTGCCTTTTTAAAGGAGTGCCCTTTGCTGTGCTGATGTTGCAACATGCCTTACTTCTTGCCTATCACACACTGCAAATTTTTTCTAAGCTCTATACTAAACATTAAATCTGTTATGAAAAAAGAACTAAACAAAATGAACACAAAACGATGAGCTTTAAAAAAGGACTTGTAACTGGAAAAACCAAATGAAAAAAGAATGTTAACAACAAATACTTTTTCACACCCAACCTAGTTCTGCGGAATCAGAATCAACATTGAGTTTAAGCAAGCAAATGAGCCAATTGGAGCAAAGTGCCATGCAGATTTAAATTTTTCCCTCTTGTGACGAATGCAGCTATCGATTTTTTTGCATGCTAGTTAACATTCGTGTCAGTCAGCTGTTGGCTCTCATGCTGGCCAATAGAATCTTCCTGCCTATTTGTGGCAGCCAGCTAGAGGCTTTCACTCTGGCCAGTTGAAAATGGCTGCAAACTACATGAAAACTGCCATAGAAGCATGAAAAAATCGATTATTTCCACTATCGATGGGAGTTGAGAAATGCAAAGTCAGTCTTGGCCTTCCCGCTAACTTGGAGCATGTGCATGTAAATTTTGATTCAAATCCATTGAAAATTGTGGCCATGCATTCGTTACACACACACACATCCTGCCTTTTATAGAAAGATAGATAGATAGATAGATAGATAGATTAGTTAATAAAACAAGGACAAATGAAAGAGTACCAATATAATCAGTACGATAAACATTTATTAAATATTAATTATTAACCATATGACAGAAATGAAACATGGAGAGAAAGGTTTTAAGTTCGAAGTTTGTGGTCATGCTTGTGTCCTTCATCAACAGAATGAGGAATAAACAGAGAAATGGGAATTACTCACTAACAGATGTTTTTTCTAGATAGGGTATTTTTCAGTGGAAATTGTATTGTTACCAAAAACCTGATGTGCAAAACTTTTTATGAAAATAAATTTAAATTTAAAATTTTGATCAGTTTAAAAGCATTAGGCAGGTCTATTATTACTAAAGTGAGTTGTGAGGGGAGTGAGATTGTAAATATAGATGAAGAGAGTTATAAGTTGAGGAAGGGGAAAGAAATCTTGCGTGTCGCAAGTTGTAACAAATATATAATTAATAAACAATAAAATACAAAATTACTTCATATGGGGAATAGCCTATTTCAGCAGACGAAGATATCGGTCATCTATTTTATCAACCCCGGTGTGGACTGAGTTTGCATCTATACAGTCAGCAAGGTGTGGAAAATAGAATTTAACTGTGAAAGCTAAAAGTTTCAGTCAGATGGAAGGCATGAAACAGGAGTCAGAGGAGGGTAGAAGGTATTTGTCTTAAAGGGAAGAAATTTTATAAAATTAAACCCGAATAGAAACCTTATAGCATCAGTTTGGGGTTATAAGAAGAATGAAATATTAATTCAAAATTAAAATAAAAATAAAAAGGTGTTTAAAAATAAATTTAAAAAATATACAGATAAAAAGATGTAAGGGATTAATGGAAAGAGACTTGGGGAGATTTTAATGTTGGGGGGGAGTTTATAAATTATAATTAATATAGTGTAAAGAAGTTATAGAGGGGGGGGAAATATAAAAATATAGAAATTATAATTAGTTATACTTTTGACATTTGAAGAGTTAGAGGGGAATGAATATTATGGAAATATAGTAGCTAATTAACTTAAACCTATATGATGAAATTCATATGTGTGTGTGTGTGTGTAAGTGTGTGTGAGTGAGTGTGCGTGTGTGTTAAATGGATGTTATATTTTAATCTGCCATATTTTTATTACCTCAAGCATAATTTTTAGTGGATACCCATATGTGAGTAGAAGCCCTGTTTTATTTTAAACAGCATTTATTTTGAGTCTGTCTATATTTCTGAGATGAGGTATTATGTACAGTATTTACATTAGTCAGACTATTGTCCTCATCTTTGTCGCCATATTTGTCACAACATTTTGGCCGTTGTACGCTCCGGCCTTCTTCAGGTGGTTGGAATTTCGGGTTCAGTTCGAAATTCCAACCACCCGAAGAAGGCCGGAGCATACAACGGCCGAAACGTTGTGACAAATATGGCGACAAAGATGAGGACAATAGTCCGACAAATGTAAATACTGTAGCATTTATTTTGTCTATCACTCTGCACACTCAAGAGAACTTATTAAAGAAAATGTACCCTTCGGCAGGATTTGAACCTGCATCCCCCTTTGCAGAAAAAACAGTCATCTGATCCGGTGTGCTTTAACCACTCGGCTACAAAGAGCCTTGCAATCAAGCAAGGATCTATTTCCCTTTAAAGCACATTCACTCATTCAGATTTCTCAAAAGGCATATCATTTTTCTTTTTTTTTAATCAATTCACCCCAAGCAAGCTGGTAATGCCACTAAGACACAAGAGACTACTGGGCATGAATGAGGAGGAGAAGACTTTAGAAGGAACCAGAAACCCAATCCTAAACAGGAAACAAGGGAACAAACTGCCACTCCTGTTCAAAAGACCAGGGAGGAGTGTGAACTGGATGACAGGCAAATCTACTTAGTTTTGTATCCCAGATGTAAACAAAGCAATTTGTAAAGAATTAATGGATTTTATTATTTTTAATCCAACCTATTTCTGCAGATGTTATTTTTAGTAGATACCCTTATTTGAGTAGACACTGTGTTTTGTTTTTAAACAGTATTTCTTTTGTCTATTGGCCTGTATGCTAGAGAAGACTTATTAAAAACAAGGTGTCTAATTTTCTACTTAAATATTTACTAATATAATATCATAATATTTAATATAATATAATAAATTAATCTGATAAATAATATATAATATATATAAATATAATATATAAATATAAATATAATATTATATATAATATATATATATATATATATATATGTTAAAAATATATAATATAATATAAAAATAATAAATATATAATATAATGTTATCTCTTCTATAAAAGGCAGGATGTGCGTGTGTGTGTGTGTGTAACAAATGCACGGCTGCAATTTTTAACGGATTTGCACCAAAATTTACATGCACATGCTCTAAGTTAGCGGGAAGGCCAAGACTGACTTTACATTTCCCAACTCCCATCGATAGTGGAAATAATCGATTTTTTCATGCTTCTATGGCAGTTTTCATGTAGTTTGCGGCCATTTTCTACTGGCCAGAGTGAGAGCCTATAGCTGGCTGCCACGAATAGGCAGGAAGATTCTATTGGCCAGCGTGAGAGCCAACAGCTGACTGACATGAATGTTAACTAGCATGTTAGCATGCAAAAAAAATCAATAACTGCATTCGTCACAAGTGGGAAAAATTTAAATCTTCATGGCACTTTACTCTAATTGGCTCATTCGCTTGCTTAAACTCAACGTTGATTCTGATTCCGCAGAACTGGGTTGGGTGTGAAAAAGTATTTGTTGTTAACATTCTTTTTTCATTCAGTTTTTCCATTTACGAGTCCTTTTTTAAAGCTGATCGTTTTGTGTTCATTTTGTTTAGTTCTTTTTTCGTAAGAGATTTAATGTTTAGTATAGAGCTTAGAAATAATTCGCAGAGTGATATAGGCAAGAAGTAAGGCATGTAGCAACATCAGCATGGCAAAGGGCACTCCTTTAAAGGCAAGGAAGGGCAAAAATATTTTAAGTCAAGTGATAGCGATTGCTGTATGAGTCGTATGATTTTTGAATCGAGCATGGGCAACACCTGGCTATGCTGCTTGTATATAACATAAAAAATAAATATAACATATTAATATAAATATAATATATATAAATAATATATATAAATTATAATATAATAAATTTAATATAATACAATATTAAATATTTAATATCTACTTTTCTACTTAAATATATGTATCCACAAAAAATAATGTTTGAAGTTATAAAAATATATATAAATATAATTATATATATAAATATATATCAATATATCAGTCAGTTATGTGCCATGCGTAATACACACTTAGGCAATCATGTATCTTTTGGTACATGACTGTCGAGGCAAAATTTTTTTCCACAGTAGGTTGCCATTTCTTTCTGTAGTAGACCAGTTGCCATCCAAGGCTATAGAACCCAGTCTGTCCTGTAGCTGGGGAAAAAAGGAGAGGATTCATACCTTTCTCATGGGTATTAGTGCAATTGGTAAATGTAATGGGTTCAATAGGAATTTGAACTCAGCTCTCTAATTCCTTAATCTGAGCCCCTATCCATTAATCCACTGTGCCTCCTTAATATAATATGATAAATATAATAGATTTAATATAATATAATATAATATTAAATATTTAATATCTATTTTTCTACTTAAATATATGAATCCATGAAAAATAATGTTTGAAGTCAAAAATATATACAAATGTATATAAATATATATATATAAAAATATATATTTATTATAAATTTAACATACAGACAAAAACAATTACTCACAATTTTTTTAATCCATATGTAAAAATTTATAAATAATTATTGCTCTACTCTTGGTATTGAGCCCTCTTTTGAATTAATGCTGTGAACGTCATTTTCGTTTCATTACATTTGGATATATATATATATATATATATATATATATATATATCTTTACTATTCCTAACCTCCTCTTTTCTTTAGCATTTAGCAATGCATGAATTAATAACATGAGGCATTCAATTGCTTAAATCACATTAAATATGATGAAGAACAAAATATCTCTATAAAAGAATTGTGATATTGATTTTTGGCTTCCTGGCATCTTTTATATATTGTGACCATTATTAAATTAACCAAGCCATTCTTGCTAGCATATATTTTTAGAAATTTGAGACAATAGAACAGAGATAAAAATAGTCAAGACAATCCATGTAAAATAAAATATTGCTTGAAAGACTAGCAGGGACATTCAACCTGCGGTCAGTGGGCCACACTGTAGCCTACTTAATATTTTCATGCAGCCCTAAAATCTTTAGGTATATTTTCAATTACTTTATTAACGTATGTTGAGAAAATTATTCTCAGATTGTGCTAATAGGTCTGTTGGAGTTAACTCCTCTTTAATTCCCAAATTGTCACTAGGGGTCATTCTCCCTATATTTTAAACACTGGGTGACTTCTTGCCTTGTTCTCTTTTTCATTTCTTCATTTCAGTGACTAGAATGTAAGCTCTCTTAGAAGATATGTGACTTCCCATTTGTGGGAGACATCATGAACATTATACACACATACACATGTGTACGAACATTCACCAAAGAACAAGCACAAACATTCACACACACACAAATATTATTATCTATGTCCATTGTAAAATTGTTTTGTTTAATACATATATTTGTTTATATATATATATATATATCGGTCTTGTTTGTTTTCCTTTCATCTTTAGTTGGACTTAATTCAAGTCCTCAACAGGTCCACTTCCCCATTGCATTAAAAGAGGAAGTAGGTAAATTCTTTTGCCGAGACATACCAGCTGGTGTGTGGAACAAAAGCCAGAGTTAGATAAAAATGATTTAACTTATCTATAAAACCATCATGTATGTGGGGTAGTACATACTGTTGTGAACAGTTTGTTTGACTCATGAAAAACCTCAAAACTGGTAAAAAAAATTGATTGAGTGATTTCCATTTAACTAACATACTTAGAATAAAGACCAGTACCAAAAAACAGATATTGACAATATTACAAAAGGAAAGCAATGTCAAAAATCACATTGAATTTATTTTATTTTGTGTATGTATAATTTCCCTTTTTTACTGTCAATAATTGGCTGGACATGTTTCTAGGATGGAGGATCATCGCCTGCCTAAAATTTTATTGTACAGCAAGCTCTCCATTGTCTTTCATGGCAGAAGGGCTCCAAAGAAGCGATTCAAAGATTTCCTGAAAAAATCCCTTAGTGCCTGTCACATCAACCATTGCTAATGGTCAACCCTAGCTGATAACCATTATGCCAACGATGCTGCCTCCTTCTTTGAAAATACCTGCCTGACCCACAATGGATGTATCAAATGTGTACAGACTCCCTCTTGATCTTCATTTTGTGAAGCCAAGCCATGATGATGACTGTCAATAATAGAGTATTTTTTGTAATTATATATATTTGTTATTAAAATTTGATATTCACAATGTTTTGAACTTTTAAAAGTATATATATATATATATATATATAGAGAGAGAGAGAGAGAGAGATAATATTAGTGGTAAATATACACATACATATGCAAAATACATAGGTGCATACATATATATGTATATTTTTTTGAATAAAAAATTCCGAGAGGATAGAATCCAGGTAGAACTCAATGTTCAGGACAGAGTAAGGATATAATAAAAGGCTTAAACACTAATATATATATATATATATATATATATATATATATATATATATATATATATATAAATATATATATAAAGTACTTTTGTGGTCTGGTGAATATACCTAAATTTCTAATTTGGTCCATTAGGAAAAAGGTTGGACAACCCTGAAAGTATAAAATCTTTGAATTGACAAAAGATACATTTTTTTTCTTTTTTAATCATGTCACCCCAAGCAAGGCAGGTATGCCTCTAGTACACGGGAGGTTACAGGGAGTGAAAGTGAGAGAAAAGACTGAGTATAAGGAGGATTAAGGAAAGGACAAAAGATGAATGGGATTCAAGAAGATAGAACATGGCGATTGACATTGCATTTCAATTTTTAAAGGGAGTTCCACAGGTGGGAAGTGCAAGAAAAGAAACTGTTGAAATAGAAGTGGTGGTTACATTTAACTATTTCAACAGTAAATGGGTGGGACCTGTTGTTCATGATGTTCTTTGAGTATAGGATCCAGAGGTTAGCAGTGAATATTTTGAAGACAGTAGGAAAACGTTGTTCAGGTTAGCAGTGGATATTTTGGTAAAAGTAGCAGAGCATAGTTCGTTGTTTTGTTTCTCTTTGCCTGATAAGCTGGACTGGACATTTGGGTAGAGTAGACAAAAATGGCCGCATTTATACACGACGAATTGAATATTCTACGTCTTCTGATTGGTTAACCTTCTATTGGTGGACTATAAAGTGAGTCAAGTCATTTTGACTGGCTCACTAGTTATATATATATATATATATATATATATATATATATATATACGCGAAAAACTGCAACAGGACCTAGATGCCAATCAAGTAGCACGCTTAAATTCATGTTGTCAGGGCATCAGGGTAAAAAGCTTGTCAGAGCAGTTGCCATGAAAATATTTGTAGAAAAGACAAAGGGAAGCCATGTCACATCAGTGAGAAAGTGACTGAAGTTGAGATGCCAAGTCACGATTAACTACATTACAGATCTTTCTTTGGATTTTGTCAATAACCTCAAGAAAAATAACAAGAGCACCAAACTAGATATGGCAGCAGTATTCAATGCACAGGTGGATGGTAAATTTCTAAATGTGCAAGATGGACTCTGACAAGAAAAATTTTCTCCTACAACACAGTGACCCAACTTTTCTTGCAGTAGATGCAGGTATTGATTCAATGTAGTCACTTCATATCAAGTCATTTGAAAATGTGAGGCCAAGAAGGTGCAGTGGTTGCTATCCAGGAGGCTAGCATCATGAAATGGCAGTGGATGTGAGACAATCTGCCCAGTGATGATGAAGAGACTTGAAGCAATAAGAATGTGGTTCTACAGAAGGATACTGAGAAAAACCATCAACCAAATATGTGAATAATGATGAAGTTTTAGAGAAAATAGAAACAAAAAGAACACATAGAATCAAAAAGAGTCAGTTGAAATTTCTAGGGCTCATAAAGAGGAAAGAAGGCTTGGAAAATATGATACTCACAGAACAGATTGAAGGAAAGAGGGACAGGGAAAAATCTTTGAGTAAATGGATGGCAAAACAGGTTTTAGGAGAGATAACAAAAAGACAAAATTTATTAAGAGCTACAATGGACAGGAAATTGTGGAGAACCATGATCACCAACATTTTGAAAGGGCACAACATATAGAAAAAGTTTGTCCAGTTTCTGGCAAATGTTCTAATGAGCTTTCCTTCTTGGTGTCTCGACTGCATGAATTTAAATATACTACTTGATTGGCAACTAGGTCTCACCACTTTACTAATGAACTAGCTAGATGTAAATGTATGTTCTATTCTAATAGTTTCTTTCCTTGCACTTCTCAACTGTAGAACTCTCTTTCAGTTTCTTGCTTGCCTGTCACCTACAATCTTCAAAAAATTAAATGCAATGTCAATCGCCATCTTTTGTCTTCCTGAAACCTGTTCTTTCTCCTCACTAGATTCTTCTCATTCTCTTTCACTCATAATAACTCCTTGCATCTTAAGAAGGATTATCACCTTGCTTGAGGTGAAATGAGAAAAGAAATTGAGAGTGGCTGCCCACCCTATTCTAAACACATGCTTGTATCATTGGCATCATTAGCTTAAATGTCTGTCATATTCTGCCGGCACTCCTACACTGAAAAAAATACAAGCAAGTGGAAGAAGAAACTTCGCCTACAAGTCCAGCCAAATTTGTGTAACTGATTCAGCATAAAAAAGGTCTCAGAAACAGACAAACGATGACATCTGCAGCCAAGATGCCTGAGATTAAAATATAGTATCTGTTCCAGCAGCAGTCACAGCAGCAGCAGCTCTAGCCAGCTCGCTCCAGCAGCAGCAGCAGCAATTCTAGCCAGCCCTCTCCAGCAGCTCCAGCCAGCCCTCTTCAACAGCTGCAGCCAGCCCTCTCCAGCAGCTGCAACAGCTCTAGTCAGCCCTCTCCAGCAGCTCCAGCCAACCCTCTCCAGCAGTAGCAGCAGCTCCAGCCAGCCAGCCAGCCCTCTCCAACAGCAGCAGCATCTCCAATATGCAATAAACTCTAAATAAATTCAGGACAATGGTCTTCTCATATTCAGCACGAATATGCCGAGGTCTGTTGCCTAGTGAACTGTCAACATATTTTATCAATGTATTTTCTTTAATGACAATAAACTTGGCAATATATTTTTTTAATCAAGTCTTTGTTTCGTTTGTTGTTATTAGCCATCATTCAATATCCATTTCTGGACCAATATACCATCCGCAATACTTCTGTGGTCTATTGACTCATTACGATTGCATTATTCCCCACATTAAAGTGCAAACAATGTAGAATGAGCATTTTAGATAAAGTTGTTATTTCCATCAATATAAAGCAAAATTAACACTTTTTGTGCAAACAGTTCTTAAAGTTTGGTTTGGTTTGTTTTACAGCATATCAACCTGAGTGGGTTATTTAATGCCGACAAGATTTTTAGGATAGGTTTGTATGAATAGAATATGTATTTCTTGGTTTGGTTTATTTTGTTTTACAGCATATCAACCTCAGTGGGTTATTTAATGCCGACAAGATTTTTAGGATAGGTTTGTATGAATAGAATATGTATTTCTTGGTTTGGTTTATTTTT
This sequence comes from Acanthosepion pharaonis, assembly GCA_903632075.3. NCBI lineage: Eukaryota > Metazoa > Mollusca > Cephalopoda > Sepiida > Sepiidae > Acanthosepion > Acanthosepion pharaonis. The sequence goes on along the minus strand of CAHIKZ030000670.1, from coordinate 615,659 downwards.
GTTTTACAGCATATCAACCTCAGTGGGTTATTTAATGCCTCAAGATTTTTAGGATAGGTTTGTATGAATAGAATATGTATTTCTTGGTTTGGTTTATTTTGTTTTTGTATATCAACCTCAAGGGTTATTTAATGCCGACAAGATTTTTTAGGATAGGTTTGTATGAATAGAATATGTATTTCTTGGTTTGGTTTATTTTGTTTTACAGCATATCAACCTCAGTGGGTTATTTAATGCCGACAAGATTTTTAGGATAGGTTTGTATGAATAGAATATGTATTTCTTGGTTTGGTTTATTTTGTTTTACAGCATATCAACCTCAGTGGGTTATTTAATGCCGACAAGATTTTTAGGATAGGTTTGTATGAATAGAATATGTATTTCTTGGTTTGGTTTATTTTGTTTTTTACAGCATATCAACCTCAGTGGGTTATTTAATGCCGACAAGATTTTTAGGATTTTTGTATGAATAGAATATGTATTTCTTGGTTTGGTTTTATTTTGTTTTGGCATATCAACCTCAGTGGGTTATTTAATGCCGACAAGATTTTTAGATAGGTTTGTATGAATAGAATATGTATTTCTTGGTTTGGTTTATTTTTGTTTTACAGCATATCAACCTCAGTGGGTTATTTAATGCCGACAAGATTTTTAGGATAGTTTTGTATGAATAGAATATGTATTTCTTGGTTTGGTTTATTTTGTTTTTACAGCATATCAACCTCAGTGGGTTATTTAATGCCGACAAGATTTTTAGGATAGGTTTGGAATAGAATATGTATTTCTTGGTTTGGTTTATTTTGTTTTTACAGTATCAACCTCAGTGGGTTATTTAATGCCGACAAGATTTTTAGGATAGGTTTGTATGAATAGAATATGTATTTCTTGGTTTGGTTTATTTTGTTTTACAGCATATCAACCTCAGTGGGTTATTTAATGCCGACAAGATTTTTAGGATAGGTTTGTATGAATAGAATATGTATTTCTTGGTTTGGTTTATTTTGTTTTTACAGCATATCAACCTCAGTGGGTTATTTAATGCCGACAAGATTTTTTAGGATAGGTTTGTATGAATAGAATATGTATTTCTTGGTTTGGTTTATTTTGTTTTACATAACCTGAGTGGGTTATTTAATGCCGACAAGATTTTTAGGATAGGTTTGTATGAATAGAATATGTATTTCTTGGTTTGGTTTATTTTGTTTTACAGCATATCAACCTCAGTGGGGTTATTTAATGCCGACAAGATTTTTAGGATAGGTTTGTATGAATAGAATATGTATTTCTTGGTTTGGTTTATTTTGTTTTACAGCATATCAACCTCAGTGGGTTATTTAATGCCGACAAGATTTTTAGGATAGGTTTGTATGAATAGAATATGTATTTCTTGGTTTGGTTTATTTTGTTTTACAGCATATCAACCTCAGTGGGTTATTTAATGCCGACAAGATTTTTATTGCTGGTAATATTTTTTTTTTCAAAAAATGTATTGATGGTAATATTTTTTTCCATAATCTAAGCTGGTAATAATTTTTTTCTTCAAAAATTCATTGCTTGTAATAATTTTTTAGAAAAATGTATTTCTGGTATTGAAACCTATTTTTACACTTCCATAGTGTTTTGACCCTAGTTTGTGGGTTAACTATTTGCCCATAGCTGAGACCCTAACAGGTGCTACCACCCTGGGTCAGGGTGGACCTGCGAACACCAGCAATTAAGAGGTGGTTCCACACTTCTCAAAACCTTCTGATCAGGGGCCTTGCTATCGGATGTAGTATATCGTCTTACCCAGGATGCAGATGTAGTTTATCGTCATACCCAGGATGGAATTCTTAAAGGATATTCAAACAAAAACAATGATGATCTGTGTAAACTTTAAAGTTATTTCTTAGATATTATTAGAAGATGACAGTCTGAAGTTTTACATCAACCTAATTTGTTTCAATGTGCTTCCATTTTTATAATTGATGACATTCATGTCCAGTCAGACTGCAAGTATTAATGGCATCATTTAACCCAGTACAACCTCTGCCACATGGTCAGGTCATCAGCGACAAAACTGCTTCTGCCACCAAACTTTTCTGGTGAGATTAGTGGCTAGATGCCAAGCAGCATTACAAACAAAACCTGAGCATTCTTGTAAGGTTAATGTCTATCTAGCACAATAGAATAGACAGGGCTCCATAGCTATGGATGTAGCCACTGTGGTAATGACACAGTTTTTCTGGTAAGGAGGTTGGCTATAGTAGGATTAAAAACACAAATGTGCCTGAGCAGGCATATGCAACAGGGATTGCTTAGCCTTCCCTAGCAGACAGGGATACTCGGATATGATTGCCAGCAATTTTATATATATATATATATATATATATATATATATATATATATATATATATATATATATATATATATGTATGTATGTATGTATGATTAGTGATTAGAATGTTTGCTCTCTGACCATGAAACCCAGGTTCGAATCTCACCAAGGTTGATTTGTTAGGAAGGAGAATTCCTGATATTACATGCCTGGAGTGGGACAATCTCAGTGTGTAGCAACTTTGGGAAGTGCCTGAAAACCATACCACGGGTTGACCCAAGCCTTGTGAGTGAAATTGGGTAGATGGAACCCTTGGTGGCCACCGATAGCTGTGCTTGCACAAAGTCACAAGTCATCATGACTGAGGGTTTGAGTGTGCTGATGTTGTTCAGATTGTTGATCATTCTAGATAACATGCTCTCTCCCAGAAACTGTAACTAAGGTCTGCATAGTTGCAGTATAAACCACAGGTGGGCTCCGTGGGTGTTGAGCAAACACAAATGGGTTCCATAGCTATGGATGTAGCTGGTGTGGTATTGACACAAGCTTTCTGGTAAGGAATGCAGCTACACACCCAGTTGGATCAAAATCAAGACCTGTTAAAGTGCGGGTGAACCTTCTTGTAAGGATAAAGGCCATCTAGCACAGTGGTAGAGTTCGGCACCATAGCTATGGATATGACCAGTGCAGAAGAGCCTACCAGAATGAAGTCAATGGTCATGGGGATGGGTTCTCTTGCTAGAATCAACTGCCAAGTGTTTGTGACCGAGGGAAGCCTTCAAGTTGGAGGACATCAGCTGTGGCTTAACCTTGAGGGGTATGGGCCCCACCAGGTCTACTTGCCTAAGACATTGCTACACATGAATGAATACCTCTCTGGCTTTCAACCCAGATATGTGGAGGGAACTGTTCTGGTGCTCAATTGTGTGGCAATCCTACAACTACCCAGTCAAGCGACTGAAGATGATGATGATGATTACATTTTTATATACACAGTCAATAGTTACCCACCCTCGTCCAGTTGGCCTAAGTAATGTCTTGCATTTACCTTCCTTTCAGAATAAGTACTGAGATAAGTATTTTATATGTGTATTTCTCATATTGGCTGAAGTACTAACATTCTGTATAGAATTTTATACAAATATACGGTAATGTAGATAAATATACAACGTAAGTACATGGGTATTTATAAAAAAAATATTTCCTAAAAGCATTAAGACGATGACGTTCAAATATTTGTTGCTTCTTGGCATGAGGCAAGCCAAATTCCATTATAAAAATAAAACACAGAAAAATAGAAAAATCACATGAAGAATATAGAAGAATAATTATTAGCTCACAGAGTACATGTCAAAAATGAATCATATCTGCTAAAGATCATTGTAGTATCTGTGCCCTCTACCAAAGACCAAAGTAAACATGCCCCAGCCCACTTTCTAGTAAAGTATGTGTGTACACTACTGCACACAAACTGCCACTTCCTAGACATCTACTGGGGATCAGTGCAATATCTGTGCACTCTACTTCAGTAGGCTGGTAGATGAAAATAAATAAATATACAGTTTTATAAATAAATAGAATGTCTAATCAAATATGGATAACCACTAAAAATAATGTTTAAAGTGATAAAAATCTGTCCAATTGATGAACAAATCCATTACCTTAGAAAATTTCTTTGTGTGTGCATATAAATATATATATATATATATATATATATATATATGTGTGTGTGTGTGTATATATATATATATATACACACACTATAGTTCAAAAGTTTGAGGCGACTCCTGGTAATTTTTTAAATTGGGCCAAAAAGTAGTTGTTTTCTACTTTAAATAAGAGAAACTTAGATATGGTTAAAAAAGTGAGACATGATTTTTATTTGAAATTTTATTATGACAAAAAGAAAAAACAGCATTTTGAGATGAAATTTTGCTCTTGTCAAAATATCCTCCTTTAGTGTTGATTACTGCAGCACAATTTTTTGGCATTTGTTGCAAAACTCTAATAATTGATTACATCCTGTTTTTCAATGACTCAAAGACCTCTTTTTCATTTTTTTCACTCTTCTGTTTTGTTCATTCCATACTAATTCTGGGCTTGGCTCCAAACTTTTAAACTGTAGTGTGTGTGCATATATATATACATACACACACACACATATATATATACACGCACACACACACACATAGATGATGATGATGATGTCAACACAAGCCCTTTAAGTAAATGCTTCTACACTTTGCTTTCTGATCAAGGAGGTGACTTCTTGATGTCCAGTAATAAAGTTACAGTTGGTCTGATAACATCGTCTTAGGTCCATTTGTGTTTGTTCAACACCCACAGAGCCAACCTGCAACTATGTTGAGCAGACTTTAGTTACAGTTCAGACATACACCCCACTAGGGATGCACACAGTTTTGAGTTCAGAGTTGTCCTTCTCTTGTAATGCTTGCCAGCCATGGCTAGAGAGTCCAATCTATCCGACTATTTAATCCATAGCTAAGGGTAAAATAGATGGGCTCATATCTTTCCCAAGGGTATTTGTGTCAAACTGAATATAACGATCTTGACCAAAATTTGAATTCCGTTCGCTAATTTCTCATTCTGAGCCTTTAACTTTTACACCACCTGCCCTCATATAACTTTATAGAAATATCATAATTTTGTATTTATTTGTATTTTTGTTAATAGTAAATAAAAAAATTGATCCCAATATTTCATAGGACCCAAAAAGAAAGTACACAGTTTACTTTGACATAGATCATTTATCTGAAACGTTAACTCCTTATCATATGACAATTGTAACAGCTGTTATCATTATTAGTAACACGTATTTATCAAAGATTTATGAGAATGAGGCTGACCACTATCAAGAGAAAATAATATTGCTTTCAGTTTGCTGGCTTTTGAGAAATCCCCAAAAAGGAAGTGAGACACATCTTGACTCTATAGCCTCTTTGTAGTTCAAGAAGTGAAAGAAAAGGTAGAGAGGGGGGGTGTCTTTTCCTTTTATTTCTGCTTTTATGCAAGTCCACTTGTAGGCAAGATCAAATAATATAACTTCTTCAAGATTTCAAATTCCTATATTAAAAGACGATGCTAAATATTAGCTATTGATCTTACATATCTGAATACTTTTTGATTTTTTCTTTAATTGTTGTTCATTGGATCCTTTATTCTTTGTTGATTCAAGGATATTTGTACTGCGGGTGTGAAAATTTGGCCTTGTGAAAATATTTAACAAGCCCACAAAGAAAAAGGAAAAGAAAAAAGCAGTTAAAGTTTAAGTGCAAAATTTGGCAATGTTTGACCTTTGTGCCCACCCACCAAAAAATGGTGTATCAAAAGGATGGTTATTCTCTTGACACTGCCATTACTGTATACACTTTTGACTCCCTCGGCAATATTTATTGTTTTAAAAAGTGATAATTAAAAACAATCATATGAAAGTGAATTTATACATTTTCTTTATTCTTAAGAATTGACAACAAAGATGTTAAACACTATTTATTAGATTGAGTAAAAAAAACTCATTTTCATATTTATAAAATGGTAAATAATAAATTTTGCATCTGTCTATATTTCTGAGATGAGGTATTATGTACATTATTTACATTATTCAAATTATTGTCCTCATCTTTGTCGCCATATTTATTACAATGTTTCGACCGTTGTATGCTCCAGCCTTCTTCAGGTGGTTGGAATGTCAAACCCTTTATTTCGCTCTCTGGGATAGACTGTTCTAGTTCCATGTGCCATGACTAATGGATGTCAGTTATCAGTTATCTCTTGTTTAATTAATTCCCTGAGAGAGAAAGATAGAGAAAAAGAATTAGAGAGAGTGAGGAAGATAAAAAAATAAAGATAGAGAGAGTGATGAAGATAGGGAAAAAGATAGTGATAGAGTGAGGAAATACAAATAGTGATACTGAGAAAGATAGCGAGAAAGATAGAGAAAAAGACAGATATAGAGTGAAAAAGAGAAAGATATATATAGAATAAGGAAACTAGAGAAAGAGAGAGAGAGAGTGAGGAAGTAATCCAATGATACCAAGAAAGTGAGGAAGAAAGAGAGAGAAAGGAAGCTAAAGGAAAAATTACAGAGAGTGAAGCTAAAAAGATAGAGAGAGATTGCAGAAACTAGAGAAAAAGGCAAATAGAAAGACAGAGAAAGAGATAGAGTGAGTAAGTTAGAAAGAGAAAAGGATAGAGAGGGAGAATTTTAAAGAGGCAAATACAGAAAAAGTAGAGATAGGGAAAAAGATAGTGAGAAAGTAAAGAAGATAGAGGGACTGAGAAAGATACACAGAGAGAGAGAGAAAGAGGAAGCTACAGAAAGAGAAAGAGAGTGTGTGTGTTTTATGAAGATGGAGAAAGAGATAGAGAGGGGAAATTTAAAGAGAGAAATACAGAATAAGACGAGATAGGGAAAGAGATAGCAAGAGAGTGAAGAAGATAGAGGGACTGAGAAAGATACAGAGAAAGAGAAAGAAGAAGCTACAGAAAGAGAGTGTGTGTGCTTTATGAAGATAAAGAGAGAGACGGGGGAAGATAAAGAAAGAGATAGGGAGAAGAGATAAATACAGAAAAAGTATATAGAGAAAGAGATAGTGAGAGGGTGAAGAAGATAGAGGGATTGAGAAAGATACAGAAAGAGAGAAAGAGGAAGCTAAATAGAGAGAGAGGGGGGAGTGTTTGATGAAGATAGAGAGAGTGGTAAGATAGAGAAAGGGATAGGGAGAGAGGGGGAATTTTAAAGTGATAAATACAGAAAAAGTAGAGATAGGAAAAGAGATAGTGAGAGGTTGAAGAAGATAGACGGATTAAGATACAGAGAAAGAGAGTGTGTGTGTTTTATGAAGATAGAGAAAGAGATAGAGGGGGAAGATAGAGAAAGAGATAGGGAGAAGAGATAAATACAGAAAAAGTAGATAGAGAAAGAGATATTGAGAGGGTGAAGAAGAGGGAGGGATTGAGAAAGATACAGAAAGAGAGAAAGAGGAAGCTAAAGAAAGAGAGAGTGAGAGGGTGTGAGATTGATGAAGATAGAGGCGAGAGAGTGAGAAGATAGAGAGAGGGTAATTTAAAAAGATACATACAGAAAAAGTAGAGATAGGGAAAGAGATAGTGAGAGGGTGAAAACATAGAGGGTTTGAGAAAATACAGAAAGAGAGAGAGAGAGAGAGAGAGAGTGTGTGTGTGTGTGTGTTTGATGAAGACAGAGAAAGAGAGAGAGAGAGAAAGGGAAGATAGAGAAAGAGATGACAAAGGAGAGGCTACAGAAAAAGATAGGAAAAGGGATAGAGAGGGGCCGAGAAATCTAGAGAACAAAAAAAGATATGCAGAAAAAGGTAATCTAAAGAACTAAATACCGTAAAAGTTGTCAAGAGAGATCTAGAGATTCACAGAGGACAGATTCCAGAAACAGCAAGAGGGAGAGTGAGTGAGGCATGTGCCTTCTTGACTGTTTTAAATTGGCAACAAATTCTAGCAGTATTCCTTTCATTGCCTGACGTGGAAGCAGCCACTGCTGCTGCTGATGTCAGTTGCCGGTAAATCCAGAAATATGGCGGTGAAGAGGCGAAGAGGTAACTACCCCGCCGATAATGATCAAAAAACGTCGCGTAGCGATGCGAAAAGGGCCAGAAAGTCTTCGACTGCTAATGATTTGATTTATTACATATCTGTTATAATAATTGGTAAGTAAATAAGTGATTAATACAATGACAGGGGCGATGGTCGATTTTGAAACTGACATGTGTTGGATTGCTGTTGTAAAATTGTATTGTAATTAATTAGTTAAATCGAAAAGCATTTTTCAGTGATTTATTTATATTTATTATTTTTATTGTTCAGGTTTTCATTAATTATTTTGTTTTCATCTTTTAAATGTTTCCTTGTTTGTAAATTGATCCTAAAATGCATTATTTGTTAAATTTAAATGTTTTTTAAAAAAAATAAGTGAATGAAAAAAAAAACTTTTCAAGAGTTCTTAAGCAAGAATTAATTAAAATTAATTAATAATAGTTTAAAAAAATAGAAAAATCTATCTGATCACAAATTTAAAAAAAATAACTATAATTTTAAAAAATACTAATAAAAAACGTGTAATCTAATCTAGTTTTATTGTTGACATCTAATCTTATTTCAAAATTTATTTAAAAATAATAATGTATTGAGTTGACATTTGAAAACCAAATGAAAATTTTTTCTTTTAATTTTTTTAATTTATGCTTTTTTTTTTAGCTTTGTTTTTCTTTTTCCTTTTTGATTACTATTATTTTCAGTTACGAACCAGAAATAACAACATTTTTGTTAAGTGTTTCTTAAAATAAAAATGCATAGGATGAGTAGTGCCCAAAATTATTTGTTTTTGTGAATGTTTCTTGTCGATTATTTTCAGAAAGGTAGATCAATAATAAAAGTATATTTTAAATTGGTTGGTTCTAAATTTAATCTTGCTTTAGCAAACAAAACTGAAACTAGTGACTGGAATAGATATTTGAGAAAAGTTTTTCATTTTTTTTTTTTCTTTTGTTTTTGGTATGTAAATTAGTAAATGTTTTCATTTTTTTGTCATTCAATTACCCACCATATTCAGTTTTTAAACCCAGAAATCTTATTATTTATAGAAACGTTGATAAAATAACTTAAATGTTTCATAATTCTCTCTTTATATTGAAACACGTGTTTAGTTTCAAACTACTTAGCTGAAGTGTTTATGATCGTTCCAACTATTTTTGTTGTTGAAATTTGAGTACATTTTTTTGTTTGACATTAAAAATTCATTTCTAATGTTACTTAAATAAAAATATTTTGAACCACAGGTGAGCAATTGTCACTATTAGGGAGCTAGTACATTTTTTTTTTTTATTCCTCCCCCGTTATAACAGGTTTTGTTAAAGACTACTGACAAGGTAGTGCGATTAACTTTTCAATTAAACTTTTAAAATTAACTAAAAAGCTTAATCGCAGTGCCTTGTCAATCGCCTTTAACGAAACTTGTATAAAAGAAGGGTTGCTGCCCAATAGTTTTGTTTTTTTTTGTCTTCATTCTGAAATTTAAAGAAATTACAGAATTTTATTTATTTTTTTTAAAGGAAAATCTGAAAAAAAAGTACATTTGTAAACCTAAAAAAAAAAACACTACCTCCAATTTTCTGGTAAAATAATGTACCTCGTTTAATTCGGATCCTAACAGAAATTTGCAAATTCCAATGATACATGAAGAAATTCCAAATTTGCAAAACCATACACAAAAAACGAATTTATTTCTTCAGCCAGCACTGATGCCGCAAGTGATTTTTCAGTTTTTGAGATTTAAAAAACAGTCTTTACATTTTTCTCCAGTAAAGACATTTTTTTTTTAAGTATTTTTATGTGTGAATGCAATTCATTGGAATCTACATAGCCAAAAAGAAGGTTGAACAATTTGAAATAAAACTAGAGAGAGACTTTTTTTTTTTTTTTTTTGTTTCCATTGTGAAAGTTGTGTAACATGTGTTGCCTTATTTTACCGACTGCTGCACTGATGGTTTTAATTTAATGCGAAAAAAAAAAAGAGCTATCAATTCTGTGGGTGGTTCCAAGAAACATTGATTATTATTATTACGAACAATTATGGTTCAGCCAGTGCTCGTTGATAAAGTGAAGAAGAGAGTGAGTAGGAGGATGAATTTTTAGTTAGGAACTCTTGAAATAATCCAGTTGTTTGGCCAGGCTTGACCTCTGAATCATTCTTAAATAAATCAGAACGTAGCTTAGATGTGGCACAACGCCGAAGGTATCGAACACCCAGGGTGGATCGAACTCACTACTCAGTTAACCTAGGTTTGCTAACCATTCATCATTACACTTACGTCGAAGTGCTGAGATATATTTTTTAAAATACCTTACGAGGGAACTAAAACTAAAAGCTGTAACATCTCTTTCATAGACTTTTTGTTGGCAGACGCATTCTTAGGGTGGGAAAATGACCATTTGGAGTTTGAACTATTCATTTTATTTTTTAAAATTAAAATAATGATTGGATTGGATCAATAAAATTATACTTAAAGTTAAAACATCCCTTAAGAATTTGATGCCAGTAGTATAATAATTTCCTTTTTTTTTTTTTAGTTGGCAATGCATAAAAAACGTGTTTCTTTTATTTTCTTCAATGAAACAAACTTTAGTTTAAAAGTGTCGATGTTAGAAAATGACGTCTTTTTAACTTTTACTTTTTTAACAATAGTGAAATTATTTTTTAAAAATATTTTGGGCGATATTTAAATATTTTTAATCTCTGTTGCTAAAATAAAATTTTATTTGAAAAAAAACGAACATCATTGCAATATAAAATGACAACAGGTTGCACAATGTGACAATAATTAATAATTATTTTTAATTTAAAAAAAAATATCTGATACATTCCATTTTATTTTTTTTACTGCGATCATTTTTTTATTTATGGCGTGATGAATCTATCTGCACATGAACAACTATGTGGGCCATACTGTTTTTGTTTAAATACAGAAACTGTTTGTTTATTTTCGCAAAAAGCGTTAAAAAGACTATCCTTTAGTCACCTCCTTTTCAGTCTGCTGAACTCAAGGAATCAAATTATTGTTTATTTTTTAAAAGTACTTTTTAAAAAAAAAAAAACAACCCCCCCCCCAACAAAAACGATTTTTAAAAATATTTATTTTAAATTTTAAAATAAAGACATTTTTAAAGGATAAGACGAAAACCTACGACTTTGACAATGTAAGACTTCCACTCCGTCTTTTCGTCAGAACGACTAACGACAAAGAAAGCAGTCTCACATTGGTTCAGTTGTGGTTACTGCTAGTTTGATGATGTTTGAGTTTGAGTCTATGCCATAGAATGGCAATTCGTATCATTGCATCATGGCTCAGAAACCTATCGAATATTTAATATTTTTTTAATGTTAAAAAGATTTTTCACCAAATTGAGACATTATTTCAAATCTTGGTTTTATTTTATTTTTAAAACTAACTCAATGGTTGTTGTTAGTAACAAAAAAAAAAAAAGAAATATACAACAATGGTATGTCAGTGGCATATTCCGCCTACACGTGTTCAGCTAAGTTTATTTTTAAACTGAAGTAATGTGTAGTAGTAGAAATTTATTATAGAAGTAATAAATAAATTAATTATATTGGTCTCTATCTTTCTGATTATGTATAAAATTAATTTCTTTTTAAACATTTAGTCGTTTAAAAAAAAAATTGTTGGAAGCGATTGTACGCCACTGTTAAAGGTGAAATATTCGCATTTAAAAGGTTTTGCCTGTTATATATATATTTTTTGTCATAAAAAAAAAACGAAAATTAATGTGTATTTGAAAGTAATTACTTTTTTGCTTAGGTGTTGAAGAACGACTTAAAAAAAAAAAAAGGAAGAAAAAAAAATGAAGCCCAGTATATTTTTTGTTTTGTTAAACTAAAGGAATGGTTAGATTCCAAAAAATGGAAAAAATTTGAGCAGAAAATTAATAAGGAATGATTCGTAATTATTTTGTTAAAAAAAAATGGTTGCAGTTCACTTTAGAATTAATCAGCAATCACTTCATCCACTCATCAGGAGGTATCATGCACTAATAATATTTGCAGTGTCCCTTACTGGTAGCACTTGACGATTGCATCTTGCATGAAAATTAGCTGTTATCTGCGAAGAAAATGTATATTTATTATTAATATAAATGTTCACTCTTAATTATACATCAACCACTGTTTTATTACTATCAGCAGTTAATGTGCAATAAATATATAAATATATAAATATATATATATATATATATATATATATATATAATGTCTACAAATAAAACTCTGGTGTCAAGGTGCTGAAAAAAATTATTTGTATTAATTCTGTATTTATTAACTTTTGTATTATTCCCCTCCCCCGAATAGTTTCGATTGTTGCTCCATTTGTTTTCAAGGGTTGCTTTTTATGTAGTCCTGCAACTGGTTTTTAATTCCAGCTTTCTCATTTTACAAAAACTGAACTGAAAGACACTCATACGTTCGGTTTTTATGTTTATGTTTTGTATGTGACAAGAATCCTACACAGGATTTGCAAACAAGTCCACACAAGGGACATGCTGGAGGGTTGACTGTCATATAGGCTGATGTATTAGCCCGATATTTAGTGTTGGTTCTTAATTCCTTCAGATGGTCGAGATGATTCTTTTCAAAGTTAGTTATACCTCAGTATCCAGTCTGCTTGGTTTTCAACAGCAAGTTCAAACTCCTATATAGGGATGTTTGCAGCGTTTAAATTGTATTTAAGTTTGTCCTTGAAGTGTAACCAAGGACAGCCTACATTACGCTTGCCATGAAAAAGTTGGCTGTACATGAGGATTTTTGGCATCCGATCATCACTCATTCTGATGAAATGACCAGCCCATCTGAACTTTGATTGCATCAGAAAGGATTCAATACCACTGGCTCCACATTTGATGAAAAGATCAGGGTTAGAGATTTTGTCCTGCTATGTATAACTGCATATTGAATGGAGCCAGCATTTATGAAAAGCATAAAGTTGATTGATGTGTGTCTAGTGTATGTATGTATATATATGTGTGTGTGTGTGTGTGTGTTATATATAAGCTGCAAGTATTAATCCAAACAAGTTTGAGTCAAAAGAACTGACAAGGTCCGTTTTTAATATTTTATTGTATTTTTCCAATTTTCAAATAAGATATTGTGATCAAGGTCTTGGATTGCAACACCTTATGTTTGAAGTTTATATGTTGTTTTGTTGAAGTACTTTTAACTGTTTCATTTTCAAGAAACAATGTAATGGTGATTTTTCTAAGCACAGCTTAGATGTGGCACAAGGCTGAAAGTATGGGTCATCCAGTGATGATTGAACTCACTACTCATTTGTAATGGTTCTGAGCAAGACAAACTTGCTAATCATTAAACCATGCCGAGGTGCTCCAAGAACCAATGTAATGTCTGTGTAGTAGGTAGAATTACTTTACACATGATATCACCATAGGCTATTACAAGCAGTCATCTTTCCTTCCAAATAATGCCAGCATGTAGTCAAAAACTAAATGCAGATCACATCGATTCTTTTTAATCAAACTTGTTTTAGCTGAAAACCTTCTGAATAATGGATTGAAGAAAAAGGTCCATTTAGGAATCTCTGGAGTCAAGGGACTGAGAAAAAATGATTTGTATTCTATATTTATCAAATTTTATTTTATATTATTCTCCCACTCCCAAGTATTTTCAATTGTTGCTCCATTTCATTTTCAAAGGTTGTAGACATGCAACTAGTTTTTAATTCCAGCTTTCCCATTTTTGATGGAATCGATTTCATGTCACTCAAGGGGATATCTTATAAACGGTCAAACTGAAATTTTTACGTGTGTGTTTTTTATTTTTACTTTATACACACTTCAAGACACCCAGTTTAATATTGGTGGCTTCTCTTTTATTACAACGGTGCCCAGAATTTGTAGTCTTTCTTTGCAGTTATATATTCAGTTGCATGGATATGAGTTTGTGACCCTGGGTTTCATGTTTTTGTGATCATCAGACAATGGCCATTGATCAAACAATGATTGCAAAAGTGTGAAACCCAGGGTCACACACTCATATCCATGCAACTGAGTATATTAGCTCTATCACTGATATTGAGCGCTTTCCATTAAGTACTGTGCATATAAAATAATATCTATCTATCTATCTATCATGATGTTTAGTAGGGATAATTCCAAGGAGGATATAAATCCAAAGAGAACTCAATGTAAGAACAGAGCCACATATATATTGGAATTATCCCAAAAGACAAAACATCATTATATATATATATATATATATATATATATATATATATATATATATATATATATAAATGGTTGCTGGTCAACACCAGGGAATGGTTATATTAAAAAATGTTCAATACACAATTAAAAAAAAAAAATCAGATGTGCAAATAGGAAGATCAATGACTCCTGCTACCATTGTTTCAACCATTGAGGTTTTATCAGGCAAGTGTGACTGATTGATTTTTCTATTTTTTTTTTTTTTTTTTTTTTTAGCATATATATATATATATATATATATATATATATATATATATATATATATAGTTTTTGTGGCATGCTATAGTTATGAGAGAAATCTGATCAATATCGGAGATAGAGCATAAGCGAATATAAGGTGTGGACATATCAACACTGTATGATGACATGCCTGCCTAATGATTGCATTTAACTGCAGCAGGATTTCACCATCTAGTGTTGATACCTTAACTTCAGCTTGCATTTTGAATTAAAAAAACAGTAATTGTCATTCAGTTCTCAGATTTTTTTTATTTTTTTTACAACATCATTAACTTGATTATTCATTCATATAAATCTAGATAATTTAGGAAAATATATAGTTGACTAATTATCTTGAAAGGAGACTTAATCTGGCCGGCTTGTTAAAAATGACGAATTGTCTGTCTATATTTCTGAGATGTGGTATTGTAATTATTTACACTATTTACATTGTTCGGACTGATGTCCTCATCTTTGTTATCATATTCACAACGTTTCAGCCATTGTACACTCTGGCCTTCTTGTAGTCAGGTATTGAACTCACAGCCCTTTGGATCAAGTCACAGGATCCAACCTACGCTTTTTATCCATTGGGTCCTGTGTCCTCAAGGATAAAAGCATTGATTGAATCCAGTGACTTTACCCAAAGAATTGTGAGTTCATTACTTAGCTAAAGCTGAGGTGAATAAGGAACTTGGAGAGTTTAGTTAAAGGGAGATAACTGATACTGAAACATCTGGAAGAGGCATGGCATGTGGAACTAGAACAATCTCCTGGTGAATCAGTTCGAAATTCCAATCACCTGAAGAAGTTCTGGAGTGTACAACAGCTGAAATGTTGTGAATATAGCAACAAAGATGAAGACAACAGTCTGATCAATGTAGTGTAAACAATGAATTGGTTTGAAAAAAAATCAGAAGTTTAATCCAATAGGCTATTGTCCTGTGGGACATGGTCAACAGAACAAAAACAATACATTAAAAAAAAGGGTTTAATTTGAAATTCCCTGAAGGTTACATGGATTGACAGAAATCTGATAAAGGACATGACCACTGAAATATTGGAATAATAACAACAAAGATGGAGGCAGCAGTCTGCAAGTAAATAATGATAAATCCTCATTCCAGAAAATCTGACAGAGAATATATCAGTCAGTTATATGCCATGCGTGATACATGCTTAGACAATCATGTATCTTTTGATAAATGACTGACAAGGCAGATTTTTTCCCGTAGTAGGTTGCCATTTCTTTCTGCAGTAGACCAGTTACTATCCAAGACTATAGAACCCGGTCTGTCCAGCTATTTACCCATAGTTTGGGGGAGAAGATTAGGATTCATACCTTTCCCAAGGGTATTAGCATGTAAGTGAATGTAATGGATTTGACTGGAATTTGAACTTGGCACTCCGATTCATCAATCTGAGACGCTATCCATTACTCCACCATGCCTTCTCAGAGAATCTAACGATTTGAAAACTTTGTGGTGCATGAGTGAATTATAAATAAATTTGTGGCTTCTTTTTATTTTATTTTTTTTTTTTTCAAGTGATAATTAAAATTATTTGTCAGTAAATATTCAGCAAAATTTAAGAAAATAGACTTTTTTTTTCTTTCTTTTTTTTTTCTTTTTTTATAATTTGAAAATTCATTCATGTTCAGTATCTGTCTATATTTCTGAGAAGAGCTTTTATGATTACTTACATTATCTGAACTGTTATCCTCATCTTCATTGCTGTATTCACAATGTTTCGGCCATTGTATGCTCTGGCCTTCTTCAGGTGATTGGAATTTCAAATTGAATCCTTTATTTCATTCACCAGGATAGTGTTCTAGCTCCACGTGCCATGCCTCTTCGTTCATGTTCATTGGCATTTCAAAAGTGTTCTCTCAACTTAAATTCTATCATTCCTTCTATTGTGAGAGTTTGAATTCCAGTCAAGTTTGTTATAATCACTATAATGCTCTTCTCCCCCAGCTATGGCTTAAATAGTAGAACAAGTATCTGGGGGGAAAAAAATCATTAACCCCTAAAAAGTTGTTAATGTAATATTCACTCACAAAAAAAAAAAAATTCTTACACTCCAAAAAGCGTTTTGGTTTTAAATAACTCCCAAAAGGGGTTGATAAGCTGTAAAAAATAAAAATGGATCAATCAATCTTTCTAATTTGAAATTAGTTTCTGTGAATCCCTAAGTTCGCAACATCGGACATTTCATTTTTTACATGGAATTTTGTATAGGAACTGTTTATCCACTTTGTTAGTGCTGGTTCAGTTTCTTTCTTATTGAAATTGAGTTGAATGATGTGTTAAAATGAACTTACTCACAGTTAAACAAGTTCTAACTTTTAATTGAGTGGGACACCAAATTCCAATTGTAGATTGGATCCAGCAATGACTGCCCCCCCCCACCTTTCTATAATGTCTTATCTATCACAGTATGTTTGATTCTCTTTTCTCTTACTCTTTCTTTTTTTCTTTTTTCTCTTTTTGTTTGTCTCCTTCTCTTTTCTTTTTCCTTTTCCTCTCCTTCCTTTCCTTGTCTCCTTCCTTGTCTCCTTTTCTTTGTCTCCTTCCTCGCCTTCTCTCTTTTTCTTTGTCTCCTTCCTCGCCTTCTCTCCTTTTCTTTGTCTCCTTCCTCGCCTTCTCTCTTTTTCTTTGTCTCCTTCCTCGCCTTCTCTCTTTTTCTTTGTCTCTTTTCTTTGTCTTCCTTCCTTCTTTTTCTTTGTCTCCTCTTTTTCTTTTTCTTATGTTTGCTTGTTTGTTAAACATTCTTTAAATAAAATTTGCTTTTAAAGTTTAGAGATTTCACTTCCACATTAATGAAATTTTCTAATTGCAAAATTTAGAAATATATAAATTGTTTTTGTTTTTTTGTTTTTTGTTTTTTTTTTTTTTTTAAGAAAAAAAAAAAATGATGACACATCAGCTCAGAATTTTAGGATTTTTCATTTTATTATTAAAAAAATCTGTTTGGCCTAAAATGTCATTTTTTTTTTTTTTTTATTATTATATTTCTGGGTTTAATTAGATTGATTGTCGAATTACACCCCCTACCCGATACAAAATGGCATTCGGAAAAAATATTAAGTTGTTATAATGTGGAGAAAGTTTAGCAGTTGGGGAAGGAGGGGTTGACTTTGCTTTCACCTAGTCTATTTTAAAATAATTTTTTTTAAATTCCAACATTTAATTCATGTTATGTGGTTGCTGTACACCCCTAATGGCAAAGAATAATTGTTATTTTTTTTTTTCATATGAGGAGTGCTGAAAGGTTGTTGGTTTGACCATTTCTCAAAATCTGACCAAACATCAGAATTTTTGCTCTTTGGTTAAACTAAGAATCTCTCAGCATCCCTTCATGTATAATTATCTAATTTTATTTTTTTGCTCAATTATTTTCTTTTCTAAGTACAAGAGGAACCTTTTTATATATGTACTAGTGGTACTGACTGTTGAACTCTGAAAGTGTTAATCGAACTTAATGACTCTCTTCTTTATAAAAGACAAAATGATTTTTATTTATTCTAGTATTTTCCATTAAGAACAGAACTTGTTAAAAAGATGACTTATAAGCTCCAAAGGTTGACCTAGAAGATGACTTCACAGCCACCAAGTATAGAATCTGGTCTGGAAAGATGTCGGAGATGCAACAATATATACAAGGAAGAGAATCCAGCTGATCTTCAGATATATACCTACAAGAATTAATAGGAAGTTATAGGAATGTCCTCTTAAAAAAGGGAGTGTTGGAATCCCATACACCATTGCAAGAGAAAGATTATACATTTCAAGAAAGACTCAAAACCACATTCAGTTCACACTCCTTCCCAGTCATTTGAATGGGGGTAGAGGTTTACCCCTTGTTTCTTGTTTAGGATGGGGATCCCAGTTCCATCTAAAGTATTCTTATTCTCTTTCACTCCAAGTAGCCTCTTGCGTCTTAGTGGCATTAATGCCTTATTTGGGGTAAATTGATTAAAAAAAGAAAAATAGATATAGACTTAAAAACAATAGACTTGCCTTTAATAAACAGTTATGTAAAACATCTAAGACTCTGGCTCTAAACCAGTTGAAATCCTCATTGACCTTAGAATTATATTTCTCAGTGTTTGAATATTCATCATCTGCATCATAGTAAACTACACAGTCAGTGCCAGCATTTAATGTCAGACAGGGTTCTGGTTCACTTTCATAGAAAGCAGATTGCAATCCAGTCATTAACCTAACAAATATATTTAAAATAATACCTTGTAAAAAAAAAAAAAAAAACAAAAAAAAAACAAAAAAAAACAACATATCCAGAGTAAGAGAACTGTTAAAAGTACATACTAGATACATACACACACCAATAGCATTTTAAATCAAGTACTAATAATAATCATAGCTTCATGAACATAAGTAAATATTTAACTATAATATGACAATAGTAGTTAAGAATTTTTTCTTAATATCAGAGTCAAGGGCTGAGAATACAAAGAAATTGACCAATACATTAAGAAAGAAAATGTACATTTTTTTTTCTTCTACCATCTGTTTCACACTACTCCTGGTCTTTTTGAACAAGTTTTATCACCTGGTTCATTCTCTTTCACTCCCAGTAGCCCTTTGCGTCTTAGCAACATTAATGCCTTGTTTGGGGTAAATAATATTAAATGCTTATCTTAACATTATCCAATGACCAATATAAATCATAACAAGCAGATTAAGAGGCAAATTCTACATCTTAGTTACATGATAATAACAGACTATGTATGTATAGCATTTAGCAAATTCAGTGCTGCTTTGTATCTATGGGGTTTCCAAGAGACATTACCGATAACACTTAAAAGATGTCCTATCCTTAAATGTTACGAATATTTTTTTTTTTTTTTTTTTTAACATTGCTGTTCTCCCTGTACAAGGCCCAAGATCCACACAAGGTAGAGGGTTACAGATTAAGAGGCACAGTTTATAGGGATATGTGGGGATTGATACATAAAGAATGAGAATAAATGAGGATATATTACACAATCTGATAATATTCTTGTTTAATATGCATTACATACACATACCAATAGCATTTTAGGTCAAGTACCAATAATAATCATTTATAGAATCATGAACATAAGTAAATATTTAACTATAATATGACAATAGTAGTTAAAATTTTTTCTTAGGATCAAAGTCAAGGTGAGACATTGTTTCTCGGTGTAGCACCACGTTTTGCCAAGTGTTCTACACAATCGTCTGTCATTTTTAGTCCCTCCTGTACACAGACTACATTAATGCATATATAAGAGACATTTTGATAGGAAAATTTATGACAGTCTGGTGCCATGGGCAAAATTTATGAAGCTGTCTCATGCCATGGGCATGACCAACTCCCCCACATTATTGATCCAGGACTTTGAAGAGTTATTGAACTTTTCAAAATACTGTACCCTCTCCCTGAATTCAATAACAAGGTCCTCAGTTTTATAAAGGAATTTTGGAATCAGAAATGCATTCCCCCATAGTAATAGTGGTTTATTGTTCATTAATACACGATACAAGGACTAATTGAAAGATATCTTGAAATGTCTCAACTTCTATCTGAAAACCTGGGAAGCCCAAGTATCAAACCGAAAGGAGTAGCGTAAGACATGTTTCATTAAGTTAAAGGATTTTGAAGACAGTAGACTGAAGCACAGGGATCAGCTTCGTCAAGCTCTGAAGGAGAGACATCATCAAAATGTTGCTTTAAGAAATTTCATCTGTCAGTGTGTGCTTTTTTTAAAGCATTCTGAATGTAAAAATAAAGAAAAAAAGTGTGCAAGACAATAAGAAACACTACCTGCCCCCAAAAAAAGTGAAGTTTTGTTCAAACCGGTTGAAAAATGTAGGAAATCTGATCCCATATATAAGCGAACACACACACACACACACACACACAAACAACCTGGGTTTTATAATAAGTATAACTCGATATGAGTTGTCCCCCTTTCATTCTCGTGACAATGATGCCTCTTAATCATGTTTTCCAATTGATTTTGTGCAAAAACAATTGTGTTTTTCCAATTTTTGGTGCTGTCAGAAACACCGCAAGGTAATTTTACATAGTCCTGTGAAGTTTTGTTGAAATCGGTTGAAAAATGTAGGAAATATATAAATGACACACACACACACACACACACACACACACACACACACACACACAACCTGGGTTTTATAATAAGTATGATTAATATATTTTGGAAATAGAATGGTAGCCCTAAAGACTCTCAGACGTAGAGAGGTATCTCAGTTGGATCCATCATGGTGAAAGTATTAATATTATCATATTATTCTGTCTCTCATAGTTTTATGAAAATCATCTCCTCATGACCAATTTTGGTTTTCATTCTGGTAAGGGATGTAATGATGGCATATATGTCATCAAATTGCTTACCGGAAACTGTATACCTGCATTGTCGACCTCACAACAGCATATGATCACGTCAATGGAGACTTCCTTTTCTCATCCATTGGGAACCGCCTTCCAAGTTACAAATTCACTGAATGCATCGATATTATAGAGGAACTTTATTGGTCTACAAAATCTTACATCATCTGTCTATATTTCTGAGATGAGGTATTGTGACTGTTCACATCATTCTAACTGTTGTCCTCATCATTATTGCCATATTCACAATGTTTCACACATTGTATGCTCCACCTTTCTTCAGGTGATATAATCCAATTTTATGCACATGGCCCAGTGAATAAGTGTTGGTTGAGTAATCTAAAAAGTGACTTGACCCAAAGAGTTGTGAGTTCAATACCTAGCCACAGCAAAGTGAACAAAAGATCTTGGAGAGTTGAGTTACTAAAGGGAATTAACTGAAACTGAGATATCCCCCAAAAAAAGGCATGGCACGTGGAATTAGAACAATCTACCCCAGTGTTTTGAAATTGAAATGTATATCACCGGAAGCAGGCTGGAAGTACAATGGCCCAAACAGTGTGAATATATCAATAAAGATGAGGACAATAGTCTGAATGATGTAAATAGCTAAAATCTTACATGTTTGGTGAGGACCTCAATAGGGAAATATTTCAAATCTCACCAGGAGTACAAGGAAGAAGTGTCAGTCTATGCTCTGTGTATTTACAAGCTTAGATATGAGGAGATAGGCACTGATTATTCAAGCATTTCATACCACATCCCAAATTAATCTATTAATAGACGACAGTCTTCCTCCTTTCTCTCCTGAGGCCAATGTACTGGTAATGAGGGGGGAGTGGCTATGCTAATGACATAGATATTCATAGATGGAATAAGAATGATCTTGGACAAAAATCAATATCCTCTAACAAGTGTTCCAAGAAATAGGACTCAAAACAAACCTTTCGCAAACAGAAACAATGATCTGGAATTGGAATGAAAGCAGTGATGGCGCCTACCCTGAATCCATCATACGAATTCATAATATGGAATTAGTAAATACTAGATGCTTCAAATATCATGGTGTATAGATCAGTTATAACTAATTTAGGCTAGGATATAAGGAAATTAAACATGGAATAGGCTGTGCTAGATGTAGTTTTGTCCAACATGGCAAATTATTACATAACCAAAACATTAACCTGAAAACCCAAGTCATGTTCTTAAATAACCTTGTCAGGTTGAGACTTTCATATGGATATCATGTATGGCATCAAACCCGTTCAGAAAATATCTAAACAGTCAGCTTTATACAACCATTTTCTAAGATCAATGGCTAAAAATAGTTTTTAGTAAATGAAAACTAGGTCTTGGCAAAGACAATGTTTTTTCAAACATTGTTGGACTGACACTATAGAATCACAAAGAACTGTACCAGATAGCAGGAACCACATCACTTTAGGACTAAAACAATAGCAATAGTTAAAATGGGTATCACCTATACATTCCATGCTACTTCAAATAAAAGATTAGGAAAGAAAAATCAATACTGTACAATACTAAGTCACTTAATTGTTATTTACAAATGTTAAATTTGACAATGTGCTAGCATCATTGATATCTGCATATTTTAAAAAAAAATTTTTAAGCTTTGCTTAAAAGTTTTTTGAATTTATTTATTTTTTTTTTGTATGGAATATTTTTCAGAAGTGTATGCAAAAACATTTGACGTTCATAATTATTTATCAATAAACAGCTACATAATTTTTTTTTTTTTTTAATTTATGTAAATGTTTGTTCGTTACTTAAAAAGGTTTATATCTTTTTATTTGTTATTTAAGAGAAATCCTTCTGTAATCTCACCACAAAAAAAAAATTGTCTTAGCATGCAAAATAACTAATGTCAATAACTCGGTAAAAATGTATTGACACTGTATCAATATTATAAACAGGATCCCCCAAATCAATAAGAAATCATTTTTTGATTCTAAGGAATATCTAAAGATTTCTAATCTACAAAAATTGTTTCCCCTAAAATGGTTTCCTTATTTTTTTTGAGTGGACCAGTCTATTTAAGCGGTACTTGATTGACTTTCCAGTACCCTGGGTTAACAAAGATAATTGACTTTCCCGTACCCGGGGCTAGCCAAGGTGGTCGTCTTTCCCGTACCCGGGGCTAGCCAAGGCGGTCGTCTTTCCCTGCCTGGCTAGCTAAAGGTCGTCTTTCCCGTGCAGGGCTAGCCAAAGGCGGTCGTCTTTCCGCCCGGGGCTAACCAAAAGCGATGCGTTTTCCGTTCCCCTTTTCCCGCACCAGGGCTAACCAAAGGCGGTCGTCTTTCCCATTGCGGGCCAGCTGTAAGGCGGCTCTTTTCTGCATCTGGCCAGCTAAGCGGTC
>CAHIKZ030000670.1:377500-587500 GCA_903632075.3 Acanthosepion pharaonis | reverse complement strand
GTTGGTCATTTTACTATCAACAGATGTTGTTGGTAATTTTTTTTATATAAAAATGTATTGTTGGTATTTTTACTATAAAAATGTAATTTTATACTTTCATAGTGTTTTCTTCGCGGGTTCAGTATTTGCGTATAGCTGGGGCCCTAACGTGTCAATCTTACTCTGACTTTGAAGTTTCCTGGCAAGAACCCCTTGAAGAACAAATCTTACCAGGGAACTTCAAAGTTGGAGTAAAACTGATATTTAAAAGTAATCTTTTTTTTTTATATAGTATTAATGTCCCATTTTATATAATGTTAATTTATTAATATTAACGTTCTATTTTATGTAATATTAATGCTCTATTTTTAATATTATTTTAATATTTTTAATATCGTGCATTATCTATAAAAATATCTGCTGTTTTATAAATCTTATATATATATATATATATATATATATATATATATATATATATATATATTATATTTTAAAACTGAACCCCCTAAAAACGGAAATCTTACCAGGAAACATCAAGTCAGGGTAAAATTGATATTTAAAAGTTAAGTTATATATATATAGTTATCCACAAACAAACTTTTTCATTGTATCACAGCTCATCAGTGTGAATGAATAAATTTGAATGTGGCAGACAAGGAAAACTCTACTGTCTTCATCAAAAGAGTCTGCCAATTCAGCTCTGAGGACTGAATGCTGTCAAACAAAAAATCTAACCAAACCAAACCCAGACGTGAACAGTCACATGATCCGCACATATGATTTGATTATAGTGGTGAAGGCTTGTGCGGAAACATCAAGCTCTTTATCCTCCTCATCTCATAACCTTCTTTGATCATCTTGGGCTGCTATGCTGTTCTTTTTATTTATATATATATATATATATATATATATATATATATATGAAGTATGAGTTTGTAAGCAGTGACTATTACAGCTATTAAGGCAAGACTCTTTGGTAAAACGAATAGAGTTCTCTCAGCCACTGTGTGTTTATCCAAAAATAAATACGCTTGAATTAACCTTCATTCCTGCCGTTTGCCAACAGCTTAGGGGTAGAATCTCTTACTGACGCCAATTCTGCCGGGCTTCAAATCCTAGCTAGAGGCAACCGGACGTCTAGCCACACTTATGAGCTGTGATACAGCAAAACAGTCTGACTGTGGATGACATATATATATATATATATATATATATATATATATGGATGGTGCTACAATGGGTGTGTTGTTGCCTTTTTGCAGTTCAAAGTTATCCCTTTCTGGACCTGACTTTTAATGGTCAACACAGAAATGCATAAATAGAAGCTAGCAATGCTGAAAATAACCCTCACAAATAAGATTCTTGTTCGAGCAATTAAAGTCCTGCTTTCTTGTTTTGAACCTCTGACGAAAATGCTTGGCAGACACATTCTTCTCCTTCCCTGCATTTCCGCCTTCAGATTAAAATAAAAAAATAATAAAAGAAAAAATACAATATCTTTATGAAAAGGGAACATAAAATATCATTACTAATATTGAATTTTTATTTTGTTTTCTTTCTCTTTCTATCATTTTCTCTTTCACTTTATTTCTCTTTCTTCCTCTTTGCTTTTTTATCTTTTCTTTCTCTTCCCTCTTCTCCCTCTTGCTCTCATTTTTTTCTCTCCCTCTTGCTCTCATTTTTTTCTCTCCCTCTTGCTCTCATTTTTTTCTCTCCCTCTTGCTCTCATTTTTTTCTCTCCCTCTTGCTCTCGCTTTTTTCTTTCTCTCTCTTAATTTTTGTGCACTTGAATGAGCTGAAGTACAAGCTTGCTGAAGCTTTATAGTAGTAACCTCAAGAACACAAAGGATTTCCTTTTCTGAAATAAAATTTAACAAGTTAATGACTCTCCAAAATTATAGATACTTCCCCATTCCCCCCAAATAAACCAACAAGTGTGTATGTAATATATATATATATATATATATATATATATATTGTATAGCAAACACATGATATTTAATTTTTAATACTATTTCAGTAGTCATAGAATCATATTTTTTTGAACTGCACTTAAAATGTTTACAGATTTATTTTGCTAAAAAAAGATCAATAGAAATCATTTTTAGAAAAATGTTGCAAAATCACAACAATTATACAATCTTTTATTAATTTTGTTAACAAAAGAAAATGAAATAATTGAAATCTATAATCTCTTGGAATGATTAATTCATCTAAAAATTACAACAGGTATATTGATAGAAATATTTTATTATTAGTAATAATAATAGCTTAATGCCCATTGAAAGTGACTGTTAAACTCAATGTCAAATCTGTTTGTCAAAGTTCATATTTATTTTAAAAAATAAAATTCACATAAAAATTCCACTTTGTCTGTTTAAACGATGTCCCCTTGAGTGACTTGACATTGGTTCCATCAAATGTGAGAATGCCAGAATTAAACAGAAACGGTTGCATAAATATACATAGAACAATCTTTGAAAATGAATGTAGCAACATTTGAAAGTACTTACAGTGGTGTGGGATAATATAAAACAAACATAAACTTTGGCAAATTTACTGATGACATAACTAATTTGGAAATTTGAAATATTTAATAAAAAATTTGAAAAAAAAAAAGGATTTCATTGATAAACCCATTTAGTCTGAAAAAATCTTTTCAAAGACTATATTGAATCCTTTGCTAGGCCAACTGCTAAGAAAGTCTGATCACTATATCAGGCGAGACATTTTTTTCTCTTCAGAATCTGTCTTTTATATCTATAAGCATACCATTCATCCACATTTAGAATACTGATGCTATATATGGTCCAGTGCCCTGCTATTTACCTTGAGCTCTTGATAAAATCCAAAGATTCAGCAATATTATTGGTCCTGATCTGGCAGCTCAGCTTCTGTCACTTTTCCACTGCCGTAAGGGTACCTCTCTGTGTCTTTTCTATAAATACTTTCATGGTAATTGTTTGGATGAGCTCTTTGCTATGATACCTAGACTTTATAAATTTAAGTGAAGTATTAAACTAGCATTAAGGTCCCATCAATTTACAGTTGAGTTGGCTAGATGTAGCTGTAAATTTTATGCTAACAGTTTTTCTCTTACACTTCTCACTTGTGGGACTCCCTTCTGGCTTTATGCTTTCCAGCTAACTTTAATCTGCAAAAATTTAAATGCAATGTCATTCGCAATCTACTATCCTCCTGATTACTCTTTTCTCTTCCCACTCATTAATGTTTGTTTCTAATTCTTCCACACCCTGTAAACCCTTGTGTCTCCGTGGCTTTAGTACTCTGCTTGGGGTAATACCAATATTTTTTTTTTTTTTTTTTAAAGGAAAAAAAAAGACATGTAATATTGGACTTGTTTCCTATTTTCTCATTCTATTAGTCATATATATATATATATATATATATATATATATATATATATATATATATATATATATATATATATATATATATAATATGTCTTCCGTACATGTATTTGTGGACGCTCGAATAGTGCCATAATCTAGTTCATATTGTTCTGTTTCTCATCTTAGCTGTGTGTGTTTTTTTTCTTAGGCAGTAGCGGAATTAATGTTGCATGTAGCAAGGTGGGTCCTGTCTGACAAAGGACCTCCATTTTCTAAATATGCCTGTCACTAACCACCAATAGTTGTAGGACCAATTTTTCCCTATCCTACTGGGGGGTGGGGGGAATCCTCCCTAGTTATTTTGGGACATCCTCTTCCTCTGCTGTCCTCAACCGCCACATCATGGACCGGTTTGATTTTGCATGACCAACCCAGCATTTCCGTGGCCCAATATTCCAGCCAAAAGTTAATTTAATACGGATTTTATTAATTTTTAAGTTATTTGTGAGCAAGACCTTTATTCTCTACAATGTGGCTTTAATCGATATTTTTTTTTTTTTTTTTTTTTTTTAATCATCTGTACCTTCCATAATGATATCATATAGGTATGCATGTCTCCCAATCCCTATTTTATCTATAAGTACACAGCTGGTACTAGTTGAATTTTTTTTTTTTTTTTTTTTTTTTTTTCCTCCTCCTCTTCCCCTACCTTGGATAACATTTGCATGTAAATTTATAACTGTTTGCTTGAACAACAGCTTGCAATATGGTGTTTGATGCCCTATTTAATGTTATTCAGTTAGGTGTAGTGGGGGCAGTAATAGTTATTAATATGGTAAATGGAATTGGTGAACAACCAGGTTCAAATTTCACTAGCCTGCTATATAATGTTTGATTGTGGGTGAGTAGAACTGTAACAAACCATTTCCCTGTGCAATAGTTCAGTTATGTTGATGTTTTTCCTGCGGTAGGTTGCCATTTCTTTCTGCGGTAGGCCAGTTGCCATCACAAGGCTATAGAACCCGGTCTGTCCTTCTATTTACCCATAGCTGGAGGGAGAAGAGGAGGATTCATAACTTTCCCTAGGATATTAGCACGTAAGTGAATGTAATGGATTCAACTGGAATTCGAACTCGGTTCTCCAATTCCTCAATCCGAACCACTATCTATTACTTCTCTGTGCCTCCTCCCTGTGCAGTAACAGTGTAGTTGCAAAAAGAGTTGTACCCACTCCACTTAATCTATTGGCACACCTAAACCAGGCCAGTAAATACCAACTCTCAATGTTCAACCCCCTTTAACACACCCCATGTATACTCTGCCATAACATATAATGACATCATCACAAACAATGCAGAAAGTCACGCAAGCAGTAAGACTTTGATAGCCGATATATACGGGGCAGGTTTGAGCGTGTTTGGTGCTTAAAGATTAATCAACTTTGGCAGGTTTTTTGTTTAGTTTTTTTTTTGTTTTTTTTTTGTTTTTTGTTTTTTAAACCTAGAAAATTGTTGAACAATTCCAGTGAAGGTGTCTATTATTTCCAAAGAAGAAACTTTCTGTCCCGAATAACACCAGCTGATCTTTGCTTTGAGGATAATCTCTCACAACCAGTAAATGTGTCGGCTTTATCACTGGGAGAAACCATTGAGGCTGATATGCCACAAAACAACCCGAACCTATTTTTGTTGTTTACATTCAGCAAATGAGCCCGTGGTTAGAATGTTCACTTTCCCAACTTGAAGCCCGTGTTCGAATCTCGCCATGGTTGATTTGTAAAGGAGGTGACTTCTTGAAGTTATTGCCCTGGGGAGGCAATCCAAGTATGTGGCACCTTTGGAAAGTGTCTAAAAGTCATACCACTGCTTGACTCAAGCTTTTTGAGTGAAATTGGATAGACTGAACTATTTAGGAGTCGTCGATTGTAGTGCTAGTACAAAATCATGACTGAGGATTTTTGGTGTACTGGCTTGTTCAGATGGTTGATCATGTCAGATAGTGCTTGCTATCCCAGAAACAGTAACTAAGGTCTGCTCAGCATAGTTTCAGTATAAACCATAGGTGGGCTAAGTGCTGAACAAACATAAATGTTCCTGAACGGGTGCCTGCAACAGGGATTGGCTGTCTTTTGTAGGAGACAGGCATATGTGGATATAAACAGCCTTTTTTTTTTTTTTTTTAATCCTGCATTCAGATGTAGTGTTTAAAAAAAAAAAAAAAACATTTTTGCCACACCATGGCAACTACTCATCCTTTGTTTCTCTTTTTTTCACCCCAAGCAAGGCAATAAAGCCACAGAGATGCAAAGGGTGACTGGGTGTGAAAAAGTTAAAAACAGGAACATTGCTAAGGTGCAAGAACAGAGAAAGAGTAATCAGGTTTGGTTTGGTTTTTGTTTTACTGCATATCAACCTCGATGGGTTATTTAATGCCGACAAATATTTTATTGCTGGTAATGTTTTTCTTCAAAAATCTATTTCTGGGAATATTTTTCTTTGAAGAAATCTATAGCTGGTCATATTTCTTCCAAAGAATGTATAGCTGTTTGTATTGCTAGTATTTTTTTTTAAGTATTGCCAATAATTTTTCCTTCAAAAATTATTGCTGGTAATAATTTTTTTAATTACAAAGTATTTCTGGTATTAAAACCTATTTTTAGACAAGTTTGGGTGTTAACTATTTGCCCATAGCTGGGACCCTAACAGGTGCTACCACCCCGGGTCAGGGTGAACCTGGGAACACCAGCAATTAAGAGGTGGTTCCATGCTCCTCAAAACCTCCTGATCAGAGGCCTTACTGTTGGACGTAGTTTATTGTCTTACCCGGGACGTGGGTGTAGTTTATCATCATACCCAGGACTGGAAGAGTAATCAGGAGGACAGCAGATAGCGATTGGCATTGCATTTAAATTTTTGCAGATTAAACTTGCCTGGAAAGCATGGATCTGGAAAGGAGTTCCCCAAGCAAAAAGTGCAAGAAAAGAAACTATTAGCATAGAATTTCTGGTTGCATCTAGCCAGCTCAACTGTAAATTGATGAGATATTGACACCAGTCTAGTACTGCACTTATATTCAATGAGTTTAGGAACCATAACAAAGAGCGATATTTATTCTGTAATAAAATACAAAAATGCAGCACAAGGTCAAAGGTGGAGCATGGAGGAAAGGATGATCATATTCTGTATTATAATTAAACTTAGCTATCCACTATCACTGACCCAAACATACCACTATATTCCTTAGACCAAAACAACACATTCTTACTTACCATTCTTACTACATCCACCATAATACCTCAGAATCTCCATGAAGCCCTAACTAGTCCCCATATGTACAATTTTTGTCTGTGGGGGTAAAGTGATTAAAACAACAATTTAAAAATCTAAACCCTAATAGCAAAGAGTTCATCTAAACAATTACCATGAAAATATTTATAGGAAAGGCAAAGGTAGCAATTTTACAAAGGCGGGAAAGTGACTGAAGTCAAGATACCAGATCAGGGCCTATAATACTGCTGATTTTTCTTTGGATTTTATGAAGGAGCTCTAGATAGATAGCAGGAGATCCAGACCATACGTGGCAACAATATTCTAAGTATGGGCAAATAATAGACTTATAGATATGCAAGATAGATTCTGGAGAGAAAAATGGAATTATATAATAGACAGTAACCCTTGTCCTCAAAATCATAATGCTTCCCTACAACTTATTGGAAATCCATTCTGCATGATGCATTGCATTCAGTACACACTTAGCTATTGACCAATGCTCATTCATTGCCACATGAATGATTATTCAATTTCCAATGCAAATCGACTAATGAATGCTCTATTCCAACATTGTTGTCCTCATCTTGAGATGTCCTTTTGAAGTGTCATGTCAGACAATCAAGGTACAATCCGATTATTGAAGGTAAATTCTCCTTATGTCCATATTTGTCTATCAATAGGACAACTGTCATTTCATGATTTAACACCAGCAGATTGTTTACGAAGTAACCCGTGTGAATTTCCTGACAACCTGAATGCATTGGATATCAATATAAGCCATAATGAGAATTCTGCTCGAGGCAATATGCAGAATGACAAGCAAGCCATTGATTTCTTGCACAATAATCATGTTCTTGCGACCAGGCCTCCATTACACTGATCTATGCAAGATACTTAACCATCTGAACTTGAGATTTTAAAGATCTATTGTTGTACTTTGTTTATTCTTTTGCAGATACTAAGTTGTGTGGGTGTGTCTGTGTGTTAATATCAAACTCAAGTGATTATATGCCCCCCTAAGACTCCAGTAGAGGGGGGTCTATAGGGCGGAGTAATGAGAAATGTAAGAAAGAAAGACATTTTGCATATATAAAAAAAGATAAAACCTGAAATAAACACTTGATTCAAATTAAATGTAAACTAAATTTTTATTTCACTCTTTGATTGGATGCCCCCCCCCCCGATATGGATGCCCAGGGCCATTGCACCCTCTGCTTCCCTTCTGTATGCTATTGCCTTGAGCAAGTGAAGGATGTGATTTTTTTTTTTTTTTTTGTTTCTACTTAATTAAATAAGTCCGCTATTAACAAATTATTATTATCCTATAATAATTGTGCATGTCCTGCCAATGCTTCATAAATAATGGACTATTGTTTGATCGAGTGGGAAAAGGGGGGAAAAGACACTACTTGGTTTCAGTGAGAAAATGAGAAAGAAAGAAAGAAAGAAGGGAAGATAGAAGTATTTAATGTCTCCTGCCAATGACTCATAAATAATAGACTATTCTGTTTTGATCTCATGGAAAGAGGGGAAAAGACACTACTTGGTTTCAGTGAGAAAATCAAAGAAAGAAGTGGAGATAGGCAGAATTAGATTAAGCTAATAATAAAAACAGATACCATACTTTGATCTTAGCCAAAAGGCTGAGAAGTGTGGGAACTGCAATAAAAGCACCATTTTTTAGATACACAGTATTGAACAATGGAAACCAAGTAAGGCAATCATCAAAAATCCAATTACCATAAATAAAATAACATTGTCTGCTGAATTTATCTTTAAATCATTATTAAGAGAAATGTTCATAAGACGGGGATTTGTCTAGAAATAAAGATAAGATAGAAGTATTTAACATCTCCTGCCAATGCCTTATAAATAATGGACCATTCCATTTTGATTGCATAGATAAACAAGACACCTACACTACTTGGTTTCTTTGAGAAAATGAATGAAAGTGAACATAAGTGTTTAACATCCATTTCAGTGAAATGGAAAAAGTTGTCAATTTCAAATCTTTTTCATTTGTACCCAGTTTTAAAATTTTCCATTTGATTTATTAAATCAAAGTTTTGAATTAACAGTAAATTGTAAACATACTAAACCTTTCACCCTACAATCCTGCCAAACTTTGTAATTTGGCAATTGCTTATTCTTAGATTTAAATTAAATCTTGTTGTAGCATATACGGCTTGTCTTAATCAATTTTGATTTAGTATAATTTTTACATTAATCTTCTAGTCGAGTTGGTAACATTTGGCACAGATGTATTGGCGTTCGGCTGACATTTTAATATTTTGCACTGATTGGTTATTAACATGCCTATATAAAGAACGGTCAGCAGTTGTACTTTATTTTACTAAGTTAGTTCTGTATGGTTTAATAATTCATCCATTTCTTAAGGAGCCTGTTTATTTACCAATATAAGAGATAACATTTTTTTTTTTTTTTTTAACTCACAGGGAATGTAGTTTGTCAAGAATCTTTTTAAATTACCTTACAACCTTATTAAAGATTTTGTATGAAGCTATACAGCGCAGAGCTACACTAGTTTATGATTAAAAAATAAATAGTAAATACTTGTTTGGTTCTGGGATGGGTCCTCTGTGAATTTCAGATCAATAAAATACGTGTTTATTACTGGGAGAAATCCATAATGTAATAATAAAATGCAACATTTTTTTTTTTTTTTTTTTTTTTTCATCAATCTATTTGGGTCCAGGTTTCTTCCTATGCATTCTTCAAATCCTCTTTTGTTATATTGAATCGAAGGCTGAAAGCCGCATTTAAAAGAATTTAAATATTTTAGTAAAAAGCAAAAAAAATTCTGAATTTGCTTAAGGCAAGTGAATCTTCATATTTATTTGTATGCTTTTTTTTTCTCTAACTCAATAAAAATTAGGATTCTAGCAAATTTAGCAGGACAAAATTGATTTTTATATCAATGTTATGATTGAAAATGTGAGCAATGGCAAAGTTTTAGAGAAAATGGAAACAAAAAGGACACTTATACATAACATCAAAAAGAAACAGTTGTAATTTCTATGGAAATTAACTAGGAATGAGGACTTAAAAAATTTGTCACTCACACGACATAATAAAAGCAAGAGGAAAACCGTGCATAACATCCCTAAAGAGCTTGTGTTGGCAAAACAGGGTTTAGAGTGAGAGCAAAAAGTCAGAATTTATTAAGAGCTACAAAGGACAGGAAATTGTGGAGAGCCATGACCACCCATAGAAGAAGAATAGACAAATTTTGTTTTGAGTGTCAAATTGAAAATGATGAAAAAAAAAAAAATTGTGACAGTGTTTAATTTCACTTCAATTTTTTTTTTTTTTTTTTTTTTTTTTTTTACAATAATGTCCTTGACCATCTCTTCTGCCCTCACCTAGCAGAGTATACCAGGCTCTTTAGCATTGGATGGCAACCAGAAACTTCTGAATTCCAAACTGTAATGAAGGCAACAGGAAACTGTTCCATTGCCTTTCCTAAGATGTCCTGGCAATTCAAAGATATTAGTTAAAAAGACTGAAGTGCCATGGTGACCATGGTGCTTCAGTCTTTTTAACTGCATCCAGAAAGGATGTGGCATAAAAAAATAAATACTTTGTTTGAAAATAAAGATATTTTTTAAGTTTTTTTTTTTTTTTTGTAATTACAATGCAGTTTATGGCAAAAGTAAACTCTTTAATCTTGTAATTCTTAAAAAATTAATAAAATGCCATGTCTCTTCCGGATCATGGCTGTCACAGTTTCCATTTCTTTATTATCTGTAAAATCCTATGACTTCTTGGAAAAGATAGTTAAGTGATTTTCCCATGTTTCAGGATTCACATTTTTCTTCATCTTAAACTGGTTGCTAGTCAAGTTGTGTTCATCTTGTCTGGTTATCTTGGTAAAGTAAATGTAAAGTCCAATGCAAAAAGCTGGTATTATTGGTGACTATTGGATAACACCTGCCCAGTTTTGTTCATATGCAAATTTTGTCAGCACCACCTACGCTAAATAGAATGTTTTCTCTCAACAGCCAGTTGTGGAAGAGGACGTAACTCCTGGCGCTTACTGCACCACACGCAACCAACATCTGGGTCTCTTGTCGGGTTGATCCAATCCTCCGATAGACAAGTCTAGAGAGCCTAGTGTACTTTGTTATTTAAACCATAGCTGTATAATTCCTTCAGTCAGTTATGTGCCATGCGTGATACACGCTTAGGCAATCATGTATCTTTTGATACATGACTGACAAGGCAGTGTTTGTTGTTTTTTTTGTTTTTTTTGTTTTGTTTTTTTTTTTTTCCCCACAGTAGGTTGCCATTTCTTTCTGCAGTAGACCAGCTGCCATCCAAGGCTATAGAACCTGGTCTGTCCTATTTACCTATAGCTGGGGGGAGAAGAAAATTTATACCTTTCCCAAGAGTATTAGCACATAAGTGAATGCAATATATTCGACTAGAATTCAAACTCAGCTCTCCGATTCCTCAATCTGAGCCGCTATCCATTAC
Source organism: Acanthosepion pharaonis (assembly GCA_903632075.3). Classification (NCBI taxonomy): domain Eukaryota; kingdom Metazoa; phylum Mollusca; class Cephalopoda; order Sepiida; family Sepiidae; genus Acanthosepion; species Acanthosepion pharaonis. The sequence continues at coordinate 576,402 of CAHIKZ030000670.1, read as the reverse complement.
TCCACTGTGTCTCCTGTATAATTCTTTACTAGATTTTTAAGGATGTTAAAATAAAGGTTGTGGCAGAAATTCCTCCCACATAATGGTAAGACATTAGTGTCAATGGTGTCTTCATCTGTGTTAGCATTATGTAGTTGGTATTTCTGTCATATCTATATATCTTTTATCATCAGTTGTTTGAATTTTATTTCTAATGTGACTTTAATATTTTTCTCTCCTTGTCTGTTTTTAGGAACCATGTATCCAAAATGTTTGAAAATGATAAACATTTTTCCCATCTTTCTACCCTGGAGAGAGAACTTTCTTTCCGTACTGAAATGGTAAGTCATTGTCTTTATTTTTTTTTTTTTTTTTTTTTTTTTTTTTTATGTCTTTCCATCAATATTATTTTCCTAAATACTCATGAAGAATATCTATGAATCATTTGATGTATTCATTATAATCTTTTCTTTTTTTTTTTTTTTTTTTTTTTTTTTATTTAAATAGAAGTGATCTATTTTTCAATTAATTTTCAATGTAATCAATTTTACAAATTTTCTTCAAAAGATATAAGGAGGCTGCTTCCTTCAATATATTATGATATCTTTAAGATCTTATCTTTTTGCCACTGATGTGTCATTTGATGAACTGCTGAAATGGCTTCTCATATCTTAGCAGCAATAAAAATGTCTTTCAAATGAGAATCTTTTAAAACCTCTTTGGAAGTAAACATTAAATCTATAATTAATTATTCAATAAAATCAATTTAAAGATAGAAATAATTTTATAAAATCTTTAAGAATTGAGCCAAAGCCTAAATTAACTTTTAATTTTAATTTTTATCTGGAACCCTTTCATGTGTAAGTTCTTGAACTACATATTTTGACACTGAAATCAATGGCATCTAATCTCAACAAAAATATATTGATGGCTGGATTTTTTGTATTCAGAATTTTAGAGTAGAGTACAAATATTCTGAAAATCAATAGGCTAAATCTTGATCAAATTTCTGCAAATGGCCAACTAGTATTCAATATGGCCACAGATGTTCCTAATGTGTTCTTGTTTTAATTTATTTTTTTAACACTTATTCTTAGCAGTATCTTCTCAGACAATAATTTCATGAAGTGGCCCTGACCAAGCCAAGATAAAATTATTGATAAATTGTCAAGCATTAAATAATAGAATGCTGGCTCAGACGTTTTACTAAAATTTTTATTGATCTCCGTTAGTCTAGCAAAATTGCAACAAAATTTTTGAACAGTGAAATTTAGATAGTTTGTAGTATGTGGCCAGTTAACAATTGTAGTTTAGTCTGGTATAAGGTCAAACATGTGATAACATCCAGTGAAGCTTGAATTAGTATAATAATAATGTATGGGACTAACTTACTAGACATTACTTCACTGTGTATGCATATACAGGAGGACATTCTATTTTTGACGTTTTAAAGACGGAAACCTGACCTATTGTTGATAGACTGAACCTGGAAATCTTTGGTAAATTTCACTTGTTTCAGAACTGCCTCTGTACCACAACAGTGAAGAACTTTAGCCTGTTGAACCTTGAGACCTAATTAGTTGTTGATATATCATCCCTGTGAATATTAAGTAAATTTCACAATCTAATGTCTAGTCAATAGATGAAATAAAAGGGGAAAAATGCATATAAAATTGAGAGTAAACATACAACTCTACTTTCACACAAGCTCTCCAGCCACCAGCCAAATGTTGCATTTATTTTGAATCTCAATCTCATTGACGTGCATCAAAAGTTGGGAAAGGGCCCACTGCATGTTCACAAAGTAACATGATGAAAGACAATTGCCATGTTGAGAAATAACGTGAACCCTGTTTCCCATATTATAAAATAGATGTTTTAAGGTTTTTGTCTACTCATCTGGATGGGTAGGTAGGTGATACTTGAGACAACTTCTGCTATGTTGATCCAACAGCTCCACTTTCCTGTCTATCAACTCCTTGCTTATCTATGCATCCCAATGTGGTGACTGGTGACACAAATGGATGGCACAGGAACCATGTGGTGAATGGGTCCGTCTATTGTTAAGAGTAGACTAGAACTCTTCCCTGATCCAAAGCATGAATTTAATATAGGCCGGCACCCAGATATACTCTATTTCCAGTTTTATTGCCACTTGATCTCCAAAAACCTCTCATCCATTCCTTTACTTTTCTTTTCCCCTTTCAGTCAAAGTTGATGTGGCTTAGAAGACTAAACTTCGAAAGGAACCATCTGCTGGATATCAAACAGAAGCACTTGAGATCAAGATAAAACCACTTATCTTTTTATGTGGGGATTCATAGCATCACACAAGGTCATTTTATAAATAGAATAAAAAATATATAGGAAAGGAACTAAGTTGTATTCTCCTCCCTAAATCAAATTGAACAATCTGATCTTGTGTGGAGAATAATTCTTAAAATGGCTACTAATAGATCTGCATGGTTTAATAGAGATATAAAGTCTAAAAAAAAACTTTTCTGTATTGGAGTCATGGTGGAGTAATTGATATCAGCTCCAATTGAGGAATTGAAAGAGCTGAGTTCAAATTCCAGTCGAGTTTGTTACATTAACTTGCATGCAAATACCCTTGGGAAAGGTATGAATCCATCTCTTCTTCCCACCCCCCCAGCTATGGGTAAATAGCAGAACAGACTGTGTCCTATAGCCTAGCGTGATGTACAACTTTGAATTCAGAACCTCCAGTTATGGGTTAAATAGTTTCACTAACCCACAATTGGCCAAGTATGGCTACACCTGTGTGGCTCTGGATTTGGATATTGATCAAAGGGAATATTTGAATGTCTCATTTAATATTGTTACAGTTAATAGCTACCAAAAGATATGCGTGTTTCAGTGGAGTTATATAAACATAAAAACTGGTCTATATTGCTCAAAGGCAAGAAGCATTCCAATGTCTCCATGTGTAAGCTGTGATACTGTATACTTATTCATGTAAACATTCAGCTAAGCTTTCCACTGAATCCTCCGTGTACAGTGAAAACTGGGAAAGGGTCCACTGCATGCTCGAAAAATGAAAGACACTGCATTGATAATGTAAAAAAGGCGGCTTACAATATCTTATTCCAAAAGTTGAATCTATTTTTTTCTAATTTTGTTCAGGGTTTGTACTACTCGTACTTCAAAACTATGGTGGAATCCCCCACTTTGCAGGACGGGGTCACCAATATAATGAACGACAATGTTACAGAGTATCCACTTGTCATCAACACTTTAAAACGATTCAACTTGTACCCTGAGGTAAGTGGGTTGCTTTATAATTAAAGATTGATTTTTTTTTTTTTTTTTTATCATTTCACCCCAAGAAAGGGGATAATATCACTAAGATACAAGTGATATCTGGGAGTGAAAGAGAATGAGGAAACTTTTAGTGAGAAGAAAGGACTATAAAAGAACAAATTTTATGAAGACAGAAGATGACAATTGGTGTTGCATTTAAATTTTTGAAGATCATAGATGGCAGAAGCAAGAAATTTGAAGGGAGTTCCACAGGTAAGAAGTGCAGGAAAAGAAACTATTAGATTAAGATATATGGTTGCGTCTAGCTAGTTCAAGAGTAAAACACTGAGACCTAATTACCAATCCAGCAGCATGTTTAAATTCATGTAATTGATGCACTAACAAAAAAAGGTTGTCAGAACAGTTTTAAAAATATTTGCAGAAAAGACGCAGGGAAGCTGCATCATGTTGGTGAGAAAGTAGCTGAAGTCGAGATGCCAGGTCAGGATCAATTACATGACAGAACCTTCTTTGAATTTTGTCAAGAATCTTGAGATATATAGTAAGAGCACCAGACCAGATATGGCGGCAATGTTTAATGTTAGATTTATAAATGTGCAAGAAGGATTCAGACGCAGAAAACTGCCTGGACCAACTTACCTTGCAGCAGACCTCGCAATCTAATTATTTAATTCTGGCTTAATCCTTTTAGCTTATTTTGCTCGGCACAAAAGGGGCAAATATGCACTAATATCAATTTAGAGAAAAGAAAGCCAATTTTGGGGCTTCTCTTGGCACTTTTTTGGAACCGGAATTGACTTCGGCCCCCTCCTAAGTGCAAATGGAGCGCTGCTACTTGTTGAAGTAAGGCTGCCTAGAGGACTAGCATATTATCATTACACCCAATTGGGGTTTCACTGGAAAAGCTGGTTCATGGTGCCGTCTTGAACAATTTTTCTCTCCAGAATCTCTTTTGCATGTTACCCTCTTGCTTATTTAAGTCTACCATTCATCCATGTTTGAATATTGCTGCCACATCTGGTCTGGTGTTCTTGCTATATATTTAGTGATTCTTAATAAAATCCAAAGAATCTGCAATGTTATTTGTCCTGACCTGGCATCCCAGCTTCAGTCACTTTCCCATCACCATAAATAAGCTTCTTTATGTCTTTTCTATAAATACTTTCATGGTAATTGTTCTGATGACCTTTCCTCTATGGTACCTAGACTTTGAGTTTATGCTCAGTACTAGATTGGCAAAATGGTCCCATCATTTTATACTTTGAGTTGGCTAGATGTAACTGTAATTTCTATGCTAACAGTTTTTCTCAACTGTGGATCTCTCTTCTGGCTTCTTGCTTTCCAGGAAACTCTGATCTTCTACTGTCTCCTTATCTTGATATATCTATCTCTTCTAGAAGTAAATCTCTAGAAAATTTCTTCTCTTCTAGAAGTAAATCTCTAGAAAATTTCTTCTCTTCTAGAAGTAAATCTCTAGAAAATTTCTTCTCTTCTAGAAGTAAATCTCTAGAAAATTTCTTCTCTTCTAGAAGTAAATCTCTAGAAAATTTCTTCTCTTCTAGAAGTAAATCTCTAGAAAATTTCTTCTCTTCTAGAAGTAAATCTCTAGAAAATTTCTTCTCTTCTAGAAGTAAATCTCTAGAAAATTTCTTCTCTTCTAGAAGTAAATCTCTAGAAAATTTCTTCTCTTCTAGAAGTAAATCTCTAGAAAATTTCTTTTAGTAGTAAATTTTCCCCATTTGGAAATTAAGTTAAATTTAATTTTCATATGATTGTTGCTTATGTCCTAAGGTTTTGATAACTAAATTTTTGTTTTGCTTTTTAAATGTGAGTGATTGAAGAAACATCCTCTTGTTAGTAGAGATATCTTTTTCTTATTTAGTACTTCTTGTTTATAAATCACTTAATTTATTTTCTGTTGCATTAACACACATTGAATAGAATTCCTGTTCAGCTTGGCTTTTATACTGGATGATGACCATATTTTGCTTTCTTAACAGATGATTTTGGCAATTGGCTACAGATCGTACGAATCCATCAATGCTTTCTTCCAACGAGAGACAAAACAGTGTTGGCGAGTTAATCGTGGGGAAGGGCTTTCTCCAGTGGAAAGCTGTGAAGGTAAGCACTGAAAGAGACCTGATATTATTATTTTGGATTCAAATGAAACAACCCCATACACTCAATAAGATCTGTCTGGAAAGTATTCAGCCATCTAGAACATGAAAAAAAAAATAGTCCATCAAATGCAATAATGCCATAGTCCACTTCAAACTGCTCTCTCTTGTAATCTCATACACTTATCCTAATATCCTTTCCATTTTTTTAAAGCTGCCTCTTCATGCTCCCCTTAATTTCATTCACAATTTAACATTGCTTGTCAAGGACAATTTTCACTTTGGGGAAAATCTGGAATGCCATATCTAGAGTATAGTGGACCTGTAGCCCAATGGGCCCCCAAATTGTTTGGTTAGTTCACCCACTCAAGTGGGCTATAAATGATTTTATTTAATCCTGGATTGACCAATATTTTATGATTACCTACTGTCTACTGTGTCAACAGTAACATTGAGATGTGAAAAGTTTCAAAGCAATCACCACCATGTAGAAATAGAGAAAATGAAATAAAATATATAAATAAAAACTTTCAGGGTCAAGTGACACTTAGATGGAAGTTAGGGAATTCCAGTTAGGCTACAGTTTAGATAACAAGGACCCACAGCTTAATTTTGGTCTTTATATCTTCACATAAAAATGTATAAAAATACAATTATCAATAATTGTTTGAATTATCATAGATTTAAATTTGTGTGTATATATATATATATATATATATATATATATAATCTTATATTTTAATGGATATATATGTTTGAGTAGATGCTCTGTCTTTTTAAACAGTGTGAATTACATCTACCAGCTTGTGCATTTGAGAGTCTTAATAAAGAGAATGTGTTCTCTAGAAGGATTCAAACCTGCATCCTATTTTGTAAGGGGAAACCACTATTTTAACTGTGTGAATTATATCTACCGGCCTTTCCTTTTACATTTTCAAGACAAATATTGTAGTGTTCATCTGAGAGTTAAAATTTTTTACTTGCAAAGAACACTGAGTTTAGTGCCATGTAATTAGCTTGATTAACACTTCAGGGGAGGTAACTAAGGAGGTTGTCGAGTTTTTAAAAGTATGAATAAGTATTAAAAACTATTAAAAACTATTACCTTGAGGTAATTTTGTCTTTGAAAATGATGAACACTACAGTATTTGTCTTGAAATAAAGAACACCCTCATGAAGACATTGTACTAATGTACTCAGAATAAATATGTATCAACACAGTAATTTTCTCTCTTTCTTTAATAATGATATCAAAAAGCTTGTCTCTGAATATGAAAGGATCCAATTGAAAATGAGTAGACAAAACTTGTCTAAATTATTCAATTAAACCTGTTTCAATATGTAATAAATTTGGTTATATAATCCCAACAGTTACAAATTTTTGACATTTGGAAAAATGTTCATGAAAGTATGTTTCAAAAATAATATCTGATAATGTATTTTGCCTTTATGGCTTCATCACATGGATAATGAAAAATGTGTTTGTGTTTATACATTAGTGTGTGTTTAAAATAATTAAATCTTATATTATTTTTTCAAAGCTGGCATTATTCGAGACTAAAAGGGAAAGAAAATGAGTGACTTTTAAAAAAAAAAAATCATTTATCTTATATTCTCCGTTTTTAAGTGCCCGAGCTTCAAGATGGAAATCCTTCAGAATGGGTAGAAAATAAATGAAAGAATTGTTTTTATCCATTCATTCTCCATGTCGACAGTATGTAATTAATTTGGGTATGTAATCCTAACAGAGTTATAAGTTATTGATATTTGAAAAAACGTTCATGCATATATGCCCAACACATTTTTCGTTATCCATCTGATGAAGCCACATAGGCAAAATACGTTATTGGATATTATTTTCAAAACATGCTTTCTTGAACATTTTTCGAAATGTCAGTGTCTCAATATATATATATATATATATATATATATATATATATTTATTCAATATGTGAGACTACTTCTACTATAAGAAACATGGATAAGTCAACAGTTGACAATGCGTGTGTTCTATGTTGTATTTTAGGAAAATGAATAACAAAGTGGAAAAAAAATCTGTGTAACATGTTTCATCCCTAAAATTTTAGATTCTGGGGAGAAAAAATGTCTATCTTACATATCTATAAGTCTAACATTCATCCATGCTTAGAATATTGCTGCCAATTATGGTCCAGTGCCCCTGCTATATATATTTAGAGATTCTTGGTAAAATCCAAAGAAGATTCAGCAATATTATTTGTCCTGACCTGGTGTGTCAGCTTCAGTCACTTTCTTAACCATTGTAACATAGCTTCCCTGTGTCTTTTCTATGAATAATTCAATGGTAATTGTTATAATGTACTTTTCTCTATGGTAACAAATAAGTGGAAAAAAATCTGTGTAACATGTTTCGTCCCTAATTGAATAAATTTAATAAAAAAATTAATAAATAAATAATAATAAATAAAAATTTAATAAATTTAATTGAATGAATTTAAGTGCAGTACTAGATTACCAACAAGATCTCATCAATTTACAGTTGAAATTGCTAGATATAACCGTAAGCTCTATGTTAACAGTTTCTTTTCTGGCTTGTGGAACTTCTAGTTCCATGCTTTCCAGCCAACTTTGACTTTCAACAATTTAAATGCAATGTCAATCATTATCTACTGCCCCTTGATTATACTTTTATTGTTCTTACTCTTTAATAGTTTCTCTTTTTTTCTTATTCTTTCACACTTGGTAACCCCCTTGTGTCTTAATGGCTTTACTGCCTTCCATGGTGTGAAATGATTTATTAAAAAAGAAAAAAAAAGTCTTCATCAGACTTTAGTAATGTGTTGGAAGGGGAAGTGAGATCGTTAATAATAAAAGTGATTTTTTTTTTTTTTTTTTTTTTTTTTTTTTTTTTTTTTTTTTTTTTTTTTTTAGCCTAAGGAAACTGAAAAGCCCCCCAAAAACAGGTCTAAATAAATAAATAAAATAATTTAAAATTTCAGTGATCCAACATCTTCAGCGTTTCCTGTTGGTGCATAATTATAATGGACGCTTCCCACACATAATTCATCAAAGAAAAAAAATATCACTTTAGTCTGATGAAGTTCTTCTAGAGGACGAAATGTGTTACACAGATTTTTTTTTTTTTTTTTTTTTTTTTTTTTAATTTTTCATTCATTTACCTGTCATTGTTTTGATATCTAGAAATGTATATATATCACATTCCCTTATATGTTGTATGTATGATTTTCTTTTGTAGGTCTTGGTGAACCTGCATACTTCTATGTCGAAAGTGTATTTGCTTTACATGGACTGATGATGTTTATATTTCTCCTGTTTGGTGTTTACTTAAGGTATGAAGTATGAAACTTTAACACTTACAATATACAGGGTGCGAGGGATAAATTGTCGTCTCAATGGCACAAAAATGGAAATAACACTGGCATCCCATTTTAACAGATATATTTACCAAAATTACACAAAAATATCTTGAAATACTAAAGAGTAACTTTATTCAATAAAATCGCCATTGGCTTCAACCACACCCTCAAGATGACTTTGGAATCTCCTGCATTTCTTTTGGGCAGTTGGTGAATGCTGCCATAATCCTTGCCTTCAATTTGTTCTTTGGTGTTACTAGGAGTTTTGTTGGTCTCTCACTCAACTGCATCCTGCACATAATAATCAAGGGGGTTGCAGTCTGGGGAGCTAGGTGGGCAAATGTAAGGTGTAATGTGGTCACAGAACTTGTCTGACAGCCATGACTGGTTTCTCCTGGTCTGGTATAGTGCAGAGTCCTGTTGCCAGGCATAGGGTCTTCCAGCAGTCACCACCCTCTTCACTCAGGACGGCACTACCTCCAGGCATCTGTGTTGAGTTTGAGGCCCTCACCAGCAAATTTAGGATTCTTTTCTTACCAGAACAATCAAAGGGTGTTTTTTAAGCTGCCAAACCTTCATAATCACCATTAGACTCATCCAACTCTTTCCGAATCCTCTGCATGGCTCTCAGATTGACACCCAAACACTATGAAATGTTCGTATTGGAGCTTCCAGCATGAATGCCAAGCTGTACAGCATGCCATTTCCAAATTTCTGGCAGAGTGAATTGTGTCATGGTGCTCTTTTTCTCAAAGACGGTGCCCAACTGACCCTACTATACTGTGCAGTCGACAAAATCAAAAACAAACAATGCACATGCACAAAATTAAAAAATATAAAATGGCGACAATTTACCTATTTACTCCATATACTGACCTACGGTAAAATTTGTAACAAAGAAAAATGAAGAGGTAATTAAAAAAAAAAACAATTAATGAAGATTTTTCTTAAGAATTCTTTGTAGCATATATTGTAAGTTTTGCCTAAATACTAAATATATATGCATGTAAATAAAACTTGATCATGTTACAAAGACTTTTTCTTTTTTTTTTTCCATCCATAGAGACTTTATTTAGAAATGAAGTTCTTTACACAGGAGAATATTTTTTAAATCTTTCTTTTCCCCTGTTACTTCCAAATTAATATGTATAGCAAGTTTTATTTTATTTATTTATTTATTTTTTTTTCCAGTAATAGCATTTTTGGCGGAATCTTGGCCGTGGCATCTTTTTTTTGTAACCATGGTGAGGTAAGTTTTTTTATTTATTTATTTTTTTTAATTTTTTTTTTTGTTAAGGGCTTTATTCTTAAAATAAGTGTAGATAGGTTGGGCTATCATCCGGTTCATACTCCACTAAAGTCTACCTCAGCTCTATACTTCTGATGTCTCTGCCTAAGCTCTGACATTTTATTTACTGTTTATTTTTTCCTCAATAGGAGTAGGTAGGTTTGCCTATCACCCGGTTCATACTCCTCCTTAACCTTTTGAACAGGAGTAGAGATTTATTCCTTGTTCCCTGTTTAGGATCGGGTTTCTAGTTTCTTCTAAAATGTTTTCATTCTCTTTCACTCCCAATAGCCCCTTGTGTCTTAGTGGCATTATTGCCTTGCTTGGGGTTAATTGATTAAAAAAAAAAAAAAAAAAGTAGTTATTTTGAAATGTTGACTTGTATTAATTAAGAATAATGTTTTTTTAAGGTGAGGGAGGACAGTTGGTTTTAACTTTTAATTTTGTTTACTATTAATGCTTTTATTTTTATTTTTATTTTTTTTAATACTGAGCACTTCACTTACAAAAGCTGCTCGCCTTAAAGGCATTATCCTCCAGAAATATACAATAAACTGGTTGTTTTGTGTGTGTGTGAAACCCAATCTTTGTCACCATCATGTTTTTAAGATTGCTTGCCTTACATTAACATGTAATCGCATGAAAGTCCAAAGTCAAGCCATATTGTTCAATATAGGATTTGTATAAGAAATGTTCCTTTTATTGTTGATATCTTTCAGTGTACTCGGGTACAGTGGACTCCGCCTCTGCGTGAAAGCTTTGCATATCCCTTCTTTGTTATAGAATTGTTTCTTGTCACTCATGTGTTGAGGTAAGTTAACAAACTGATTTGTCTTATAATATTCATCTTCCATAATGATAAGTTCCTTGAGTTAATTCACTTGGGATACTCAGCTCTTCATTAGTACTGGGAGGTGGTTCTATGTCCCACAAAATATTTTTCCTTAATATTTAGCAAGTGGCAAGTCAAATTTTCTGAATATCTCTATCCAGTAACTACAAGGAAGTTCTGGTTTTAGTAGAATATTTGTTGGGGAAAAAATTGGTCTTTCAATTCAATTTCTCAGAATAAAACTTTTTATCATTTAAAAACCATAAAGCAGTCTCTAGATAATATAGTTGTTAATTTTCTTGTTATATATTATCTACCTACATTTTAAATGGAGGTGTCTAAAAAAACCCACAATACTAATGGAGGGTTAAAAGTTACAGCAAAATAAACTGATCAGAAAAATAACATCAAAGCTAATACAGCTGCTGCTGCTGCTATCTTTAGTAGTAGTAGTCCTCTAAGGCATTCTGGGTAATGTAATTTTCTAAATAAAATGTGCTCTCTCCCCCCCCCTATAAAAATCAGAAAGAGCACTAAAGCCAATATAAACAAGAAAATTAAAAACTAAATGATATATCGATAATATTTTAAAAGCCCCACAGTCTTAATGTGTGGAAAATAAGTTAGCAGCCATGAACTCTCCTCATAGAGGTGGAAGCACTGCTGTTGGTTGCTCAGGAGATTTGACTGAATCTTGTTTTCTCTACCTGGTTAAAATGTGATTGTACTTTGGGCTTATAAGGGGCCCTGTTAATAAATGAAGTGGCTACTATTGATAACCACTCATCAGTTTTGCTTTGTGAAAAGCATCTTTTTTGTAACTCTACCAATTGTTACCTAGGCAATCTATGCAACTTTCCTATTATTTGAAGATAGAGCTAGATCCATCTCCATCAAAAATTAGTGGAATTTTCAACAAATGCTACAACAATGCCCTGCAGTACTAATTGACGTTAATAAAAGACAAACTATGTAAAAAATCAGCTTTAATAATATGCAAGATTGAATGAAATAAAGAAAAGAACAAAATGTAAATAAAGCTTATTTTTTTTTATTCTTGATCTATATTGCTTATAAACAACTGTAAAATGAGTTTGGAAGTTGTGATGGAAACTGAAGAAAATAGCAATCACAAAAATTAATAATTGATATTATCTCAGATTCATTATACAGGGTGTAACGGCAAAATTGTCCAAATTGGATAATAGCAAGATTGTCTATTTGTTAGATTAAGCTTTGAACCGTTGTATCTTAGAAATGACTAAAGATATCTTATTGGAATTCTGTGAAGTTTTTATAACGTTATTGGACTCTACTTTGAGAAGTAAGAATGTATAATTATTCTCCAAGTTTAATAGAAAAATCGTGATGAAATCGATCATAAACGAAAAGGACATGTTCATCATTAATTAATCATAGCTAAGGATCAGAAGCTCATGAAGGATTGAAATAAAGTTCATATATATATATATATATATATATATATATATATATATATATATATATATATATATTATTCCAGAATCATTTTCCAACTTATTCAAGATGATCTTCGCCTTCTCTAATCTAACTTTCTGTCCTGGAGTAAGAAGGTACCTCACAGGTTTCACATGATTTCATTTTTAAGTCCTTTTTCACTGCTCTTTGGACTGTCATGGTGGAAACTCTTCTCTCGTGTGCCAAATGTCTTATGGATTGAGTTAGATCTTTTCTAATGGAACTCTTTAGCTCTAAGTTGAAATGATGATCCCTCTCCCTGTTATGACCTCCTGATCCAGTTTTCCTCTCAACAACATTAGTATTGTGAGGTTCCGTCTTTTTTAAACTTATTCACTTTTCTCTTGATGGTTCTTGAATGGACTTTGAAAATGGAAGCCAGAGTATGAATGTTGGTACCATTACTGAAGGCCTGAATGATCTTTTTCCTCTCACCATTGCTCATTTGAGAAGACAGTGGGTCTGACACAAAATGATTTTAACCTGTTCTCTTTCTAGCTGAATAACTCAAAGGGTTTTTCAGTGATTCTTACAACGATGTCAAGATGCCAAACATTTTATCTGAAAACCTGGGAAAAAGAAACTCAATTAGTTTAGTGTTTTTTGTTTTTTTAACATTTTGTGGGATGGACAATTATGCTGTTAGATGATTTGGGCAATTTTGGTGTTACACCCGATACACTTATGTGCAAATACTCTTGGGAAACATATGAATCCACTTCTTCTCACCCCAGCTATGTATCACAAAATCATTATCTCAAAACTCAAAAAAAAAAAAAAAATTACAATCTAAAGATATTTTCTGGCTTTAAATAACTTGCAAAGGATAGAAAATGAATCAATAAAAAAAAATTTTAAATCATTAATCACTAATCCAAAATCATTAAAAATTTTACTTGAAGTATTTCATGTTTTACACCAAAAAAGCATCTAAAAACACTAGTTTAAAAGCCGCCTCCCCCCACTATTGGGCAGCAAGGCTTGTTCAGGACTTTGAGAGTCCCCAAGTCTTTGCATATTCTCAACATTGGAAGCTCTCCTCATTGCCATTTGATCTGGGTTTTCATTTGCATGGGACTTTGACTTGACTCTTTTGATTGCAATCTGGTCCTCTGTTTGCAGAGATTTCTTTTTGTGTGGCATACTTCTGCAATATGCTATAGGCAACAATAAACTACAGAAGAACTCAAAATCGATCCCTGCATTTAAGTATTGCATTAATATTTAAGCTCACCCTAGTAATAGTTCTTCTGCCTCCACTTAATTTAAAGACAATTTGATGTGTGTAGGTCCTTACTTTACATAAAAACAATTATTACGTGGTGACTTTTGCTGTATTTTCAATTATTCCCAAATTGATTTTATTTCCAAAAACTGTTATTGTACAAAGAAATGTCGCAAAAAACTTGTATTAAAAAAAAAAAAAAAATAATCACTGAAAATAATAGCTGTAACAAAAATTGGGAATCCAGAATTTCTGTAACATGAGCTATTGAAAGTTGTCTCTTTTAATTAAAAAGTGTGACACGGTGACATTCACATTTATTATCTATCCTTATATATGACACTGGGCATGAACATAGGTAATGAAGGCATGCCCCTAAATTTTATTAGCCCAAAAAATTAAGGCCTAAATCACGTCCTGCATACTAGCCTACCTTATGCACCTAACCAAGAAGACAATATATGCCACCTCTTCCAACTTCCTCACTCTCCAGCAGTGCTCTTTGTCTATTGTCGTGTGTGTGTGTGGTGGTGGTGGGGTAAATTCCAGTTTCGAAGAATGAAACAATCTCTCCTGTCTTTTGCAGAACCACTCGTCCACTGTGGCGGCATGGTTTCTGGATTGCAGTGGCTTCTACACTCTTCATGATTCCTTGGCAGGTGAGAGACCGTTACTTCTTGAATTTCTATTTTTTTTTTTCATTGAAAATCATGAAATAAGATGTGAAAAAAAAATAAATTAAATTTTGTTATAAACTTTTAATAAGCCTTACTTCAGAAGGTTATATTTTTCCTTGATTTGTGCATCCATGTTTTTCTTTTTAGCAATTCTTAAAAACTTTTCTCATAATGAAATTTAAATGACATGCAGTCATGATCAAATTAAAATTCACAAAAATGATCTTATTGTACAATAAAAAAATTACTTTCTTTTAATGTCTGAACAATTCCATAATTTTCAATTATGTAATTAATTTTGTAATATTTGAAATGAATACATTTTTATCAATACAAAAAAATATTACACAATATAAACCTAAGTAGAGTTCCCAGACACTGTTCTTCTAGACCAGTGGTTCCCAGACATTTTTTTCTCTGGACTGCATTTTCAGAATTAAAATTTGTTTGTGCCTCATCAAATTTTATATGATAAAAAGTACATTTAAAAAATAAAAATCAGAGAGAGGGTTAAAAGGAGATAACTGCGGATTCAGTCAGAACATTATCATTGATAACTCTCCCCTCCAATTTGTGGACCCCTAGTTACTATATTCTTGAGACTTGATATAATGCAAAAAAATATCACAATGATAAAATCGGTCAATAATTATTTATAACTATTTATACCGGGACTCATGCATGCAATTACAAGTAATCCATAATAATATTTTAAATTTTGAAATCGTATTTATTTTTTGGCATATAAATTTTTTGAAACTGTTTCTAAATCTTTGATTGTCTTTCAATCATTCCATCTCAATTGTTATCCTCTTCCGCCGCACCGTTTCAGAACCACTGTTCTAGACAGAAGTGCTGATCTATACATTAATAATATGATTTTTTAAGTGTACTTTACTAGCTTATAAATAATATCCATTACAAATATATCATTTTAGTGACTTTACTTCAGTTTCATATAAAATTTTAATCCTTTACTTTTTCTACTACAATAAATAGTATAATCTTCTATCTAAATAAATGGCAAATTCTGTCTGTCCATCTGTGTATCTGAAATTCCTCTAACTCTGGCCACACTTGCTCTATATCAACATATTATACATTTTGGGAATTGGGATGGTCCTAAGATTGAAAATCTGCCCTTCATCTGGTGCTTGAACCTCCAGCATTGGGATTTGTGTCTGGATGAGAGAATGGTTAAAAATTCAAATTTTAAAACAACTAAAAAAAAATTAGTGATTTTAAAAGTTTTTTTGATTTATATTGAGTTTAAAGTAACACAAAAACTTTGTGAATTTAAAAAGTTTTGTTTTAAATTCAGTTTAAAATATCTCCAAAACTTTGAATTGATGAAATCAAGTTTATTTCTTCAAAATGCCACAGAATCAGAGTTAATGTGGGAGGTTTTATGACACGAGGTTTTGAAGTTCTGCAGAGTTTGTGATTTGAAGAACTCCATTTTCAGCCTGAATTGGAATATTCAACCCAAATCAGCCTTTTGGTTGGAAATGGGCTTATAGCCCAAATCAGAGTTAAAGTTTGATTTTGAATTTCCATAGAGTAAATTGACGAATTGAAAGTTATTTGATCAAAATTATCATTGCTGTTTACTAAGTTGTAACAGAGGCCTATTTACTTTTGGGATGAAGACCCAATTAGCCTTCTGCAGGAGGAAACTTAAAAGTTTGCACGGAGTGTGGCCTTTAAGCTAGTAGATAATAAATTTCAAATTATACCCAAAGGAGATAATCTATTCAGCAGTTTAGATTTTTAAAAGTTTTATCAACATTTAATAAATTCTTATAAAATATTTTTCTTTAGAAACTGTTTTAATGTGGATTAAATGTAATGTTAGTAAAATCTTTGTTTACAAATTCAGTTATACATTTTTTTATTTTTTTTTATCTTTAGTTTGCACAGTTTGCTTTGTTGACACAGACAATGTCGGTGTTTGCGACTTACATGTTGCAATTTATTGGCTCAAAAAAATTAAAGATTATCATATTTGGACAGTTGGTAAGTAATTTTAGTGTCAAAATATTCATTCTATTTAATTGTTTCTCTTACTCTTTTCTATGAGGGGGTGCTGAAAAGTTATTGGGTTGACCCACTTAGAAAAATATTTGATGTTTGATGAATTTTAGTACAGTGTAACCCGGATATAAGAGAGTTGTCGGGACCGGAGAAGTCTCTTATATCCGGGTTTGGTCTATTTTATATACATTAACACAGGCTCTAATTTGGGACCAGAGAAAATCTCTCTTATATCCGGGTTACACTGTAATTCCTTCTTGATGTAATAGACCTTTTCAGCATCCACTTCATATTTCCACTTTATCTTTTAATAAGCTTTTTTCTCTTCCCCCCTTCTCTTTTTTTCATTTCTCTTTCCCCGCTTTCTCTTTTTTTCATTTCTCTTTCCCCGCTTTCTCTTTTTTTCATTTCTCTTTCCCCGCTTTCTCTTTTTTCATTTCTCTTTTCCCTTTCTTTTTTTCATTTTCTTTCTTTCTTTTTTTTCTCTTTTCCCTTTCTCTTTTTCATTTCTCTTTCTCCGCTTTCTCTTTTTTCATTTCTCTTTCTCCACTTTCTCTTTTTTCATTTCTCTTTCCCCCCTTCTCCCCCTTCTTTATTTTTTTCATGTTTCATTACCCCAAAACAAAGTGTGGTGTTTGCACTGAAAGTGCACATTAGCCTAATGATATGCCAACCAAATCAAACAGCTAATGTCTACAGTGGACCCTGCTCCAGGTTTGTAGGTGTAGCAATATAGCCATTTATGTTTGTCTGGCGACATTTTAACTAATTGCACATGTGTTTACACTGTTATATTAGCTGTTTTTTAAAATTTGTCATATACCTTGCAACCCAGTGCAAAAGTGAATTGGGATAGCCAAAGATAACTGAGCAATACTAAAAATAAGAACAAGACAAGATATCCCTAAATAAGTGTAGTGAAACGAGAACAGTCTACCCCCAAGAGATTAAATAAAGTGTTCACTTCAGAATATCATGTGGGTTACCTGCATCAATATATATCTGAGGAAGGCTGGTGGACACAACAACAAAGATAAAGACAATAGTCCTATGCTTTAAGTTTATTAACAAAACATTTTGTTTGAAAACAAAAGGTTTTCAATTGAAATTTTATTTTTAAGATTTATTTTTCTCTTTTACCTTTTCAAATTTTTAATTGCATTTAATAATTTTGATTTTTTTTCTTTTACAGTTTAGTTGGTTGATGAGTTGGTTGTTGTTGTTCATGAATGAAATGCTGCTGACTTCGTTCTATTTCTCATGCCTCATCACCGTTTTGGTAAGTTTGTATTTCTTCCAGAACTTTTCAAAATTCAGTAATTTATGATTCACCTGAACACCCGTGCATATATGTGCACTTATTTAAAAAAGAAAAAAAAAGTGCATTTTTTTTTTTTTTTTTTTTTTTTTTTAAATTTCAGTGATTTGTTGAAAATCACTTCAATTTGTTGGTTGCTTAGTGTGTCAACTACTTCTATAGGGTGTTCCAGTAAATTGAATCGATTTTAAATGTGTATTGAGTTTAAGTGTCTAATGATTTTTTTGCTTTTTCTTTCAGATTTAACAACTTAAGTCTTTGTTAATTTTCCACGGTTGAAATTGCCAATCAAACGTGTTAAAGTTATCAAAGCCTATTATGAAAATGGACGTTCAAATTTATAAATATGATTCTGCTAGCAAAAAATGCACACCAAACAATGACCTTGTGTGGATGTAGTGGCTTTTCAACAATCTTACTTCAATTTTCATAAGCCCAAATGTGACAATTCTGCTTATTAACAAATCCACAAAGACGAAAATGGACTTCATCACTAAAGAGGATTTTTTGCGAAAAATCTTCATCGGCTTGTCTTTGCTTGTGTACCCAATTGATGAATGTATGGCACTCCAAATGGTCAACAGCTTTCAGTTCTTGTGTCAATTGAATTTTGTAAGAATGTAGACAAATCTTTTGTCAAAATTTGATGTAACATTGTTATGGAGAGATTCAATTCCTGTGCGCAATGACAAATAGAAGTGTCTGGATTTTCGGCCACATTCTCATGCACTGCAGCAATGTTTTCAGTTGAATAGTGTAAACGAGCATGCAATGGTGTTTTCACATTTGCCACTGACCCAGTTTGTTTGAATTTACAAACAATTTTTCCAATTGCACTCTCAGCTGGTCAATTATGTTGACCAAAAATATTGTGAATTGTGCGAAATGCATTTCTGTTTGAACATCCATTTTCATAATAGGCTTCGATAACTTTAACACATATGATTGTTAATCTTTCCATGGTTGAAATTTCCACAGACTTAAGTTGTTAAATCTGAAAGAAAAAGAAAAAAATCATTAGATGCTTAAACTTAATTCACATTTAAAATCGTCAAAGTTATTGGAACACCCGATATAATTAACGTATATGGTTTCTACAAGGATATTTTACATGAACTAATGGTGGTGAAAAGGTACATGCACAAAATAACAGATGTGACGACATTTGTGATGACGTCTTCCGTTCATCCGTCGTTCGTTGCAGTAACTGACGATGTCCAAAGTTGGTTGTATCTACATATACACTCAACACGCTATGTTCACAGGTTTGTATCCTTATCCGTGGTTGCATTCAACGAAAAATAATGACGACAATTGCTTTAAAAGACACTATTTGGAAGTTAGAAACAATGATTTTTCACTTAACTGGGATTCTTCTTTCAGCTTCGAGAAGTGAACTGCTATCTTACTAACTTTTAGGCACGGGAAAAGGACCCTGACATTCACTGCCTGTGGTTTCAGTCACTGCTGTTTCCTCACTCCCTAGCTGCTGGGCCCCTTCCTCCTTGACTTCTCTGCTTTTATAGATAATGGCTTAAACGTATTTATGACGTCACTTGTCATAGATATGGCTTAAACGTATTTATGACGTCACTTGTCATAGATATGGCTTAAACGTATTTATGACATCACTTGTCATAGATATGGCTTAAACGTATTTATGACATCACTTGTGAAAATATATATATATATATATATATATATATATATTTTCACAAGTGATGTCAAAATATGTTTAAGCCATATCTATGCCATAACACAAATATATTTGAACCTTTGGAAAAATGAAAGAATATATAATGGAAAAGATCTCAGTCCAATTTACAAAACATTTTTTTTTGTGGTGGGTGGGGGTGGTAAATACATTCTTGGTGAGGACAAGAACTTTTCAGTGTCCACCTGTTTTATTAAATCATGTCCTGGGTCAACCACTGTGAAGGTGTGGAAATGCATTTTTATAGTGAAAATAAATCTTGTCACAACATTGTCAGCAGTCGTCTTCAGTGGCAGTCTTTGAAAATCTAATGTCCTGGTACAGTTGCCCCAGTGATTCGGTGGATGATCCACCCCACGTGGACAACGGTGAGGCACACAGTTTAGGTGTGGGTATAGTGAATTTCTCAATGCTGCCACAAAAGTTTTGTATTGGGATGTTAGCTAGGACAGGCAGTCCCGTGAAAACTTTGAAACCCAATAATATGGTTGCTTCCCTTGAGAGCTAGCTGACTGCTGCCTACCCCAGCGACTGGAGAAACCTGCGGCAGTGTAATCAAACCTCCAAATAAGCAAGCAAGCAAAAGCATTACTATCTCTATTTTTGTTCACCTACTTTAGGTGGATGTCTGATGTTTGTATTTTTTCTCCTTTCAATATTCATTTATTCACTCATCAAGCAACAAAGATAAATTTTAAACTTTTTGCTGCTCTAGATCCATTATAGTAAGATGATTTTCTTTAAAGAAAGCTGTTTTTTTTTTATTTCAGGTTATCATGTGGATGGAACCATTAATTGTTAAACTGAGACTGCGTATTTTGATATGGGTAAGTATAGCCACCATTTTTATTTCTTACTAATTTTATCTTCCAGTAAATTTCACAGAAAAAAAAAATAATCAAAATGCTGAAAACAATGAAGACTATATTTGAATTTAATGGAAAAGTTGAATTTGAAGAGGTATTTTCAAAAACTAATTTGAATTTATGCTTTCTAAGTCTTTGATAAATTTTTTAGTAATTTTTATAAAATTGGTGCTCAGTGTTCTAAAAATGTACTTTAGATTTTAACCAAACAATTTAGTAATACAGCGTGTTAGAGAAAAGAAATAACAAAATTGCAATATGAGCTCTTGTATAAAAATGTTTACTGAAACATTAAGCTTATAAGTCCTAAAAATTTATACACTGATGTCCTCAAGGACACATGGATAAAAGTGGATAAAAGCGTTGACCCAAAGAGTCATCAGTTCAGTACCTGACTACAGCAGTGGTGGTGTACAAAAACATGAAGAGTTGAGTTAAAGGGAGATAACTGAGATATCTGGAAGAGGCATGGTACGTGGAACTATAGCAATCTACCCCAGTGGACAAAATAAAGGGTTCAGTTTGAAAATCCAATCATCTGAAGAAGGCCAGAGTGTACAAAAGTTGTGAATGTGGCAATAAAGATGAGGACAATTCTGAACAATGTTGTTGTAGAGTGGTTTCACAGTGGAGGCTTGTATTTGTACTAAGTCGGTCCTAAAATAGGTTCGACGTACAAAACGTTAGGAACTTCATATAATAGGTAATGACACAAAGAAATCTAGTGGTGGTCGCTGATACTTTAATATCCGACTAACGGTCGTCTGACATCAACTGACTGACCAACGATATTTAGTCCCCGCCCATGAGGGCATCATGTGGCACAAGGCCGGTTTAACATGGGATCTCCAAGCCTGTGGGCTCAGCCAAAAATATGCCCATTGAACCCGTATAAACAGGTTCAGGGTTGGTTTACTGAAAGAGAATCCGCCCTTCGGCGTAGCCTCTTTCGGGTTCAAGAAGGCAGAGAGTTCAACCGGTCAATCGACATTGACTGACTGACCAACTCCCTGAATGACTCCTACTACTCCTACTTATTATAGGTGGGAGAGTCTATTAACTATAGAATAGGTGTGTTCCACTATAACAAATGTAAATAATTACAATACCTCATCTCAGAAATATAAACAATTTTTTATCATTTCATGCCAAGTAAGGCAATAAAGCCACTAAGGCATAATGGGTTATTGAGAATGAGAGAAACTGAAAAAGTGTTTTTGAGTAGAAAGAACAATAAAAGAACAGGATTGAAAGAGAGAGAAGATGGCAAATAACATTCCATTTTAAAATTTTTGAAGATCATAATTGACAGGAAAGCCATAAGCTAGAAGAGTTTCACACATGAGGTCAAATGAAGGAAACCTAAAACTCTTGGTTACATCTAGCAATTTCAATAGTGAAATGATGAGACCTAACTGCCAATTGAGTTCTTTCAGGACATTAGTGATCATGGCTCTCCACAATTTCCTGTCCTTTGTAGTTTGTCTTTTTACGCACATGAGAAAAGAAAAGAGAATAAAGAAAATGTGCCTGTCTGCAGAATTTGAACCTACATCACCCACATTACAAGATTAACCACTGTCTGACAGTTCGGCTACATAGAGCTTCACAGTCAGGCAAGATGCTAGCTGCCTTAAAGCACATTCACCCATTCAGATTTTCTCAATAGTCATCCCTTCTCAGTTTTGTATCCCAAATATAAACAAAACAATCTCTAAAAAAAATTAATGGGTTTTAACTTTTAATCAAATACAAAATGTTAAAATTCGCTTAGTATTAGTGATAAGGTTTATTGCCCCCACCCAAATAAAAAATTCTTTTGATACACAACGCTGTTAACAACTATTGTAAATTGAGTGGTTTCTTTTTTTTATGCTAAAAGTTTAGTGTTGTTTTTATGTACTAAAATTTTTAGTTGAGTTTTGTTTTATTTTATTTTTGTTTGTTTTTGGCATTTTTTGTTTGTTTTTTGTATTTTTTTGTATTTTTTTGTTTGTTTTTTTGTTTTATTTATATATATATATATATATATATATATATATATATATATATATATATATATATATATAAAACAATATACTGAAATTTATTTCTTCTTTGTGTTTCAAGGCTGTCCAAGGAAGTTTTTTACTCTCAGGAACTGTTGGATTGAAAATCTTGATTGGAAAGATGTTGAAAATTGCTGACGATGTAAGTACACATGCATATTGGAGCACATTTATGAGAGTGAAAAAGATGCATTTGACCCAACAGCACAGATAATGAAATTGACATAGAGTACATTTCAAATTCAAGATGAGGCAACTCACATCCATTTTGCAATAGTGTTAATGAAAATCCAATAATCTTAAGTGAAATTATTTCTTGTAAACCTTTCAATATATTTAAATATTTTCTTTCATTTCTATTGATGTCATGTAGAAATGATGCTACTATATTTTCTGTGTCTATTGGCATATATGGTGATTGTTGCATAACAAATAGCTTCACAATGTCATGGAAATGCTGCCTGAATATCTGAAATATATCAATTTCCCCAAACATTCACCAATTATTATTAATTTTATGTAATATATCAGTCAAGTCAGTTACAAATTGGTTTAATATTCTGAAGCTGATGTGACTAAATCTTGAGATATTAAAACGTTGGAGATTAAACAAACTTTATGAGTCGGATATTTTTATCCCATTTTAATTTTAGAAGGGCAAACAAATGGAGTTTAATACAAAGAAGTCTACTTAATTCTACACTTAATGTCACTATGAAAAAAAAAAAAAAAAAGGAGGGGGTCTATTTATAAGTGGATTCTGAGCTGGGTGATATAGTGGGCTCAGGCTCCAGAAGACCATTCTTCCAACCAATACTCTTTCCTTTTCTTTTACTTTTTTCTCTTTTCTTCTTTTTCTCTTTTCTTCTTTTACTTTGTTCTTTGTTTCTTTTTGTTGTTGTTGTTTCTTTTGTTTTGTTTTTTTTTGTTTTTTTTGTTTCTTGTTTTTGTTCCTTCTCTCACTAAGGTCTTCACCTGAAGAATCACCAAAGTTGGAAATGCTTATCTTGAGCAATTATTGTGAACTCAGCCTTGTACCATACTCTGTTTGAGTGGGCAGAGGAATAAATGCCATAATCAAGAATTGAGCCATCATTTTATGTTCACACAGCACATACATTAAATGAATTGGGAACAAATAGTTAGCAAGCTGGTCATACTAGATCAATTATGACTTAAAAGTGAGTTCAGTCCTCACTACATGCTCCATACTTTTGGCCTTGTGCCACATTTAAGTATTGCTTAGTAAATTGTTATACATTTTTCAAATATTAAGTAACTTTTTCATATTTCTTTAAAGAAAGAAAAACTTTGGGAATTCATTGATTTTAATTTTTAATTATTTTGAACTATTTTTGTTATAGATGTTATGATAGACATGTTTCAGGCAAGTATCCTCTGGTCATTATCAGGTATCCTTTGTTTTGGCTGATATTGGATATCTGCTGATTATTGTGTTGTTTTTGTCTCTGTGATGCCAGTGTTTCACTGCCAGAGATTGAACTCAAGACCACTAGATGACAGTAACACAATTCCTATATCCCCTATGAATATAGGAATCTAAAGCCCATTAGTAGTGCATTTTAAAAGCCTTTATATTCAGTGTCAGATGGTTTTGATATTTGGTTATTATGGTTGGTTCATACCACTTTTTGATAGTTTTCTATTTCATTTTCAAGATGCGTAATTTTTAATATACATTCTTTGTTTTTTGCTTAATTGATCTTTAGTGTTTTATTGCCAGTGTTTGTAATGGTCGATTCTGTAATGTTCTGTAGACAGTCATGTTTCTGGTCTGAGAATTTAATATAAGATATCCTGGACAGCCACTTGCCTAGATCCTTTTGTACTAACACAGGTGCCCCCCCCCCCACACCCAGGGCTCCATCATTGGTCCTACTCAATTTTTAATTTTCATTAATGACCTGTCCGATGACATCAGTTCCCAGCATGTTATCTATGCTGATGACATAGCCATTTAGTCCTGCCTCGATAGTAAGGCTGATCAGGTAAATATGGCAGCCATTGTCCAAAACAACCTCAAGTCTGTCGTTAACTGGAGCAAAAGATGGCTTGTTAATTTTAACGCCTCCAAAACTAAACTTCTCTTCATTAATTTTCTAAGAGACCCTCTCTGCTTTCCATCAGCATGGCTGATGCTAACCTCCAAGAAAGTGACTTATTGTGTCATTTTGGGCTAATGTTCTCAGCTGATATGAAGAGGTAAGACTATATTGAATCTATTGCTAGGTCACCTGCTAAGAAAGTTGGTTCACTGTGTCGTGTGAAACAATATTTATCTCCAAAATTTATCTTGCATATCTATAAGTCTACCTTTTGTCCATGCATAGAATATTGCTGCCACATATGGCTCGGTGACCCTGCTATTTACCTTGAGCTCCTTGATAAAATCCAAAGAAGAATCAGCAATATTATTGATACTGATCTGGCAGCTTGGCTTCTGTCATATGCTCACCACCATAAGGTTGTCTCTTAGTGCCTTTTCTATAAATATTTTCATGGTAATTGTTTGGATGAACTCTTCACTATGGTACCTAAAGTTTTTGAATTTCAGTGCAGTACTAGACTGGCATAGAGATCTCACTAATTTAGAGTTTAGCTGGTTAGATGTAACCATAAATTCTATGCTAACAGTTTCTTCTCTCACTCTTCTCACTTGTGGAACTCCCTTCCGGCTCTATGCTTTCCAACCAACTTAATCTGCAAAAATTTAAATGCATTGTTAATAGCTATCTACTGTCCTCCTTTTCTCTTTCTGCTCATTATTGATTTTTCTGTTCCTAATTCTTCTACACTCAGTAACCTCTTGTATCTTAGTGACTTTACTGCCTTGAATGAGGTGATACCAATTTAAAAAAAAAACAATATATTCCATTTGCATGACCAATTGATTAGGTGGCAAGCCAAAAATAAGGCTAGTAGCAAAACTTTACTTTGTGTAAACCTTCAACTGGAGAAGGCTGTCTCAAACATTGCAGGGGAGAAAATGAATGAACGAAACTTCAAGAAAACTATTGGATATTTTATAATTCGTCTCAAAATTTCATTCAAATCATGAATTTCTTTTCGTCATTTCGTTTTCCAGGCACATATTGGGGATATTCTCCGGACAAAATTTACAGATTTTAAAAATTTCCATACACAGCTATACACTTGTGCTGCCGAATTTGACTTCATGGAAGCTGAGGTAATTTCTTCCTCTCTTTTTTTTTTTTATTTTTGCATTTTTCTCCCAGTATAAGAATTATAAACTATTAAAAACACTGGTTTTCATGTAACTGGTATCAATTTCTTGCTTGCTTGGTTGTAATATATAATCGTAAAAATTCTAAGTCTTGCTTGCTGTTTAAATAAAAACAAATTATTCGTAACAAAAATTTTTCAAATGCATTGCTTTTTATTTAATGGCATTTAAAAATAGAAATATTGACATTAGAAAATTTAATTTTCTTTTTAAACAATGGAGGTGGGTTGAGGCATGAACTTGAAAACCTGCATCTCTTGAAATGTATGAATGTCCAGGATATTTTCATGTGAACTATCCAAATGTTTATGCTTGTTTTCAGATTTATAACTATTGCAAGGCAACTCAGCTTATTTGGCAAATAGAATTTGCTGATATATAATGTTTCACATAATAAAAACCTGTGCATCACATGTGATGCACAAAATGTACAAATCATAAGTTATTTACACTCTGGTTTGTGCATCACGTGATGCAAAGCTTATAATGATTTCAATGAAGTCGAAAAATAGATGCTTTTCATGTGAGACCTTACATTATCAGTCAAGCATCCTGTAGGGATATATTAGGCCTTGCCTCAGGCGTCCTGCTCAATAGTAGACTCTTTTCTTAAACATCCTTAGTTTTATCACTCTTTTAAAATCATGGCTCTTGTGCACCGCATATGATGCTCAGATGTAGAAATCACATGTCCTGGGCATCACATATGATGCTCAGACATGGAAATCACATGCCCAGGGCATCATATATGATGCTTGACATATGATGCACGGACGTGGAAATCACGTGTTCTGGGCATCACATATGCTCAGACGTGGAAATCACGTGTCCTGGGCATCACATATGCTCGGACGAAATCACGGTCCTGGGCATCACATATGCTCAGACGTGGAAATCACGTGTCCTGGGTATCACATATGCTCGGACGCGGAAATCACGTATCCTGGGCATCACATATGCTGGGCAAATCACTATCACAAATATCGACGACGGAAATCACGTGTCCTGGGCATCACATATGCTCGGACGTGGAAATCACGTGTCCTGGGCATCACATATGCTCGGACGTGGAAATCACGTGTCCTGGGCATCACATATGCTCGGACGTGGAAATCACGTGTCCTGGGCATCACATATGCTCGGACGGAAATCACGGTCCTGGGCATCACATATGCTGCTTCGGACGGAAATCACGTGTCCTGGGCATCACATATGCTCGGACGTAGAAATCACGTGTCCTGGGCATCACATGTGATGCTCGAACATGGAAATCATGTGTCCTGGGCATCACATGATACACAGGATAGGCAATGGGTTAACTGAAATAGATTCTAAATGTTTTTCACATTGGAAGATGGGAAAAATCAGTCGGAATACTACAGCAAACTGAAGCTTGACAGGGTTAAAGGAAGAGAGTTTTCTTTTTCTTTTTTTTTTTTTTCTTTAAATCTTGCTAAAAAAAAGAAAAAAAAAGACTCTATTAGACAAAGTTGAAATCAGCAAATTTTCATGCTTTTATTCATCTCCTTATAAAAAGTAAAGAAAGTATAAAAGCAATGGGGCTGCTGAAAAGTTATTGTCTAACTGCAGCTGCTAAATCTCCTGCCATTAAAGCATTCAAGCCCACGAGAGCCACCTTTTGACCCTCCGACACTCACAGACTTGGCAAAGTATCAGAACATCCATCCTCCAATCTTAATCTACCTGGATGCCCTGGCAGACAACATCCTTCCAGCAGCAACATGGTTTGTCACAAGGTCATTGCCAGCTTGCAGCTGTCATGTCGAATTGACAGATGACTGAGCCAGTGAACTTGGTAAAGAGGATTCTTGGCTGACCAGTCCCTCCAGTGATGCTACTCATGAGACTCGAGATCGAACCATTGCACTTCCTCAATGGTTCTCAGGTCATGGACCTTCAAAGCCCAACTCCCGAAATCTAACCAAACGACTTTTTTTTTTTTTTTCTTTTTTTTTTTTTTTTTTTTTTTTTTTTTTTTTTTTTTAAATTAATTCTTACTTTTTATTCTAGATCAGGCCAAGGAACTTATCGTATGTCCTCTCATAATGTAGCTGAATATTGAAGTTGCCAAATTGAGATAACAAATATAAAAATGGGGTAACATTTGAGAGCCCAGCCCGTATCTAATTGACTTTCATCTTAGCCCAGCTTATTTTCAAAAAGGCAATCCAAAGAAGATACAAGTATCAAAATTCAAACTTTAGTGATGCTGGGTTCTTTTCAAAAGTCATTCTATTGAGAAAAGTTGTTGAATTTAAATATTTTGTTTTGTTATAGCTTTTTTTTTTTTTTTTTGTTTCTTTTCTCCCACAGACTCCAATGCGTGTGGCAAAGACATTGTTGGCTCCTGGAGCATTAGTGGCTGTGCTTGGCACTATTTGTTTGGTAAGAAACAAAAACATTAATGTCATTACTGTCTTTTAGCATATTCTCTCAAATCTTGGATATTTGAGCACCTGACATAATGGTACCAATGTTTTTATTAGCACTACCAGTTGAAATGACATTAGAAGACTGTTTATTTATTTGCCATCCCACAATGGTAAAAATCAGTTCAAGGTTGTAAGTCTTTATCGAATAATGGAGATGCTGTCTGGAAGAAGGAACCTTGGTAATCAAACTTAAAATAATTATTGGGGTCCAATTATAAAATATATATATATCAATGGCGACTCTGGGGGTCAGGCTTGTCGGGCTCACCCTGAGTAAATCAACGTTCAAGTATATATATATATTTCAAAGCAACAAAAATCTTTTGTTTTCATTCTGGATCCAAAATTGTTTTAACACCATGCCTCAAAATATTGACCGAAATACAATTCATTGATATTGTTCATAATAAAGAAGAAATAAAGGAAAAAAACAAAGTAATAAAGAATGAAATAAAATTAATGTGGCTAGTCAGGCTGCATAGATTGAAGCTGGTGACATACTTAATAGGCAATGTATTTCTTGCTTTAAATTTATAAATAATCTTTGAAAAATCTCTACTGACTTTTATGCTCTGTTTTTCAAAAAACACATTTTTGTTTCAATTTATTGTTTTCAAATGTCCATTTTAAATAATTTATTCCATACAGTATAAGTTTTTTTAGCAGAATGTATCTTTTGATAAAAGGTAAATTAAATTGGCAAAAATCAAAGTGGCAATCAACTCATTGACTGGAGGGTTGAAGTGTGACTGGAATAGTGTTGAGGAAATATGATATCAGTTGGCAGTACTGATCATAACCATACAATAAATTAAACTAAAAATTCACAGAGAGATACATAAACACACTAACGCATAGACATATACACAAACATACACTCTACCATCAGTGACTTGATAACCAGGCTATAAAAAAATGGAAAGCGGGCAATAAACAGACAAACATATCAAATACCTTGTCATCAATCTTTTTTCTTACATGTCTGGAAAAATTTAATTTAAATCTTTATTTTTATAGAATTTTTACAATTAATATTAAAATACCAAAATGTGTTTTGTTTTATTTTTTATTTATTTTTTAATTTCATGTACAGATTTTTAAAAGTTATATATTTTAGTTAGAATAAAGTAATCATTTTAGCATTTAAGTTATACCAATAGTATATGTTAACGATAGTAATAAGTCTGATGACAAACATTGATAACCTAGAGTCACCACTGTTTATATATATATATATATATATATATATATATATATATATATATATATATAATATATATAATAAAAGGCTTAAACACTAATATTCCATGATCATAATTTATTCCATTGGAATCAAAATACGATCCAATTCATCAGACCTACAAATTCAAAAAGAAAACAGAAAAAAAAACAATGTAAATAAAAACAGAATTTAGAGAGAGTGTAAGTATGAGAGTGTGGGACGAATGTTAGAGCTAAAGAGGGGGTTAACAGACTAGAGAAAGAGGGAGATTAAACCTTAACAGAGAGAATTTTAGGAGTTTTAGGAGAATTTTATATATATATATATCTGGTCACTCATATTCAAGGATACCCATCTATTAGGGTGGCTAGTCAATCCCTATTGCAGATGCTTGCTCTGGTGCATTTGTGTTTACTCAACAGCCACAGAGCCCACCTGTGGTTTATACTGCAACTATGTTAGGCAACCCTTAGTCACAGTTTCTGGGAGAGTGTATTATCTAGCGTGATAAACAATTTGAACAAGGCCAGCATGCTCAAGCGCTTGGCCACAATAATCCTTGAATTAAAAAGCCGGAGTTGATATTGGCAGAAATTTCCATTCACCAACTGACAACCCTTTTCCAAAAAACTATTTTTATAGGGGCTAGCACCTACTTAGCATATTTCTAGATGTTTCTCGAATCATGTAGATTTTTCTCGAATATACTAGAAAGATCTAGAATCTTCCAAACGTTCTATTTCTAATTTGTCTATTTTACAACTACTTCATGAATGAAAACATTTTTGTATTAATAAGTAGGACTCGGTAGAATCCCTTATTATAGAAATGCATCCTCGTAACAAAATATATACACACACACACATTTGTTAACACATGCGCACACGGTCTTTCTTTCTCATTTCTTTTTTTATTATTATTTCTGTCCAACAGGTTGGCTATCAAGAATTGTCATCATGGAAAAGGAAAAAGTCAGCCAAAGGTAAAGAGGAGAAACACATTCAAGAACCTTTAGTTAAGTAAGTAATGTTGACTGTTAAGCTCTCAACTTAAATCATTTGACAATCTACTGAATTTTCAAGTAAACTTGTATGAAGTGGCACCAACTTTCCAAAATTAGGCCAAATTTTTGCAGCATTAGTAGCTTGCATAGTAGACTGGCTGCCAATGAGTGTTAGATGCACATTACTATTGAAACCTTCAATCCTCTCAGTCGAGAAACTTTTCAATACAACTTCATATTTTACCTCCATTTTGATTTTCTTGCCCTGTTGTTTGATTGTATGAACATTTTGATATCAAATCTATATTGCCAAAAACATTAGCTATGAAATATATGTTGGGGTGTTGGTTTATTTATCGAACTGAATACAGAAATAGACAAAGATATTTATAAAAAGTAACCAAAGTTTTTTTTTTTTTTGTTTTTTTTTTTTACTAATGATCACCCAATTCAAGGCCCAAGAGCCACTCAAGGTAGTGTTACTGTGTGGATTTATATTAGTGTAGGAAAGGAAAAGTGTTAGGAGTACAGATCTGAAGCAGATTTTAGAAGGAACTTGAAACCCAATTCTAAACAGGAAATAGAGCAATAAACCCCTACTCCTGTTCAAAAGGCAGGCACTTTGATGCGATGTAATGATTAGCTAGCTTGTCTCACTAGATCACTTATGACTGAATCGCAAGTTCGGTCCTCACTGGGTGCCCCATAATTTCGGCCTTGTGCCACATCTAAGTTATGCTTAGAAAATCACCATAAATTTGTAGAAGTGCCCATTTTGGGTAACCAGCAGAATTTTTAGGGCGTGGCGGCTTATTTAAAATTTGCTTGTTGCACACATTCAATGGAATTCTCTGAGCATATGTCTAAAAACTTAAATCTCAATAATTGGA
Organism: Acanthosepion pharaonis; assembly: GCA_903632075.3. Classification (NCBI taxonomy): domain Eukaryota; kingdom Metazoa; phylum Mollusca; class Cephalopoda; order Sepiida; family Sepiidae; genus Acanthosepion; species Acanthosepion pharaonis. The sequence continues at coordinate 545,336 of CAHIKZ030000670.1, read as the reverse complement.
TCTTTTATGTATAAATCCTTTTTCTTGAGGACATCAGTAAAGAATCGAACTCCTTTTATATAATGAGAAAACTGTTACTGTCTTTTGTCTCAGAATTGTTCTTACATTTAGTACAAGTTCGGCACTGATTTTCAGGCTTCTTTGCTTCCAGAAATGTTGGATTTTCTATTTTGTCAAACCAACAGATTTGTTTTTTTTTTTTTTTTTTTTTTTTTAACAGCTTATCAACCACTTGTGGGTTATTTAAAACCAAATCTTTGGATGATAAGAATAATTTTTTTCTTTTTCTTTCTCTTTCTCCTTTTTCTTTCTCTTTCTCCTTTTTCTTTCTCTTTCTCTTTTTCTCTCTTTTCCTTTTCTCTTTTCCTTTTCTTTCTTTCTTTTCTTTCTTTTTCTCTCTTTCTCTTCTCTTTTCTCTCCTTTTTCTCTCTTCTCTCCCCTCCCTCCTTCTCTCTTCTCTTTCTCTCCCTCCTTCTCTCTTCTCTTCTTTCTCTCCCTCTCTTCTCTCTTCTCTTCTTTCTCTCCCTCTCTTCTCTCTTCTCTTCTTTCTCTCCCTCTCTTCTCTCTTCTCTTCTTTCTCTCCCTCTCTTCTCTCTTTCTCTTCCCTCTTCTCTCTTCTCTTCTTTCTCTCCCTCTCTTCTCTTCTTCTTTCTCTCCTCTCTTCTCTTCTTTCTTCTTTTCTCTCCCCCTCTTCTCTTCTCTTCTTTTCTCTCCCTCTCTTCTCTTCTCTTCTTCTCTCTCTTCTTCTCTTCTCTTCTTTCTCTCCCTCTTCTCTTCTCTCCCTTCTCTCCCTCTCTCTTCTCCTCTCCCTTCTCTCCCTCTCTTCTCTCCTCTCCTCTCTTCTTTCTCTCCTCTCTCTTCCTCTCCTCTCTCCTCTCTTCTCTTCTCTCCCTCTTCTCTTCTCTCCTCTCTTCTTCTCTCCCTTCTTCTCTTCTCTCCCTCTCTTCTCTTCTCTCTCTTCTCTCCTCTTCTCCCTCTTTCTTTCTCTCCCTCTCTTCTCTTCTCTCCTCTCTTCTCTTCTTTCTCTCCCTTCTTTCTCCCTCTCTTCTCTTCTCTCCCTCTCTTCTCTTCTCTCCCTCTCTCTTTTTTCTTCTCTCCCTTTCTCTTCTCTTCTCTCCCTCTCTTCTCTTCTTTCTTTCTTTCTTCTCTTCTCTTCTTTCTTTCTCTTCTTCTCTTCTCTTTTCTTTCTTTCTCTCTTCTCTCTTTTCTTTCCTCTTCTTCTCTCTTTCTTTCTTCTCTTCTCTTCTTTCTTTCTCTCCTCTTCTCTTCTCTTCTTTCTTTCTCTCCTCTTCTCTTCTCTTCTTTCTTTCTCTCCTCTTCTCTTCTCTTCTTTCTTTCTCTCTTCTCTTCTCTTCTTTCTTTCTCTCCTCTTCTCTTCTCTTCTTTCTTTCTCTCCTCTTCTCTTCTCTTTTTCTTTCTCTATCTGTGTGTGTGAATATTGCATTAACAAGTTCCTGGGATATAACAATGATTTTTCCCCAGATACAAGTCCTATTACTTAGCCGACAGCTGGGGAGAAAAGATGTTTTCATACCTTTCCCAAGGATATTTTCACGTAAGTGCAGAGTAACAGAAGTCACATGATAGCAATCCCATAACCCACTTCTTGCCTCCTAATCCTGCATCTCTTGTCTCTCTGCAGCATCATTGACTGTTAGAAATTTATATTAAACTATTATTAAATGTGACTTAACGATTGAATTAGTGTGGCACTCCTATGAAATTCAAATGCTTATGTGTAATTTAGTCTGGATTAAAAAGGTGCTGGACCATCAGATGCCTGAAAATCCATGGTGCACTTATAATATGAAATTAGTACTATAAGGACAGTGGAAGTGTTTTTTTTTTTTGTTTGTTTTTTTAGTCATTTTTATTAAAATTGAAACTAGTACATAAATGTGAGAGGGAAGACTGGATGATGTTATTTGGTCCTGAACGAGGATTTGGGCTTCAGTTACCTTCCTACCACTATAACATTAACTTCCCTGTCTTTGCTTTTTCTACGAATATTTTCATGGCAATTGTTCTAATGAGCTTTCCTTCTTAGTAACATAGACGTCATGAATTTAAGTATAGTGCTAGATTGGCAACTAGGTCTCATCATTTTACAGTTGAAATGTCTAGATGTAACTGTAAGTTCTATGCTAACAGTTTCTTCTATCGCACTTCTTGCTTGTGGAACTCTCTTCTGGCTTTTTGCTTTCCTGTCAACTGTGATGTTCAAAAATCTAAATGCAATGTCAATCATTTGTTTTGTTTTTTTAATCCTGTTTTTTTTTTTTTTTTTTTTTTTTTTTTTTTTATCCTTCCTCCTCACTAACTTTTTTTTCTTTTTTTCACTCACAGTAACCTCTTGCGTCTTAGTGGCTTTATTGCCTTGCTTGGGGTGAAATGATTAAAAAAAAATGCTTCTATGTCTTTTGATTCCTCATTCTCCATACATTCACAAATCAGACCCCTACCCATATCTTAATGTTTCCAATTACCATCCCCCCCCACCAACCTCCAGGAAAATTGATTTGCTATTTCTAGGTGTTTTAACATTATTTTTTTTCTTTGCCTTTCAGAGCAGACAGAAATAAACCACACGCTGAAGTGAGTGAAAATGAATTTTCTTTTAGTATTTACCGACGACTTTTATAAGAAAAGTCATTATTTCATAATTTTATTTATAGGATTGTTTAGAACTTAGCATCCAGTTCATTCTTTAAAAGTATTTGTGAATTCTTTTGTTAATAAGCTTCAATCAGATTGTTCTGACACCACAACAAGACCCAAATGTTTCAAACAAAATAATTACCAATAATAAGTATAGTTTAGTTTTGCCTTCATTTTTACTTTGATTGGAGACAACAGAATTTATATTAAATTAATAACAATTATGTATCAGTTGTTTTCTAGCTTTTTTTTTTTTAATTCTTGACATCGAATCCCCCTCCCCTCTCTGTTTACATTCAGATGTTTTTTTTATTCTATTTATTTATTAGATAAGGTTTTTGATAAGTGTTGTATTATAAATAGGTAGTAGTTAATTCCGAAGAATAATATGGTACAAACTAATGCAATAAACAGTTAATTGTTAACTCCTCACTATTTATCCAAGACCTCTCCATAAGGCAAGATGTGGCACAAAGTGGGTTTTTAACATGGGGCTTTCTGAGTGAATATACTCAGGCAAAAATTCCACGTAGACCCAACATACATGGGGTCGGGTGGCTGTCTACCTCCCCAGATGAGACTGCCTGTAGGTATAGCCTTGTCTGAGTTTCTCTATGCCTGAAGGTAGAGAGTCAACAAGCAGAGTAACAATTAATCCTTGACTCCCTTCCCTCAGTAAGAAAGTGCTGTTTAAACAGTCTTAGACCAGTCTATCTTGTGGGGGTGTTCAGCTACTCCACAACATTACTGATCTCTTAGTTTCTTACTGAAAACAATGTACCTCTAAAAAAAAAAAAGTGATACCTAAGGTATTTTAAAAATGAAAAATCTTTCTTGAAGCTTTTATTTTAGTTCTAATTCCAAGTTAATAGATTAAATTTAATATTTCCAATAAGCAAAATACTTGGCTGTATTTCAAACTGAATTTAAATTGATTGGAATGATTTTCTTTATTTATTTATTTATTTATTTATTTTTTTTTTTTGAAACAGCTAAGATCAGCCATATTAACAAATATGTCAACATAACATAATTCTTTTTACTAAAATCTTTCAAAAGTAAAATATACTTTTCTGAAACTTTACTTGAGGAATGTTAATTGATTTAAAGTTTAATAAATCTAAATGCAAGCAAATATTATTTACTTTCAGTTTAAAATATCGTAGAAAAGCATTATTTTAACATGAAGGTAGATGTTTTTATGAAGTGTTAACACATTTATCTATACCCTGATGATTGTGAGATTTAGGTAAGAGGGAGAATTATTTTTTTAATTACTCAGTAATTATAAAATTTAAGATATTTTAAGAATTCTAATATTTTATTAGTTTTTTAGGTACTTTGGCTTTACAGTCTTACTTACAAAGACAGTTGTTGAGGAAATGTTAAAAAATTACCAATAAATTTGAAATTTACTTTTATAAATGCTACTTTTATAATACTTCTAACACAAGTGCTGCAATGACTTCTTAAATATGGAAAATATTTTGAATGTCATATATACCTGAAGTTATTTACTCTTTATCTTCAATCAAATAAAGTCCTCTTTTTTTTCTCTTTGTCTTTCAGTTGGTCTTCCATATTTTCCAACTTTTCTGCTTCACCCTGATGGCTGTGATGATTATGAGACTGAAACTATTCTGGACTCCTCACCTATGCCTCATTACTTCTCTACTTGCTTACAGACAGGTAAAAAAAAAAAAAATTTTTTAAATGTGCCCCCCCCCCCCCTCATAAAAATATTATACAGAATGAACCAAAAGTAGGTGGACCAGTAAATGATAGTATTTATTTTGAGATTACTTATTCATACATTACATATACAATTCAATTTTATTATATACAAAAAAAAAGTATTGAAAATCTTATCAATGCAGGTTCTCAAACTGCTTTCCATCACAATTTACACAGCTTTGACGTCGACTTTCCACGCTTAGACAAACATTTTTGCATAAGGATCTTTGGGTATTAATTTCTTGAAATGCATCTCTGATGTAATTCTTCAAATCAGCAACACTTTGGCCAATCCATTTCTCAGGAAATGTTTCATCAATATACTCACGGACTACTCTTATAGTTGTCACACTAACACACTCTATTCAACCTACTGTTCACCTACATTTGGTTCACTGTGTGTGTATGTATGTATGTGTGTGTGTGTGTGTATATATATATATATATATATATACACACACATACACATATAGTGCTGTTCGATAAAAGTGACTCACCTGATTTTTTTCTACTAAATGTTCTCTTCTCCAATGAAACGAAAGTTGAGCTAAATTCAAAGGATAAGCGATCTAAAATCCGAAGAGAAAGCTTTGAAAGCTCTTTGAATTTAGCAGTAAGTACTGTCAAGCATCCGTTCAGTATAATGTTCTGGGGATGCTTTTCTTTTCATGGAACTGGTTGAAAATACTCTCGGGAGCGAGCAGTACAAGAGAATTTTAGTCTTGTCTGCTCCCTTCTGTTGAAAGGGTGCAAATTGACCCCACCAAGCTCATTTTTATGCAGGATAATGCTCCCTGTCACAAATCAAAAATGGATGAAGGAATACTTTGATGAGAAGCAGGTGAGTGTTATGACATTGGCGCCACAATCTCCTGACCTCAACCCCATAGAAAACGTATGGAGCATGTTGCTCAACTGCTTTCTCGAGAGCCTGTACTTTATAAAGCCTCCCCAGAACATTATGTCCTTTCCTCAGTCCTCTCTATTCTCAGTCTTCTTTTTCACTTTCACTCTCTGAAACCCCTTGTGTACTAGTGGCATTACCACCTTACTTGGGGGTGAAATGATTAAAAAAAAAAAAAATCCATCTTGAAACTTAAACAATTACTGTTGGTAGGTGTATTTTGGATTTTAGCAACCATTTTGTGTCCAGTTGATGAAGTTTAAAAAAAAAAAGAAAATTTTCTTAATTGAATCAATAGTTTTAACAAATATTGATGTAATGTATTCAGTAGAATGGCTTAGCCAAGGAAAGTTCTATGATAAAGCAGTATGACAGTTGTCTGTGCAATGTGCAACATGACATTACATGACACACTATTGAATGAAGTTAGTAAATGTGAAGTAAAATCATGTGATCAGCGAGAAGAGATTTGCTGATCTAAAGGAAACAGTAGAGAGCCGACTTGCCATAGAAAGAAAGTCATCCCTAACGGTGCAGCAAATTAGGAGGACATTGTTATTTTGATAGCCTTTAGGCTTAGATAAGGTTGAAACAATTGCACCCCTTGTTCAAGGTCACTTTTTTTCTATTTACATTCTAATATTCCCATCTTTGCAGTTTTTATCACAAAGTTTCAGCCATTGTGTCCTCTAAAAATAAATAATCAAGGTGATTAAATTAAGAAAAAAAAAAGTTTTGGCAATAATTTCCAGCATGTCTCTGCTTTTTCAAGCTATACTTTAACTTTCATACCACCATAGAATTGTTTATATACTAAGTTTTATTCCTTTATCAAATGGCCAATTCTTATTTCTTAACTGTGGAATGGAGTAATATAAAAACAAAAAGGAATTATACAATCTGGTTTATGTCTTCTTGTCCAATTTGAAAAGCTGGTCGGCCCAAATGTCGGCCAGTCAGTTTGAAAAGCTGGTCAGACTAAATCTGAGTAATGGCTTGTAATGAAAACTTGATTCAAGAAACGAAAATGTCCAAACAAAATTCTTGTCTATCTTTCTTTTTCATTTAAACTTTTTTTTTTTAATTTTCAGTTGTTTGGTTGGGTTGGAAGCAAAGAAAGACATTTTGCTCTGCTTGCTTTGTACTTAGCGGGTATGGGTTACCAAGGATACCAAAATATTTCTCATCAACTGAATATCGTTGGGGAGTTCAGCAACATCCCCCTTGAGCAGGTTGTTGAGTGGATAACACACAATACAGAACCACGTAAGTCATTTCTCTTTTACACATTTATATACATGTTCAATTAACATCTTAATTAAAAGAAATATTAATCTATTTCATTAAAAAGGGGATAACTTGTTGCTTATAATCTTTCTTATTTCTCATTTTTTTCTTTTTCCTTCTCTTTAGGTCAAATTTCCATATTTAGCATGTTAATTATACAAGGAATGGTTTCATGTTAATATTTTAAGATTCTTTTATATTTTGAAAATTTTTGTTTCATGTGTTTCTGGTGGAAGATTCTTGGCCTCTTCAAATGCAGATCTTTCTCTCTTTTTGCAGATGCTGTATTTGCTGGTGCTATGCCAACAATGGCTACAGTAAAACTTTGCACCAAACGCCCAATTGTTAATCATCCACATTATGAGGATTCTGGCCTTCGGTATGTTGCATTTCTATGAGCTTATCTGACCCTCCACCACCTCCCAATATATTTTCTTTTTCCTTTCTAACCCCATTTCCAGCCATTTATCTAATGGACTGGTCTGGTCATTAACATTTTAATTAAAACAGGCAAAATTGGGTTATTCGCTTGATTTTTATTTACACTATTGTTTTCAGTGTCCTTTGTCAGGTGTATATAGATTTGGGTAACCGACATGTAATTCTGAACTGAATCCTTTATTTAATCTATGGGTGTAGCCTCCTCTCAGTTTCTAGGGAAATCATCTAGTTTTTTAGTACTCACTGCCCAGCCCAGCCCAGGATTGAACTCACAATCACCAAGTTCATGAACATGGAGACTTAAACATAACCTGAGTGCTACTTCCTGATTTTTGCTTAAGTAGTCAATAGGAAAACATTTGAGATATTTTTCTATTATGTCTTTTGGAGACCAAGCACTATCTGTCTATATTTCTGAGATTAGGTATTATGTACACTATTAACATTCATCCTCAGGTGGTTGAAATGTCGAACTGAACCCTTTATTTTGCTCACTGTTCCACGTTTAATATCAGTTATCCATTATTCCCCTCTCCAAGTTCTCCACCACCTTAACAAGGTATTGAACTCACACTCTTTGGGTCCTGTCACTGGATCTAACTAACGCCTTTATCCACTGTGTCATGTGTCCTTGAGGACATCTGGGTATTATAAATCTTCAGCAATCATTTTTTTACCAGTACATCATATTGCAATTTTTGTTGTTATTGCTTTTCTCTGGCACTCCTTATTGCTGGTTCTCATATTGTATTCATTTCTATGCTTAGTCAGCTCAGAAGATTTTTGTGGCCTTAAGTTTACAAATTTTCCAATGATGTCCTTTGTCTATGATCTCAACCTGATCCCACAGGGGACAGTGATCTCCCTTTTCTCTCCATATGTGGTCAGCCACACCTGATTTTTTCCACTTCCCCTTGTGTTACAGCTTTCTGGTGTTCTTGAAGCCTTACCTTAAGGGTGCGGCTTGTCTCCCCTTTATATTTCTTTCCACAGGTGCATGTGATAGCATACACATATCTTTAGTCATGTTTTCCTCTATGGGGGAGGGGGTCTTACTTGGGAGAGGTATCTTCAATGTGTCGTCCAGCTTTTGAAGGTTGTCCTGATGCTATATGGACCACAGATCCATTGTATTTTCTGATAACCCCTTCACATACAATGATAACAGCAAAAATTGCAATATGTGCACTGGTAAAAAAAATTAACAGGAGATAACTGACATCCATTAAACATGGCACGTGGAACTAGAACAGTCTACCCCAATGAGCAAAATAAAGGGTTCAGTTCGACATTCCAACCACCTGAAGAAGACCAGAGCGTACAACAGCTGAAATGTAATAAATATGAGGACAAGTCACCTTTTTACTGCTATTTTCATAAATTTTATTTTTATTTTTTTTAAGAAAATCAAGTTGGGTCTAATATTGCATCAAATCTGGTCACATTTCCAGAAATGACTTTCTCCTCCTACATGCCCATAGATATCCTAAGATATTCAGTGTCTGTAGTTGTTGTCACATTTAAGACCGTGAAAAATTTTTTGGAAGACAGCCATTACTGAAATTATTTAAGTTGTCATAATTTTTTGTATAAATTATTTCTTTATTCTAAGAAAACTTTCTTTTACCACTGCTTCATGTTATCATCTTCAAAAATGTCAGAACAAAAAGCTTTATTTTCTCAGTGACATATTTTCTCTTAAATACTGCAATTATATTAAATGAAATGGAATTATCATGTTAGCCTCTTAATAGCTTATTCCAAATAAGGGTGATTTTTTTTTTTTTTTAATTGTTACCTTTCAGATCATAATGAAGTCTATCTTTGTCTGACAGCATCTATATTGTGAGATTAACAAATACCAAAGTGATAATTTTAGTTCTTTCTTTTTAATAATGATTTCACTTCTTTATAGCCATTAAGAAGTTAGAGTGAGTGAGAGAACAGTAAAAGAACAGGAATTAAGATAGAAAATAATGGACATTACATTTAAATTAAAGATCAAAGCAAGAAGTGGGAAGAGATTTCCACAAGTGAGAGAGAAAAAAACTGTCAGCATAGAACTTATGCTTACATTTAGCCATTTCAACTATAAAATGATGAGACCTAATTGCCAATCTAGTACTGCACTTAAATTCATAATATCTAGGTACTATAGAGGAAAGCTCATCAAAGCAATTACCATGAAAGTATTTACAGAAATTCTTTTTTTGCTTGGAAATGAGTGTTTACAAACTGTTCAGTATATATATATTCTTTTATTAGCCATTATCATGGCCAAAATATGCCAACCGTGTTGGGGGGGGGGTCACACGTATATAAAGAATGTACATATTCAGTTAAAAATTTACAACAATATCTTTGACAACGGCTAACAGAATAACTGAAAGTGCTCAGATATATAAAATATTTGGGCAGTTTTTATATGCTTAATATCCAGAAAATACTTGTACAAATACACAAAAAACTGAATATAAAGGTTAATTGCAGTACCTTGTCAGTCGTGTTTAATGAAATTTGTATAAAAAAAGGGATTGCTGTTCAAATACATATTTATTTATTATAAAAAAATGTGTGATAATATATAAAACAATTCCATTTTCACATTGTTGTTTTTTTTTCTCAGCAAACGTACGATGAAAGTGTATTCCATGTACAGTCGTAAATCATTAGAAGACGTTAAGAAGAATCTGGTGGACCTGTATGTCAATTATGCAATTGTAGAAGATTCCTGGTGTCGAAAGAGATCTCGGTAAGTAGACTACACTTTAGTTAGAAGTGAAACTGCAAAACATTTTTTTGCATAATAGGGATAACAGAAAAAAAAAAAAAAAGGAATGTCAAAAGGATGATCTTTTCCTTGACTATTATTTTAACTACATTCACACCTTGGCATTAATCATTGCTTTTTAAAATGAACAAGCTTGTAATAAACCTAAACATGTGAAAATGAATTTATACATTTTCTTTGTTCTTGAGAATTCATAAAGCATACTAAAAAAAAAATCCAAGAATTCTTTGCAGTTTATAACACTTTTGGTAATTATTTCGATTGATAGGAAGTCAAAGTTAACCTGCAGTGAACTGTAAAATGCAAAGATGACTTTCTGGGTTGTGTAAGTAAAGAAGGGAAAGGAGAAATTAATGTTTAATGACATTAACGTTAACTATAAAAGTCAAGTTTCATCCCTAAATTCAAATTTTGCAAAATTATAATGTGCTGAACAAAATATTTGTATTCTAACAAAAGCTATAAATCATCGAAATGAGAATAACATTTTTTTTTTTCTTTTTCAGTGTTGGTTGTTCCATGCCAGAAATCTGGGATATTAGCGATAAAGAGAATCGTCACAAAATGCCTGTTTGTTTGTTACTGAACGAGAATCCAGAACCTTACTTCAAAACAGTCTATAAGAACAATGTCTATACAATATTGAAAGTGCAATAATAAGGAAATCATTTCTTCATAGCTTGTGGTTATTGTTGTTGAAACGTCTGCTTCGGAAAACCTTTCATTTTCTTCAGTTTTCATTCTTCTTCTCTTCACAAAAGTAAATCAACAAAATCACTTCACATTTTCATCTTGTCACAAATAAAATGTCTTTGTATTCATAATTAGTCTTTCTTTTTCTTTTACCACCTTCTAAAAGAACTTTCATTAATATGTAGGTATTATAACAGGAGAGCTATGGTAGAAAGGTTTATTCTCCCATTTAAGGACAGACATAACTGTTAGTTCAAGACTCTTTTCTTTTTTTTTTTTGTCTCTTCATATTCTGCTTAACTTCTGGAATGCATCTTTGGATTTCAGTGTCACACTTTCCATCTTTTTGTTAGAACACTTTTCACATATTTAAATTTTTGTACTCATTAGATTTTGCTAACCACCATCCATTCTGACTTGTAGTTTATCTTATGTTGTTAATAACAAATCCTGTTAGATCTAATTCTCTCAGAATTGCCTCATTTTATAGGTTGAATAAATCTGGTGTGAAGACACATCCTTATCTTACACTTCTTTCTGTTTGCATATCTACTGAACTCGTTTTCTATCCATATGCAGGTGGTCATTTTAAGGTTGTTGAGTAGTTCCAACCTTTGTCAGGTCAGATGTTATTTAATTTCTTTTAGTTTCCTATCATCCAGCCAAACACACAGCTGCTGTTTTTAAGTTACCAGCAAGATATTTTGCAACCTAAATTGCCAGTGAGGTTCAACAAATAAATACCAGTTTCGTAGTAATTCCTGTGAATTTACACAATGATTATCACTAAACAAAAATAATTTTAATCAGGTGTGAAAATTAACCAGGAGATATTCAAGTTGCTGTGAAACAAAAATTGGTGGCAACGTTTTTCTTTTTCAAATTAACCTAATATTGTGAAAGGATAAAGCTTTTAGACACTAATAAAAATGACAAACATTAAGATTTGTTTCTTTTCAAAAACTCTGTCAGTTTATTAACACAACAATTTCTTTAGAAATTGAATCGATATCTGAGTGAAGTGGTAGCAGTCCTAGTCAAGTAAAATCAAAGGAAACATCTTTCTTCAAAAGAAATAATAAACAAACCAACAAATCAACTTTTTTTTTTTTTTCTTTTTTCAAATCCATTCTAATTCAAAATAAACTCTACTGATAAAGATTAATTTTCCTTAAAAGCAATGTTACAAGTTACAAAACGATAGAGATTGATGGTGGGGAAAAAAAAAATTATTTGGATTACACAAAACATCTGAGTGGAACTTTATAAAGAGAGAGAGGGATATGTTTATTTAAATTCTTTCTCTAAAGTGTGAAAAACAAAATTTCAAGAGATTCTCAAATATTTTATACCCCCCCCCCGCCACACCATTGTTTTCAAGATTTGGTTCGTTCTATACAAATGTCAGACTTAAGTAGGAGTAAAGGCTAATTTTTAAAATTTAATTTCCTGAGTATTCTTGCTAAAAGACAAAAGTATTTAACATTAAATTCAAATTCCAAAAATTCAATGACTAGGATTGTGGGAATAAAAACTTACTTCAGAAAAGCGGGTGGGAGGTGTCAAGAGTCAACACACACACAAAAAAAAAAAAAGAAGCTGCACTGCGCATGAAATGAGAGATGAGTCTTAGCAGATGCACTAAATGGCGTTGCTTGAGACTAAGAAAAGTCTGGGTGAAAGGGTTTGGCTCAGGAGAAGAGCTTTATTGTTGAACAAAAATACCATGACATTGAGCCTGTAGCAGTAGGCTTTAATATTCAAGTGCTGTCCAAGCAGATGAGTCGGCCTTTCGAAGGTTGATTTCCACTTTGTTGCACGTTATTCGAACCTCACTTTGACTACAGTCAATCACCTGCAAAGAAAAAAAAATAAATAAAACATGTTGATGGTTAAAATAGCAGAGCGAAAGCTCTTTCAAAATTTTAGCAGTTTTTTTTTTTTGTTTGTTTTTGGAGGGGAGTATAAATGCAATAATAAAAATGAAAAATATTGTCTGATCTAAAAAAAAAAAAAAAAAAAAAAATGCTCTTAATCTCAGCTGACAAGTCTTATTCATTGAATCATTTAAAGTTGTGAAATAACACTCATAAGAGATCTTGAAAATGAAATCCAATATAACAAGTCAGATCATTCATTTGAAACTTAACGAACACACAATGATATTTTTATGACTAGTTACTCATATCTAATTATGCTTGTCTGCTAGCTATCCCAATCATAGAGAATGCAATTAGCAAGGTCTATATAGCATCAGTGTGAATCCACCTTCACTGGTTAGTGGACGGAACCTGTACATGGTGGATTCAAGTACAGGACACATGTACAGTGTCCATATATTATCTTTACCATGTGAACTACGATAAAAATATTTAAAAACACAAAACAAAATAGATATTAATAATAGTATATAAAAACTTTTATGCAGGGGTTCCCGAGACATGAAAACTATTTCAATGGTTCCATAAGGGCAAGAAGGTTGAAACGGTGCTCTTGACTTAACTGAATTTGTAGTTTTTCCTCACAAAAAAAAACTGCTGCTGTCACAATGTGGGATAATGAAAAATGAAAGTGATAGGAAATAGATGTGCTGTATCCAGATGTTTAACAGCCAAAGTTTAGAAGTTAAATTTAAAGCTGAGTGTCTCTGTATTTTTAATATTTTCAATGTAAAATTGTAACTAGGGCTTGTGGTATCCCCACCCAACATGCATAAGACTACCCCCCCACCCATTAATAAAACTGCTATTAATTCATTTCATCACTTAAGAACTCCCCACCACAACATTTTCTAATGATCAGCTACTAGCAGAAACATTGTTTTATTAAACTGAAAAAGATTGTGCTTGTTTGGAAGGACTTTTTGATTGGGGGAGGCTGCATTTATATATATAATATATATATATATATATATTAGTGTGTGGGAGGGGGAAGTTTTAGGGTGACGCAGTTCATGCTTTAAGACTTAAAAAATTAAATTTATGTTGGTGCAACTACACGTATACATGATCAATACAAAAAAAAAAAAAAAAGGATTAATAAAATATTCCAAATAGAAAAAACAGCCCCTCCTGACAAAACTAATGAATTAAAAAGTGTGTGAACACTGAGGTCAACACCTAGTGAGTGGTAAGTCTGTTTTGTGCCTGAGCACAAGCTTCAATCTTTGGCCTGAAGATTGTGTTCAAGTATGAATACCACTTCCTGTTGATCTGAGTGTCCACTTTTATATTTACATATGCTATATTTATCAGTAAAAATGCTCAATATCAGAGACAGGCTCTATCATTATTTTTATAGTTACATAATACATTTCAGATGCATCAAGGGTGGTCTTCAGTGATGCACTGTCCTCGTTGCCGATTTCGGGTTTTGCATCATATCAGCTCCAACAGCAACCTTGACCTGAGTCAGGACACACCACGACATTGGATTTTGACTGTTCTTATAGACATATGAAAAAACAAGATTTGTCATGCTCCCCTCCTATATAGTGTTGTTTTTTTTTTTGTTTTTTTTTTTTACTTACTTCATCCAGTTTAGCTTCTGTCTACTAATTCTGGAATCCATAACAATCTAAGCTGGTCTCTTTCTTGCATAGTTTAATCCAATGTTTTACATTTTAAATACTAATCCCATAGCAATACTAACTAAGTAAATCTACACAGGTACCCAACTCAAATCTATCTTATACTAGTACTTTCTAGAAGAATAAAAAAAAAAATTATTTGCTATTCTTACTATCAGATAAATCTTTAAGCCTACATTTACCTTATACTCTTAGTCAAACAAAATCAAAAATATATATATATATATATATATAGATATATATTACAGTGAATCATTCATACAAAGTAAATTAGTAAAGTTAATGATATAAAATGGTGAAATCCCTTCACTAACTAAATTTTAAAAGATGCATTAACCCACTAATCACTCGATGAATGTTATGATCCTTGTTTTTTTTAAATTATAAACTGTATTAAGTCTTCCTTAAATACACAAATACTTTCAACGGTTCTACCGGTTATCATCAGGCATGGAAACTATTTTGTTTTTGGTAAAATTCAGGTAGCATCCGAGATGAAAAAATACAAAGCAAATCAAGATGATTTTTTTTTTTTAACTTGTGGAGTGTGTAGTCACAACACTAAGGTTGAATTTTTGAAAAGTAAAGTGAGTGTGTTTTTTATTAATATGGCAATTGAAGAATTTTTTTTTTTGTAGAGGTTTATCAGTCAATGTGACAAAGTAAAGTTAATGATATAAAATTGTGAAACCCCTTTGTAACTAATTTTTTTAAGATGCATTCACTCTTTCCTAATTTACTTTTTGCATGAATGATTCATTGTGATATAAATTAAACTGCACCATATATATATATATATATATATATATATAATGAATAAAAATGACAATAGGAAAACTGGTAATTAGTCGTTTTCCATCAATTCGTCCAATGTGGACTTTGTTCAATTAATTTCATTTTCGTATTTTGCTTTTGATAAAGTCCATTGGACGAAACGCGTCAGCAATTACCAGTTTTCCTATTGTCATTTCTATTCATAAATATTGTCTTCTCTACTGGTTAAATCAGAGAAATTTTCATATATATATATCACACACACATAAATCCAAAATGTTGGTGAGATTAACAGACTACCTGCCAAAAGATCTCAAAAAAAAAAAAAAAAAATAAAAATAAATAAATAAATGGACACACATTAAAGAAGAAAGAAAGACCAAAAGGCAAACACCTACTTGACCAATAAATAACAGTACTCAATGAACAAGCCAGGTTACCCAGACAGAGCAAAAACAACGTCAACTCTCAATGAGACACAGCTCCAGTCGTTACTAAAGTTTCATGCTCCTTAGACATGTAGCATACTTTGTATTTTATTTAAAATCATATTATCTGATATTGGAGGACTGAGGGTCTGGCATAATTAAGCCCTATTTTGCCTTCAGCATTATGCTGTTTCCCAGGGTATTGAGCACTTTTTAAGCACACCTTTAATTCCCCACCACCACAATGTCTGGATTCCCACCCAGACAAATAATGGTGATTGTTTGGTATTTCCATCTCCCTTGGTGAGTGTGATTTGTGCATCATATTTACACAACTACTCTCGTAATGCCTCGACCTTGCCAGCAGGGTATAAAATGTTCATTTTCACAAATAACAGTGGTCGACTACCTGATGATTGCATGAAAATGCATGAAACTTTTAGTTGTGGTTGGTCATTGTTCATGGGGAAGTGATTTAGAAATATTATGGCCCTACTATGAAATATGGCATTGAACTTTTTTTTCTCTCCAGTGTTCCTGTGTAGCAAACTCCTATAGGAGTTGCTTACTTTGTACTCTAAATTATATATGATAAAAAATATACTTTTTAGGTATACTATGTGTAAAAATGCTCAATATCAGGACTCAAACATGTGCAAGTATAAAAGGCCTGAAAGATTGTGTACAAGTATGAAACGGACTGTCGCTACTCGCCGTTGACCTCAATGTCATATTTATGAATATAAAACAAAATCATCAAAAATGTTTTGAAAATACTAATAATTACTCACCCCACCTAAAACAATTTTTTTGCTAAATGCCTTTTTGCCACCGTCGTATTTTATAAAAATATTGCAAATCACTTGGTTGGTTTCAATAAAGGACTCTTCTGGTAGCATCATTTTGGCGTATATTGTCACTGTGACCATCGTACCCGTTTGGTGCCAATCATAGCGACATTGGCTAGCTGTTGTGGCCTGTAAGAAGATCAATAACTTCACAATGAGAGAAACAAAAGCCTTGATAGATTTCAATAAACAAACTTATCACATAAAATCTGTATTAAATGTGTAGTTAATTCATAATTTTTTAATTTTTTTTTTTCCTTTTTTTTAATAGATTCTAGATATTTCATAAAAGAATGTAAGAAAATTTAGATGCACATTAATTAAAACTGGTTAAAATATGAATTTTAATATTAAATATTTTTTGTATATTATTCTCCATATTGTTAGATTAATAAAAAATGATCAACGGATATTCTGATCAAAGGATATATTATGATGAAAACAGAAATAAAGAATAAATATTGTGATGAAAACGAAAATAAAGACAAGATACCATATCAATAAAGACTGACAAAATTAAGCAACCAACAGACGTAAGAAAAAACAAAAAAAAACAAAATAGGACATCCTATAATTTTGGCAAATACAATCATTGGATAAAAATATACAAAGTAACTGTTTTCAATTGTAAAAATGTAATTCAATATTGAAGAAAAAATATTGAAATACGATAGCTTTGAAAAATCAATGAATTATAATGTAACAATATGGAAGCACAGACAAGAATAATAATCATCAACAGTCCCGTTAATGGGTGTGGTCATAGGGTCACTTGTGCAACTGAGCTCCTGACCAGCTCCTTCCATATGTCTCACTGGCATTACAATGTCTCCATGAATGACATTCTAGTCTATGACATCACCACAATCACTGGGCAAGTCCATGGTTGATCCCTACGGCCAGCCCTGGAGTTGGTCACCCCAATCCTCAATCCCACCCTGCCACACATTGCTGAGTCATATACCCAACATCGCTGATCCGGCAGCTTTGGTAAGATGACACCACAAGGAACAAAATAAGAGACAGCTGTGTAAACCAACAACTTTATATCAAAGGTTTATACAATGAATGTTCTACTCACTAAATTAACAAAATGCAGATTTTCAGCACCTTTCCTCTTAATACCCCGTGGCACTATGTTTAGCCACGCTCAGTAAACTGGTACAAAGCTGGAGCCTGATTTTTTCCACTGTCATTTCTTTGGGCTGATTATTCAATTGTAATTGGTAGCCTGGAACAAGGCCAGAGTCTAAGTTCTTTCAGAAGAAGTTGTGTGGGGTTTGGCAAAGTGGGTCTCTCACAAGCAGGAACCCCAAACTGTCTGAGTCTTCTCTTAATACTCTGTACAGTCCCTCACTCCACTTGACTGTATTTATTGACCTTTGCGCAAATCCAGTGTGGGGCATGAGGTGGTTGGGGGTTCCCAGGGAAACCTCAACATTTATACAGAGCCTTTCGGTGTCTGGCCTTGGAAAATTGTTTGCCAGACCAAATTTGAGGAGATCCCAACCCGCAAAGGGTGGTGGAGGCTGAGTATCGATCCACCCAACTTTTTCCATCTCATGTGGGTGCCTCTCACCATCTTCCTTGAAATTCTACCTGTGCCTCTACCTCTATCTTCATCTCCTGATCAAACCTGTTCTCAGAGGCTAGGTGTGGTCTAACCCAAACGGCTAAATTCAATTATCATCCAATATTTACATCAGTGAGGAATTCTTATCATGTCCCCGGTGGTCGGTTACATCTGGGCTCTGTCATCTGCTGCCTTCTCTCATCAATTCTTTGGTCAACGAGCAACAAATAGAGCTAATTCCTTTGTTTAATAAATTTTATCACGTCTTAGGCAGATGAACAAAAATAAACATTATAACAATTCCATTTCCTGTTGGAAACATGTCAGTCTTAAAATCTAAGTCCTTATCAACTGACTAAATTTCAGCTAGGGTCCTGCTTCTAGCCATCATGGGTACTTAAAGTTGTTAAAATGTAATCTATTCTTCTGCACAAGGTTGATAGGGCACTTAAAAAAACACCCTGGCCATCGTCATCAGCATTTTGGGTTGTTAAGATATAATCTATTCTTCCGTAAAGGGTCAAGCAGACACTTAAGAAAATACCATCACTTAAGATTAAGTTGACTATAAACAGATAGCTTCTATGCTAGTTGGCATCTCAACCCTGGAGTGGGGGAGAGAAAAGAAAACAAATATCCTTTTCTTTCATTTTCCTTTTTATCACTATACTTTCTTTCTTGTTTTCCAGTTTATTTTGAAAGCCTTTTTTTCCCTCCAATTTACCATTGCCACCTTAATAGTGTCATAATGTTTCAACTTTCTATTCTTGAGAGTGAATATAAGGTCTTCCAATGGGTCCGTTTTTGTCTGATGCTGTCTTGCACTGTTAGACAATAATAATAGATCAGCCTCATTTGGGGATTTGACAATATTATCATTATAAAGTTTATGAAAGCAGTCAAACATTTTTTTTTTCCTTCATCTTTCCTTGTTCCCAATGCCTGTTGACATCAATAACATTCTAGATAATGGCTTTCCAATGGGATCATCCATTGTTGTTGAAATCTATCATGCTTTTATTTTCCAGATGTAGCATTTGCATTCTATGTCTACCCATCTTTATACAGCTGTGGGCAACAAGGTTTTGAATTTAATGTTTTCCTTCATCCAGACTGGTTGCCAAAAACGGCTAGTTAACCCCGTCTGCTCTGCTATTTAACCCATAGCTGGGGAAAGGGATGGATTCCTACCTTTCTCAAGGCTATTTGTGTGAAAGTGAGTGTAACAGACTCAACTGGAATTTAAACTTGGTTTGCAAATTTCTTGTTCCAAGTCACTAACCATTACATATTACCTGCACATCCTGATGACATCATAATATTACATCCAGGTTTGTTTTAGAGTTCCTTTAAATGTTGATAATTCTAAGAAAAAATATATTTCAAAAGTTATAAAATACTTTAAAAGATATTACTAAACAGTAGAAAGAAAAGAAAAAATATGCTGAATTCTCAGATTTAGAGAGAGAGAGAGAGAAAGAGAAAGAGAGAGAAAGAAAGAAATAGAGAAAAAGAAAGAGAGAGAGAGAAAAAGTTATTATCATTGTACTTACCACTTGTTTTTTCCACACATGTTTACCAGTTTCACAGCCTGGTTGATCGAGGAAAGAGGAGAAGTCTGTTGTTTTCCTCTCACAACATGACCAATATTTTAGCCTTAAAAAAATGAAAGGAAGAAAATACTGAAACTTTGCAGAGGTCAAAAAAGCACAACAAAGAATAATTAATCTGAAACTATTTTGGTTGTATCATAAGCATTTTCTTTTTCTTCTAGTGGTCAGGTTTCCCTCTTCTTTGCATTTTAAATTATCATAATCAACAACTGATGGCCATCCACTTCTCAGCTTTATTTCAAGAGACACGTCACCACTGTTTAAAAAGGCTTAAACCAGTTTTGGCTAGAACAGTCAGTTATTATTTCATAACACTTCCCAAAAACTAAGCAGTTTCAGTAGCCTAGATTAAAACAATTCAGGTTTGTCAGAACCTTAAAACATCTGAATAGTATTCATAATATTAGACTACACACTTCTCTATATAAAACATGTCTCATTGAATAATTTAGACAAGTTTTGCCTACTTATTTTCAATAGGATCCTCTCATATTCATGGACAAGCTCTTTAGTATCCTTATTAAAGGAAGAAAGAAAATTAACATGTTAATTCATATTCATTTATTCCAAGTGCTTTTGACATTAGCACAATGTCAACATCGGGGTGTTTATTTTTTTCTAAGACAAGATTGTTGGGTTTATCTGAAAGTTAAATTTTTTTTAACTGTGAAGTGAAAAATGCTAAGGTTATGTACTGTGCTGTTTAAATTTCACAATGTAAACATCAGGGGAGGTAACTAAGTTTGAAATGTCTATGTTTAAAAAAAAAACCTAGTTTTTCACTTCACAGTTAAAAAAACAAATTACAAAAATTTTGTCTTAAAAGAAAAAAAAAAAAAAAAAAAAACGCTGATGATGACATTATGCTAATGCCAAAAGGAATAAATGAATATGTATCAACAAGTTAATTTTCTCTCTCTTTAACAAAGATACTAAGAAGCTTGTCTGTGAATATGAGAGGATCCTATTGAAATTAAGTAGACAAAACTTCTCTAAATTATTCAATAAGACATGTCTTTATGAAAAGATGCTGCCAAGATATACGCTATCTATATTGTATCAAATGGACACATATTTTCTACAAAATTTCCGACATTCAAGTCGGTAAATGTTATTAATACTGTTTATAATAAACAGAGCATTTACTTAACTAATTGTATCTATAAAAACAACAGATTGTGTGTGTGTGTGTGTGTGTATATATATATATATATATATATATATATATATATATATATATATATATATATATATATATATAGAGAGAGAGAGAGGTTGATCTAGCAAAATGCAACATTAGCGGAAATGAGACCTTCCTGATGCAATCAATCACAACTGCTGTTCTGGTCATGTTGCAAAGATGAGTTATAACGGAATACCTAAGGTCCTTTATGTATAGGCAGCTTGACAGGACTGTTAGATGACTATGGCTTAGATATAAAGACAAGCTAAAGAGCAACCTCTCAGCTGTCAATGAGCCTCATACTAACTTTGAGCAAGTTGCACTGGAGAGAGTTAACTGGAGATGTTTGTACCAAAGTGACATCAGCAATTTTGAAATTGGTTGTATTGGTCGGCTAAGAGACAAAGAACAATGGCAAAAATCTCAGTAAATGTTCATGTGGCTATGTCCAGAGATCCTCACTGCTGAACAAAATGTGAACTTATATGCAGGTCAATACCAGGCCTGAAGTGTCACATATGACACAAGCATAAAATCTGAGTGAGGTTGCTGGATCTTCATATGTCAAAATTGATGGGAGAATCCACATCATATATATATATATATATATATATATATATATACGAGAGAGAGGAGAGAAAAAAAAAACGAAGAAAAGGACAAATAATCATGACACCCTACATGTACATATATCCACAGATAAATTACACCAATGATAAGTGCATAAAAAAAGAACACTTTAGAAATATAGGCAGTCAATTGCTGATATCCCCTGATGACTAGATAGATGGGTCTGCCTACAAAGCTCTGGAGTCGGGATGCTGAAGGTAACATGAATCAGCTAAATGACAAACTTTTGCTTACATTAATTATATAAGTAATAGTTGAGTGTTAGATGATCTTTTGAGGCATACATGAAATAATCTTGTGCTGTAAATGGAGCTATGATTCTCCTCATTTTAGATGGGAGAAGTTGCTAAGCCCTGAGGATTCCAATCCTGCGGCAGCACCTTCCCCATTACAGTCATGGGAGTGGGGCAAAAATCAATTTTTATACTTGACTGGCACCCCCTCACATTAAAAAGACCTTGTGTCACATTCAGCTTTGGTGGGAAGACCAGGTAAATATACCTGGCATTTTGGTTTCCATCGGATCCTCTGCAGTACAGACTAAGATAAACAACACAGGCTGCACAGTATATTACTATATGTCTATAGTGGTTTGGAAATTACACTAAGTGCAAGTTTGCTTAAAACAAATACTAATGACTTCAATTTCAGTTGAAAAAGTTGCTTTCTATAATTTATGATTGTTGTTCTGGTGAGCTTTCTGCTTTGGTACGTTGATTTCAAGAATTTAACTGCAGTACTAGATTGGCTGTTAGGTCTCATCATTTTACTGTCAAAATTGCTAAGTATAACAGCATGTTCTGTTCTAATAGTTTCTTCTCCTGCACTTCTTGGTTGCAAAACTTTTCTACCCTCCTGTCAACTAGGATCTTCAAAACTTTTGATGCAATGTCAATTGCCAACTTCTGTCAGCTTGAATCTTGTTCTTTTTTTGTCCATTCTCCACATCAATGATTGTTTTCTCAGGTTATTTCACTCTCAGCAACACAGTGTGGCTTAATAGCTTTTGTTACTTGATTGGGGTGAAATATATATATATATATATATATATATATATATATATATATATATAGCGGACACTGAAGTCAACACCCAGAGGTGACAGTCTGTTTTATGCTAACACAATCTATAGGTCAGTGATGCATTGTGGGTAGTGTATTGTATTATTCTAATGGTTTGAGAACTACTGGAGAGAAATACAATAAACTACCTACAATGCATCACTGACCTGAAGATAGATTGTGTTTAGCATGAAACAGACTGTCACCCCTGGGTGTTGACTTCAATATTCACTTTTATATTTACATATGCTCTATCCCTGATATTGAACACATTAACATATAAATATAGCATACCTTAAAACTATATATATATATATATATATATATATATATATATATATATATATATATATATATATATATATGTATAGTTTTAAGGTATGCTATATATATATATATATATATATTAAGGCATTAAAACTAGAAATGTTGTATTGCAGGCCATGATAAGTTTAAAATAAAACACACACCAGTCGATCAGTTTCGTCCCCTCTCACAGAACTGTTAACGGGAATTTAGATTATGAGGAAAAGAAAAGAAAAAGTCTGTCATGGGTGACATGAATGAATGGACAGGAAGGAAGGAAAGATAAAATTATACCAACCAAGCTGCTAGAAGCGCGAACAGCAAGTCCAAGCAAACAATCTCTTTGTTTGCAAAGAGAAGGCTGCTTGGACCTGATGTAAAGCGATTCCAACACCTTGAGATGGAAAAGTGAGTGCGAACTGGCCAAGACGGAAAACCAGTTCACACACTGAAATCCATCGCACAAGTTGGACTATATACCAGTTGGGACTCCTTTGTCCTAAAACAACAAAAGATTAATTTGATTAGGACCCTGACACATAGGGCGTTAATGATCTGTTCGGATGACACCTGAAACATGAAATCAGTTGTTTAACTGAGATCTTTGTGAACAATGGTTATCCGTTGAACATTGTTCAATCGGTTATTCGAGATGAGACCGCCAGGTTCAACAAAAAATCAAACCTGCTTCAGTTGGTAAATGTCCGGTCTATCTTCGTTTACCGTGGTTGGGTAGGATTAGTGAATCCTTCGCCAAGGCGTATTTCATGTAGTTCACGTGAGTGTTATTTTGTGCGAACGTTCGTGTTGTTTTTCAAACAAGGTCTGTACTTCCATCTATGTGTAAAGATGTTCTACCCCCCACCATATTAACTCTGTTATTTACTATTTCAAATGTAGTTGTGGATGCGACTACATAGGTAGAACGATTACAGCGGTTGGACGAGAATTAAACAACACGTACCTGCGATAATACTAAACAAAAAAAATTTTCTTTGGGCGATACCATTCGAAACACTTATGGGTCTTCGATTGCGGATCATTTTATAAAGAATCCAACTTGTGCAATGGATTTCAGTGTGAACTGGTTTTCCGTCTTGGCCAGTTCGCACTCACTTTTCCATCTCAAGGTGTTGGAATCGCTTTTACATCAGGTCCAAGCAGCCTTCTCTTTGCAAACAAAGAGATTGTTTGCTTGACTTGCTGTTCTGCGCTTCTAGCAGCTTGGTTGGTATAATTTTATCTTTCCTTCCTTCCCTGTCCATTCATTCATGTCACCCATGACAGACTTTTTTTTTTTTCTTTCCTCATAATCTAAATTCCCCGTTAACAGTTCTGACGAGAGGGGACGAAACCGTCGACTGGTGTGTGTTTTATTTTAAACTTATCATGGCCTGCAATACAACATTTCTAGTTTTTAATGCCTTAATACGCTTTTTGTACCGTTTCTAACCTATATATATATATATATATATATATATATATATATATATATATATATATATATATATATATATATATATATACACACACACACACACACACAGTAGGCAATGTAAGTTTGATAAAGGCTTATAGGTATGTCCCCAGCCACACAGGTGTTAATAAGTCATTGTAGATTTCTCCCCACAACCTTATTAGCAATTATTTAGGAAGCATCAACTCAAAATGAATAAGTTACTTTGCATTGCATTCATAGGCAAGATCAGCTTTGAATGAATTTTTAGAGCCAGATATTTCATACAGCTGAAAAGAAAGGGCAATAAAAAGGTGGAGGAGTGGAGATGAAAGCCAATCATATACACAGCAGCAGCAGCAGATGTAATTTGCTTGAGGTGGGCTTGTAATTAGAATTAAAAAGAGAGAGTTGAGGGATTGGAATTTGACACTCACAAGACATATTGAAGGTCAGAGGGGAAAACTTCTTAACTTTCTGAAAATGGATTGTAGAACAGGGACTAGGAGTGATGGTGAAAAGGCAAACCTTACTAAATGTTACTAATGACAGGAAGTTGTGGAGAAACACGATTGCCCTCACCCAGAAGAGGCAAAACACACAAAAGAAAATTCCAAAATCATTTACAATAATAATAATAATAAAAAAAAAAAAAACATTTTCACAAGATCTGAAGTTCTGATTATTTGATATTTAAAAACAGTAGGCATTTGTTGGTTTTGGGAGACTACTAGCAGTAGAGCCCGGTGTTGCCCGGGGATGTAACAGTAAGAGATAGATCAAGTATCAACCATCATAAAGACTGAAAAATAAAATTGACAAAGATTATTGTTTAAGGTTGACGGACACGCTTGTCTTAATTAGTTTTTTTTGTTTTTTGTTTTTTTTTACGAATTGGTCAAACCCAAACTCAAACAAAAACATTGTTTTCAATCATTATGAGTCTACCAATTGAATAGAATTTTATTATAAACAATTGTCTTGTAAATGGAATTTTTAAAGCATTCTGAATGTAAAAATAAAGAAAAAAGTGTGCAAGAATAAGAAACACTACCTGCCAAAAAAAAAAGTGAAGTTTTGTTGAAATCGGTTGAAAAATGTAGGAAATCCGATCTCATATATAAATGAACACACACACACACACACACAAACAACCTGGGTTTTATAAGTATAACTCAATATGAGTTGTCCGCCTTTCATTCTCGCAATGCCTCTTAATCGTGTTTTCAAATTGATTTGGTGCAAAATCAATTAGTGTTTTTCCAATTTTTGGCACTGTCAGAACCACCGCAAGCTAATTTTACGTAGTCCTGTGAAGTTTTGTTGAAATCGGTTGAAAAATGTAGGAAATCCTATCCAATATATAAATGTACAGACACACACACAACCTGGGTTTTATAATAAGTATGATGTAGTCTATGAGGGTGGTTAAGCTAATTCCTGATGCAAATGCCTGCTCAGGCATATTTGTCCTTGTTCAACACCCACAGAACCAACTTGTGGGGTATACTGCAACTATTCTGAGCTGATCTCGGTTACAATTTCTAGGAGAGAGCACATAATCTGAGCTGTTTGAACAAAGGTAAATATACTCAGAGATCGTTGGTCAAAAGGACTTTATGCTTGTACAAACTATCAACGGCTTCCAAAAATACCAATTTCACTTGCAAGGCTTGTGTCAACCTGTCATATGGTTTTCAAGTGCTTCACAGCATTGAAGCATGCAGGAATTTTTTTTCCTAAAGTTGATGATATCAAGAAGACACCTACTTGATAAATCGACCATAGTGACATTTGAACCAAAGTCTTTTAGTTTAGAATATTAATATTCTCAACCATGCATCTACCATTTAAACGATACTACTACTACTACTGTACTGATGCGGCATTCACCCTGGGCAGATTGAGCCGGCTTCTTCCTGTTATGAGAAGAAGATTCTTGGGATAAATTACAGAAGTAGGGTACCCAGGCCTACTCAGATAATGTTCTTGCTTGCCGCTGGGTTCCCACAGGACGCAGAGACAGGAACGACCAGAAGCCGCCCGGTTTACGATACAGACGCCCTTGATTTTTTCACCAGAGCCCTTGTTAGCCGGTGTGTCAGACCTGTCCGCTTTTTTGTGGGTCTCTACCAGGAACGTAGTTCCGGGCGGTATAGCTCTGACACTACTGTTTACACCCCCCCCCCACCGACTGTGAGGTAAGGGTTGGACTTTGGGGGCTTACAGTGCCAGGTGTTCCCAAGCGGTCCCCCATCTAACTACTGACCTGGCTCTACGATGCTTAACTTCGGTGATCGAACGAGAACCGGTGTTTTCAGCGTGATTTGACCGTAAGCTAATTTAAACGATATATCATAAATGATTTCTATTTTTTTTTCTATTGTATGGCTACATTCAAATCTTGCTGCACAGGTGAATTCGACTTGTTACAAGGACTTACCCTTCATGAAACACAGCCTGACCACTGTGGTAAACACAAATTTGTGAGTTTGAATGTTCCCCTTCATACGACTGAAAAACAAGAAACAGAGAGAGAAAAATAAATCAAAAGTTAGGGTGGTGGAAGTTTTTTTTTTTTTCTATTCTTTGTCGAAATATATTGGAAAAGATTGATAAACAAAGAAAAATCTAATTGGCTGATCTTGGATCACTTCAAAGTGAATAGTGAATCTTTCTCATTGTTGAATAATGAATGTTACCAGGATTGAACCCATGAACTCAAATTAACAAAAGTAGTTTGGCTCACCTACTAATTAAAATGAGCACTTTCATGTTAATTAAAAAAAAAAAAAAAAAAAATTGGTGAATCTATGCTTGTAAATCCTTAACACTCACAACCTATTAGATTAATGATTCTTGAACTTTTCCTCTCCAGCACCATTTTTTTTTTTTTTTGAGATGATATTTTGGTTTGTAAGAATATTTTGGAGATGATAATAATTTATGGATCATGTCCTACCAGGGGTTAGAATAGGTAGATTCCTACCTTTCCTAAGACTTTTTGCATGTAAGTGAATATAAGAAACCTAACTGAAATTGGAACTCAGCTCCCCAATTGCCTTTTGCCAACTGTTATCCATTACACCAGCCACACATCCAAGCTTACAGCACCTCATATTCCCAATTGGTCACCCATCTAGGGACTGACAAGGATCGATGCTGTTTAACTTTGGTTATCATATGAGAAAAGGTTTTTCAACAGAATATGGCACTAAGCCTATCAACTGTAAATTACAATGTAAATAAAATGACTGAATTAGTTTGGTAATTGTGTGATGCTTGCTTGGAATTTTTAGTCCATTTGAAAAAATTTTAAAAATAAAAAAATATAAAAAGTCAACAACATTCTGGATAATGGCTCTCCAATGGAATCATTTATTGTTGTTGAACTCCAGCATATTTTTATTTCCCAGACACAGCATTTGCATTCTATGTCTAATCATCTGTGGGTGGCCCAGTTTCAAATTCAGAGTCAGCACTTATCATATTGAAAGAAATTTTTCTTTTAAATTGCCAACTAGATGAAATCTGGATGAAAATCCATCTCTTGTTTCTCTGCCTGACCATTATTAAATAAAATGAATATCTTTCACTATTCAAGATCAGCTCAATGAAAAGGGTATGACTGCAAAAATCCTGATAAAAATTTGCAGGATACACTCAAAAGTGAAAATAGACATCATTAGGCACAATTTTTGTCTAAAATATAATCCCAAGTGCCCATAATTAATTCTATTTGGAACTGAATAAATAAATAATAAAAGGCAACAAATACAGACAACCACTGTAATAAACTGGTCCATTCATAAAAAATATGGAAAAATGTTTTTGGTAATAACTTTTGTAATTAACATTCATAAGATCAGAGATGGCTAAACTTACTTAATGTAAGAGCCACATATGATAAAGTTCAGATGTTTGAGAGCTGCAAGACATGAACAAAATTTACACACGTTTTGTTAGAAAATGTTTATACAAATATCCATAAATGCATGTATGCAGTTTTTTTTTAAACTGTTAATTTGTAGCTTGAGGAAGGTTTAATAAATGAAAACCTACAAAAATTATTCCCTGAAAAATGTCCTATCAAAATTACCAATGATATTTTCCATCTGATAAAATAACAAGTTGGCTACTTTGATTATTTCCAGATTTTATAGATGCATAGCTTAGAATATCTTTGTGTTTTGTTTTGGATACAAAACTTCATTGGTAACCAAATGGAACTTTAGATGCAGAACACTATAAGCCGAAGCTGGATTTACAAATGTCGAACTTCGTTTTTTTTATGGCTTGGTAGATTATTTAAAGCCAGAAAATATTTTTAGATTGCAAGAATTTTTTTTTTTTTTTGGGAGATAATGTTTTTAGTGATGCAAGTTTTACTAATTAACCCATGGTTTGGGGGGTGGGAAGAGGTGGATTCATGTCATCCCCGAAGGGTATTTGCATGTAAGTTAATATAACAAACCCACTTGGAATTGGAACTTGGCTCTCAGAATAACAATTCAGAGTAATTGTCCATTATATTACCTGCACATCCAAGTTTACAGCACCTGGTATTCCCAAGTGGTCACTCATCTAGGCTTGAGGTTTCTCAACTTTGGTGATTGTATGGGAACCAATGTTTCAACATGATATGGCCATAAATATAATGTCTAATTTGGATCTTTAAAACAACAATAATTAATTACAATCATAAAAGTTATTTTAACTTGCTTAGAATAAAATGGAATATTTTGGGGAAGTGAAGAAATGAAATCTAACAGGCTTTTATTGATAATATTATTTCAATTCATTACATTGAAGTAATGGATAGTGGCTTGGATTGAGGAATCGGAGAGCCAAGTTCAAGAATCCATTACATTCAATTACGTGCTAATACCCTTGGGAAAGGTATGAATCCTCTTCTCCCACCCTGAAGCTATGGGTAAATAGCAGGACAGACCGGGTTCTATTGCCTTGGATGGCAACTCGTCTACTGCAGAAAGAAATAGCAACCTACTGCAGGAAAAAATATGCCTCGTAGTCATGTATCGAAAGATACATGATCGCCTAAGCATGTATTATGCATGTCACATGACTGACAGAAAATATTGTCATTACTTTTTTTTTTTTTTTTAACCAGTATTTCTTTCATTGTATTTCTATTGCTTTCTCTCAACTTTAAAGTAGACCATAAATTGGAAATAATAAAACATTGTATCTCTTTTCCTCAAGGAGGCTACCTGCACAGGGTAGCTGTATTATCAATTACACTACATAAACCAACCAGTCACAAACGTCCAAATCTAACCATACAACTTATTTTTATTTCCCACCTGATTACTCAATATACCATCTTTTAGTACTAGTAGTACCATACATCTACTACTTTGTCAATATCGTCTTCGATGACTGGGTCAAATACATCGAATGAATAACAGCAGTATACCAAATGATGTTCTGTACAGTGGGCTGACCACGGGATACCGTCTGGTGACTACCCTACACTATGTTTCAAGGATGCTTGCAAGAGGAACCTGAAACTCACAGGCATCGATTCTGGGAACAGCTAGCAGACGACTGCAGTGGCTGGTGCCATGCTGTTCAAGGAGTTATCATGAAGGTCAGGAAAAGATGAAACCAACTGTTGGAGATCAGAAGACAACGAAGGAAGCAGAGAGAACAGTGTCAGACGTTCATTCCACATTCCAGCTTCATCTGTCACACCTGCAGAAGAGAGTGCCATGCAAAGATTGGTCTGTTAAGCCACCCAAACACAGCTTGCAAAAGCACTGAATGTTTGACCAAAGAGGGCACTATCATTATCTTGCAAGATAAATGGATGTCTATCAAATAGCATTACTATATTTTGACAGCCTACGAGACCCACACACCCCCCCCCCCCCCTCCCTGTGTTGGGAATACTTGTAAATTGTGTGGTCAAGTTTTCAAGCCTAAAAAATATCTTCTTTTTGGGTGTTACCTATGCAGTAGATATAGGCTTAATTCAGAATTTTGAGCTAAAACTCTTGAGCTTGATTTGTACACTGCAATTTACAGTATTAAAGTTTTTTTTTTTGTTTTTGTTTTTTTTAAAATAAATGCACAAAAAGAAACTATAGCTGCAGAGAGAGAAATAGGGGACATAGACAAAGATCTAGTAACATTCAATGTATCTTGCTCGTTTTTGTTTTAATCAATATTATCTGCTAAATTTTTTATTAGTGTGTGGGGGGGAGTATAATGTTCCCCCCAAATAGGATATATGAAGTGGCTGTAAATTTTTCACTAGTATTTTGTTCTTATTATTACTGTTGCTTTTTATTGCCATTCTACAATCATTAAACCCTTGCCTACTCCCCACCCAAAAAAGTGGGACAATAGATATAAAGAAGTTATAAGTAGAATCCCAAACTTTTTTTTATTATATATATATATATATATATATATATATATATATATATATATATATATATATATAATATTATTATAAATATATTTATAATTATTATATTGTTATTTATTATATATTATTTTTATTATTATAAACCTGTAATAATTTTTTTTTTTTAAAGAAACCTATAAATTAACACTTATTTTTTAGCTTTTAAATTTTTTACTATAAATTAACACTTATTTTTTAGCTTTTAAATTTTTATAATTAATAGCAGATTTTTTATATTTATATTTTTTTTTTAATATATATTTTTTTAAATTTTTATAATTCATAGCAGTGGAGATTAATAATGGTTTAAGCAGTGTATATCAGAGTTGCCTATCAATAACCATCAACTTATGGTCTAAGAGTAACAATAGAAAGCAAATGATGCTTTCATTTTGTGTACATGATTAAAACTTAAAAGTGGCTGGGTTTGGCCAAACTAGAAACGATTGCTTTCTTTTAAACAAGTGGAGGAAAGCAGAAAAATATTTGCAATAGAGAAGAAAAATTTGGCCATCAGGGCTTACCTGTTTACAACTAGAATTTTGACAAGGAGTTCCAATAGTTATATCATTAGAATCACCTAGGAAAGAAAAAAAACCTCTGGAATAAGAATTCAGTATAAAAACTGATAATACATAAAGAAATAAAAATAAACTTAACCAGTAATATAAATTAAAAGGTCCTTGCTTATTACTGTTCGTCAAGGTGCCATGAAATTGTTTTAAATGTGTTTTATGTAATTTTGGCATGAATTCACTATTAAGTCCAAACTGAAAGTTAAACAAAAATTAGCTTAAAAACAAAAAATTAAGAACACCTAAGGACCTCAGTTCTTGGGATTCAAACTTGCTAAAATTATTTCTAGGGTAAATGAAAAATCTTCAGAATTAATTCTCGTGATTTTCAACACAGATGAGACAAGTAACCAATGAATCAATTCAAAAAAAAAAAAAAAAAAAAAAAAAAAAATTCATGTCAACAAAATAAAAAAAAATACTTTGAGTAATTAACAGTCAGAACTCCCTAAATAATTATTACTTACTAATTTTTGCAAACTTCAACCCAATTTCAGGATACTAAGTGATGTAATTTAATGTCTAATAAATGAAAGGGAGTAAATGTTACTATTGAATTTTTAAAAATTTCAATTTGAAGTTTCTGTTATTTAAAATATATAATACATAAATTAATCCCAAACTAGAATAATATAAATATTGATTACATTATAAATTATTGTTATTATCATTATTAGTGGATACTCATATTTGAAATAGACACCTCATTTTTTATTCCAAACTGTATATTATATCTATTGGCCTGCATATTTAAGAAATCTCAAGAAAATGTGCTCTCTGGCAGGGATCAAACATTCATCCCCCCCTTTGTTGTGAAAAACCACCATTTGATCCAACATGCTTTACTGCTCAGCTATGAAGAGCATCACAGTCCAGTAAGGTTTCCTTTTTAAGGAAAGTAAATTTCATCATTCAGATGTTTTTATTTCTCATAAGCCCATATCCTTTCAGTTTCCTATCTGAAATGTAAACAAAGTAATTCCTATGGAATTAATGGATTTATTTTTAAGCCAACGTTTTTGTTGCTTTTCTTATAGTGAATATTTGAAGTAATTAAAATGTCAGATAGATAGATATACCACTGACCCTAATATGTACAGTTGTATGTCACTGGTTAGAATATTTAGCATTCTTAGTATACAGGTAATGTGTGCCTAGTCCTAGATTGTGGCAGAATGGACATGACACTCGATGTCACAATCAAGGAATCTAGGTGCAGACTTGACCAGAGGTCGTCTTCTGGTTGCCGAGTATATATTCACATGATCAGATCAGCTGCACCTTGGTTACAAAGGTGGAAAACAACCAGATTACAACACCCACCCCAGAGAAGATGACACTCTCTCAGACATTGCAGATGAGAATGTCAAGTCCACATTTCAGATGAGGGGCTCTGGAGCAGCATCCATGTACACACTATCTGTGAGTAATTAACAAAGTCAAGATTTGAGTAAAATGCAATGTTAAGTAACTGTTATTAACAGGCATGACGGCGGCGGCTTCATTTTGGATATTCCCACTTAAAATCTACTCTAACATTCAAGCCATAAAGAAAAGTTAGAATATATTAAAAAAAAAAACAAAAGGTATGTTTAAAGCAATTCTAGGATTCTCAGCTGCTTGCAGAAAGTTCCCACCCCCCTCACTTTGATTTTCCTCTCAAGACTTCAGTAACGGATGGTTCACTCACCTCTTTTATCATTGATCTTTAAGTCTGCCATTAAATTATTAAGCTTCTCTTTCAAGTTGTCGAGGACAGTCATTTTTAATTTGGTGATAGGTTCATCTTCAGAGGGTCGTGGAGGTGGGTCCTTAGGTTTGGGAAGGCGAACTGTTAGTGGCTGTAAGGAGAAAAACATTGAAACTTAGTCAATAATTCACAAAGGTGAAAAGTACAACATTAAAAATGAAAACAACAATGTTACAAAAATAAAAAGTTTCATAAAGTCTGAAGATATTTAATCAAATGATGCCCACTGTAAAATCTAGTGTTAATTATAAAAATTAAAATAAAAAAGTAATATTAATTATTCCCAAAATAAAATAGAGGCAACTCCAAAGAGAGGCCCAGGAAGCATAAATTCAGAAATTTATTCTTTTTAAAAAAGAAATCTTCATTTATTTTATCTTACAGTATTTTAACTTTATTGTAAAAAAATTTTAGCATCAAAATTCTCATTAAGGTTATCACAACTTTTTAAAATTATATTTTTTCCAATAACAATATACAGATTATCAAATTTATAATTTTTAATGAATAATTCATTTTTACTAAAAGGAATTTAAAAAAAAAAGAAAAAAAAAGACCTTCATAAATACAAGCCAAAAATGTAATTTATAATATATACTCGAGTATAGTGAGAGTTTTTATGATCATTTTTTTTTTTTAATTTTTTTTTTTAACACAAAAAGCAGTTGGGGGGGGGGATTACATAATAGGTCAGAATCATGCATTTTCAGTCACCAGTTGCATTATACAAAAGATATTTTTTTTTCTGGAGGAGTTAAAATTTACACAAAAAAATTCAGCATCTCACCTCCCATGATCTGCTCTCTGACAAACATGGTTTCCACTTTGCTGCTGATGTGCTTACTGCCATAAAGGAATATGTATATCAAGCTCTTGATAATAATGGTGAAGCTCTAGCTGTGGCTCTAGATATCTCTAAGGTGTTTGGCATGCTGGCCTTCTATGTAAGCTTCAGGGATACGGTATTACAGGAGGATTATTTGATTTAATTCAATCATTTCTGTCTAACCTTGAAATGAAGGTCGCCCTCAATGGGTTCTTTTCCAGTTCCTTCCATATGAACCCTGGTGTTCTTCAAGGCTCCATCCTTGGTCCTACACCGTTTCTCATCTTCATCAATTTTCTTCCTGACGTCATCAATTCTCAAGTTCACATCTACACAGACAACACTACCATTTACTCCTGTCTCTATAGTAAATCTGGCATTGCTGACAAAATTAACCTGGCCTTTGGTCTTGAAAAGAACCTCGACTGGGACAGGAAATGGCTTGTGAATTTTACCTCCTACTAGCATGGCTGATGCTCAACTCTACAAGAGTGCCTCACTGCACTTACTTGGTCTCACGTTCTCCACTGGCCTTACGTGGAACAACTACACTGAATCAATTGCTGCAGCTACAGCAAGGAAAGTTGGTTCTCTGTGTCGTGCCAGAAGATTTTTCTCGTTTGAGTCCATCATTCACATCTACAAATCTACCATTCATGAAATACTGTTGCCATATATGATCTGGACCAATCACATTGCATATCTGTCTTTGGATTTGTTGAGAACATGCTTGGGTCAACTCCAGTCACATTCTCACCAACATAATGTGGCTTACCTCTGTCTTTTCTATAAATATTTTCATGGCATCTGTTCTGATGAGCTGTTTTCACTGGTGCCCCGACTACATGAATTTAAACGTGCTACTAGATTGGCACCTTGGTCCCACTCTTTTACTCTTGAAACAGTCAAATGTAATCGCTTCTACTCCAACAGCTTTTCTCGCACTTTGCAACAGTAGAACTCCTTTCCTCTTACTTGCTTCCCCGATAACTATAATCTTCAAAAATTTAAATATAATGTCAATTGACATCTCCTATTACTTTGATCCCCACAATACTTTTTATCCTTTCCTCACCCACTCCCAATATACTCAGTCTTTTCCCTTACTTACATTCTCTGTAGCTCTTTGCATGCTAGTGGGACACTCCTGCATTACTTGAGATGGAAAGAAAAAAAAAAAAAAAAAAAAAAAAAGGAGAAAAAAGGGGAAGAAGAGGAGAAGAAAGAGATGATGATTAAATATGGTTTTGATTGTCTTATTAAAAGATTATGCCAGGTTTAAACCAACTTATGTACATAGCTTGAATCATGAAGCACACAATGTGAAAAAAACTATCAAGCAAAAATTTGGGTGTCTATTGTAATGCAATAGTTAGCAAGCTCATCTCAGAATAATTCATTATAGCAAATTTGAGCCTAACTAGGTGCTCCACTACAGAAAACCTTGTGCCAGACTAAGCTAAATTCAGTAAATAGTTATATGATACCTATTTTCTATTAAGCTCTGGCAAATTCAATCAGCATGAGCCAGTAACCTTATTTCAAAGACCAGTGCAACAAAATCTTTTTATCAATTTTCTCCTTTCTGCCAAAGCAAGAAATAGTAAACTGGCTCACCACTACCTGCAAAGTAAATCCAAAAACAGGGATTCCCAGACAGTACCACCTCTTTGTACGACCTGATAAACCAGATATGGAGATCTTCATATATATATATATATATATATATATGGTTTTGATTGTTTTATTAAGATATGCCAGGTTTAAACCAACTTATGTACATAGCTTGAATCATGATATATATATATATAAGATTTGCCACATCCTTTCAGAACATAGGTGAGAATAAATCTCCACAGATTCCATTTCTTTATTATCTGCCATGCCTTCTTTGGGAAAGATGAAGTGGTTTCCCATTGCCATGTTTGGAAATTCAGAGTATTTTCTTTTAGACTGGTTGTAACCAAGACTGGAGAATCTAGTCTATTATTTAACCCATAGCTGGGGGGTGAGAAATATATTTATGCCTTTATCAAGGGAATTAGTGCGAAAGTGAAAGCAACAGACTAACCTGAAATTTGAATTTGGGTTGCTGGTTTCACTTTCCATGCCAATAATCATTACACTACCTGCACGTCTCTTTTTTTTTTGCCCTTGCTACTTAAAAAAAAAAAAAAAAAAAAAGGTTTCTACACACACACACACTATATATATATATATATATATATATATATATATATATATATATATATATATATATATGTGTGTGTGTGTGTGTGTGTGTGTGTGTATGTATATAAGTATGCATCTATGGATATACAAAATAAATTTTCTAACAACAACTTGTGAAACTAACCTGCTTACCATTACACCATAGTATTAGCTTAAATAAAGAGGATATGGAAGATTAATAATCTTACAATATATTCAGTAATATGGCTCGACTAAATGGTGATCATGGATTGTGTGATCAAATAGATGTATCATATTACATAAAATTATTTAAAAAAAAAAAAACAAAAAAAACAACAGGCATTCAATTTTCCAATTTACTCCTAACCACAAGAAGATCACTGGTATGATCAATCAATACTTTTTATAGCAATTGATGCCATGACCATCAAAACCGATGCTGAATGCTTTGCTTGTAAATTCTCCTTAAACTCTACTCTTGACACATTTGGAGTATCTTGGAGTCATTAAGAAGTGTGTTCCCAAACTGTTTCCTGTTTTCCTGTATAATAAACACCTCACTGCCTCCTGCTTTCCTCTCTGCTGGAAGTCATCATCTGTGGTTCCAGTTTTTAAGAACTCTGGTGAATTGTCCGACCCTTCCAACTATCAGCCTTCTACCTATGTTTGGGAAACTCCAAGAGGCCCTAATCAATGTCGAACTGGTTATGCATCTCTTATTGCAGGGCCTTTTTTTCAGACAAGCAATATAGCTCTTGTTTCACCAGGTCAACTGCTGATATATTGACAATAATTATAGAAAGAATCTATTATGCACTAGATAAAAACAGTAAAGCCCAGGCTGCAGCATTAGACATCTTGAAAACCTTTGACAGGACTTGGCATACAGGTCTTTTGCACAAGTGGAAAAGTTACGGTGTTTCTGGACAAATTTTTGAATTGATCCAGTCTTTCCTATCAAATTGTGAAATGAGAGTTATCCCGAATGGCCACTCTTCTATATCCTTTCATACTAACATGGGTGTCTCCAAGGACTGCATCCTTGGTCCTACTGTTTTTAATTTTCATTAATGACCTTCCTGATGACATCAGTTCTCAACTTGGCATTTTACTCCTGCCTCAATAGTAAGGCTGATCAGTCGGACAAGGTCAAAAACAACCTCAAGTCCATTGTAAACTGGGGCAAAAGATGGCTTGTTAATTTTAATAACTCCAAAACTAAACTTCTATTAATCATCTGAAAGACTCCTCTCAGCCTTCCATCAGCATGGCTTTTGCTAACCACTAGGAAAGTAATTTATTGCACTTTCTTGGGCTATCGTTCTCAGCTTAAGTGGAAAGACTATATTGAATCCATTGCTTGGTTCACTGTACCATGTGAGACAATTTTTTCTCTCCAGAATTTATCTTACATATCTATAAGTCTTCTATTCGTCCATGCTTAGAATATTGCTGACATATGGTCTTGTGCTCCTGCTACGTACCCTGAGCTCCTTGATAAGATCCAAATAAAAATCAACAATATTATTAGCCCTGATCTAGTGGCTCAGCTTCAGTCACTTTCTCTACTGCCATAAGGTTGCCTCTGTACTTTGTCTATAAATATTTTCATGGTAATTGTTCAAATGAGCTCTTTGCTATCATCGCTAGACTTTTTGAATTTAGGCAGTCGAGATCTCATCAATTTACAGTTGATCTGGCTAGATGTAGCCATCACTTCTATGCTAACAGTTTCTTTTCTCACACTTCTCACTTGTGGAAAACCCTTCTGACGCC
Source organism: Acanthosepion pharaonis (assembly GCA_903632075.3). Classification (NCBI taxonomy): domain Eukaryota; kingdom Metazoa; phylum Mollusca; class Cephalopoda; order Sepiida; family Sepiidae; genus Acanthosepion; species Acanthosepion pharaonis. The sequence goes on along the minus strand of CAHIKZ030000670.1, from coordinate 507,814 downwards.
ATGCTTTCCAGCCAACTTTAATCTACAAAAATTTAAATGTGCTGTCAAATGCTATCTATTGTCCTTCTGATTACTCTCTTTTTCTTTACACTCATTATTAATGTTTCTGTTTCTAATTCTTCCACATCAAGTAACTTATTGTGTCTTAGAGGCTTTACTGCCTTGCATAGGGTGATACTGATTAAAAAAATAAAATATTGTGATATATTTATAGAATAGAAAATATATGTAGGCATGGATTGAGAGAGTCCTTCATGCACACAAAATAATTTTTTTTTTTAAATTGTTTATGTGAGAATTTGAAAGATTCAAAACAGAAAGGCCTTGAAGAAAAAACAAGACTTTCATTTAAAATCTAAATCATAATTTAAGTACTTACTTCTTTTTCAACTGATTTTGAAACTTCTTTTGTGGGTGGAGTGGGATTATGTCTTCCTTTGGTACAACCCTGGAATAAAGAAAATCCACATGTACATATATATACACACACACACACACACACACACACACACACACACACACAGAGTGCGATGAGTAAATTGTCGCCATTTTATTTTTGTGCATATGCATTGTTATGATTTTGTCAACAGCACAGCATAATAGGGTCAGTTGGGCACCATCTGTGAGAAAAAGAAAATAATGACACCATTCACTCCACCAGAAATTCCAAAATGTCATGCTGTACCTGCTTGGTATTTGCACCAGACGTTCCAATACAAACGTTTATGAGCGTTTGGGTACAGAGGATTCAGAAAGAGTTGAAGGATATATCCGTACATCACAGTTATGCCTCCATTCATCTTCCCACAGTGACTCAGACTAAACACAGAGATATACATCAGGTGCCTTGAGGATGTAGTACTGCCCAGAATCAAGAGGGTGGCTGCTGGAAGAGCCTATGTCTGGTAACAGGACTATGCACCATGCTACAAAAGCAGTGATGGCTGTCAGACAATTTCTGCAACCACATCACCCCTTACATCTGGCTACCTAACTCCCCAGACTTCAACCCCCTTGATTATTACGTGTGAGGCACAGTTGAGCGATACACCAACAAAACTCCTTGTAACACCAAAGATGAACTGAAGGGAAGGATTATGGCAGCAACTTAAAAAAGGATACCTTTGAGAAGAGTTGCAGGAGATTCTGAAGTCGTCTGGAGGCTGTAGTTGAAGCCAATGGCGATTATATTGAATAAATTTACTCTTTAGTATTTCAAGATATTTTTGTGTAATTTTGGTAAATATATCTGTTAAAATGAGATGTCAGTATTATTTTCATTTTTGTGTATATTAGATGACAGTTTATCCATTGAACCCTGTCTATATATGTATATATCAAATTAACAATGGTCTGACTATCAACAACACTGATTTTTTTTTTCAAATTTGGTAGACGTATAAGACCTTCATGATATGAATAGAATAGTGCCTATTTTACATCTCTAGGTCAAAGGTTCCTGAGACATGATCTTTTGACCATTACCAAAAAGGTGAATTTGGGAAAATACACACAAAGTTTATATATAAATATCTCAGTTGTTTTTTCCACCTACAAAGCTAAATTATATAATATTTTAAAGTACTTGGATAACTCTAAAAGATGATTTTTTTTGTTTTGTTAGAGGTCAAATAAAATAATTTGACCTTGACCATTAATTTCTCAAAAATATGCCTCACATGATTAATACAAATAGAATGTGTTACTTAGCTGATTGATGCTTTATATATAGAAAATTACTACATTTATGATACAATGGGACATTTGTAGACATGAAACAGTGTGGATATAGCAATAAACATTGCATGGTGACCATCAATTTCATAAGTGATCATCTGATGATTGCATAAAGCATGAAACTGACAATCACTATGCAGTGTTAATTCCTATCTCTACACTGTTTATATTTTTATGGGTACTATGCTAGTGTTTAGAATAAAGGCCCAAAGAAAATAACCAAAAAGACACTTAACTTATACATAGGATTTTAAAGTTAAATTACAGAAACATGGAAATTTATTTTGTTTATTTTTAAAGTCAATTTCAGCAAACACTCCATCAAAAAAAGAGAAAAAAAATAAAAGTGTATCAAAAGAATTTTTCTCCTGACACTAATATTATATATTCCCTCATAAATTTTTTATTGTTTTAGAAACATATTTTTTGAATGTTAATAAAAAGCATGACAAAACCATCTTTATAATATGGGAAATAATATTTTATCATAGTTTGTTCACATATTTTTTATTATCTTGTAAATATCATTTTTGTAATGAACTATAAGAATATTTTATAATTATTATAACAATTGTTATAATACACAAATTAAATTCTATGATCTTGTGAAAAAAAATGTTAAATTTTTCTCACATCTTACTTTTACAAACCTGAATAGTGTTTAATATTTTTGTTGTCAATTCTTGAGAAAGAAAATGTGTAAAAAAAAATAAAAAAAAACTTACCATCAAGGGAGAATATAGTAATAATGGCATCATGAGAAAAACATCCTTTTGACACAATGTTTTTTGAGATGGTCCTAAGTTCAACATGGTCAAATTTTTTATCTTTAAAGTCAACATCTGTTTCCATCATGTTAGAATAATATAATTAATAAATAAATCTATATAGAAAATTCTGTAACTTCTGTCCATCTGCCATACTCTCTAAAATAACCATATATTGACTGATAGAAACCAAATTTTGTGGAGAAATGCAAACAGGTAAGGGGGGAGGTACAAAGTACAATTGGTTTTACTGGATTGTGTAGCATAGTACAATAAATTTTCATTAAATTTTTTTGAAAAATTAAGTTTTATTTAATATTCAAAATACTTCCACCATTTTAAAAACAATTTAATGATTAAAATAACAAAGACTTATTTAATAAAAATGCAATATTGTTTTTGTATATCTTTTAAGTTTTTATATATACAAGAATCTAGTTTCCAGTTCACCCTGCATTTGCAAGAACTATAAACAAATCACAAGGCCAAATGCATCAAAATGATGGAATTTGGCTCTAGAAAGAAATATTTATGCATAGCCAGTTGTCTGTTGTAAGAACTCCTAAGAATTTATTCTTTGTTGTTAAGGAAAAAAAAAGAAGAAGAAAGGAAAAAAAAAAAAAAAGAGAAAAAAAAAAAAAAAAAAAAAAAAAAAAAAAAAAAAAAAAAAAAGAAAAAAAAAAGAAAAAAAAAAAAAAAAAAAAAAAAAAAAAAAAAAAAAAAAAAAAAAAAAAAAAAAAAAAAAAAAAGAAATTTTCTTGAAACATATTGTTTACCATGAAGTCCTATAAAATTAAATTAATTATTAAACTGCAAAGTAGGGTTTTTATCAAAGTATTTTTCCAAACAAATCAGCTTATTCAAAGTTCATTGATTGGTTTCTGAAATTGTACGAAAGAATTGTAAATCTCAGTGATAATTCAACAATACTAAATATTGTGAGGATTTCAACATTTGTCAGTGTGTTGCAAAAACATTCTAGTAAATAATGAAAAAAAAATAAAATAAAATAAAATAAAAGGTGGTACAGATTTCACCAGTCAATAATCAGTTGATATCAATTAGCAAAATTTCATTTTTCTTTTGGAATCTACTGTCACTGAAATTAATTTTTAAATGAGTTCTAAGGGAGGTAAATTGGATAGGACAGTTTCAGATTTCTATATCCCTAATAACCAGCATAAAATTTTATTTTGTGGTTTGTTATTTCATAAAACTTCATGTCTTATGCTCAAATTAATTTTCACTCAAATAAGTCTTGGACATATGAGGCCAATTAAAGATATGTTAATTTTTTTTTTTTTAATTTTAAGAGAAATCCACTTACTGGAATGTCAAGAAAGACAGTAAAGTCAACACTTGATTTATTGCAGCATGACCATTTTTTGATGGTGTCATGGAACACAGGTACCCCAGGGTGGAATGTACAGGAATCTAAAAAACAAAAAATAAGAAAATAACTTTTCTGTCAGCAGAAAAAAAAAATAAAAATAGAGTTTGTGAAAAGGTCAGTTATTCCATTAATACTACTCATTAATGTATACACATTTGACTTCATCAGCAATGTTCAGTTTTAAAAAGATGATTACAACTTTAATAAAAACTAAAACATATGAAAGTGAATTTATATATTTTTTTTTTTTTTTTAAGAATTGGTAACAACGATATTAAACACTATTAGATTTAAAAAAAAAAAAAAAAAAATTGTTTACATATTTATAAAATGGTAAATAATAAATATCGCATTGTATTTGGTTTACATATTTTATGATCTTGTAAATAAATATTGCAGAGTGTCAAAAAAGTGTATACAATAATAGTGGTGTCAAGGGAATAACTGTCCTTTTGACAGTTTTTGGGTTTGTTTTTTTTTAAGGTATGAATGTTAAACAATACCAAAATAAGAATACCCTATTTAAATATTCACAGGTTTTGCTTTTAATGAGAAATATGAATAGAGTACATCACTGATTTGCCAGTAACTGATAGTCCAATAGCTTTTTTTTGATTTGGTTGAAATTACAAGCTAGTATTTGAATTTAATACAAATGCCAGACAAATTCACAAAAGGTGTGTGTTGTGCTGGATTCAGGGTTTCAGATTAATTTCTTTCAACACCATAATGAAAAGCAACACATCACCCGACCAAATATTTTAAATCACCCCCAAATCATTTTTTTTAACTTTATTATCATTTATATCTCGTTTGTAGCTTAATAAAAAAAAAAAAAAAATAAAAACACCATTAAAATGCTTAAGAAATATTTGAGTCATTCATTCTGTAAATTGATCTCCTCATCATGCAGCAACTATCTAAATAACGGTCTCTTTATGAGAAAATAATTACTTTTTTAGAAGATAATGGAATTTTAATTAAAAGTTTTGTGTCATCCAAGAAAAAAAAAAAAATAATTGTCCCAAACTAGGATGACACTGATAAATGCATTTAAGGTGTGTTCACTATTACTAAATTCTTTTATTCATTAAAATATCACTACAGATTTTACAAGTACACAGAATTCTGATGCTTCGTTTTTTGTTTATCTTCCACCTGCCACGTTTTTCCTAGTTTTGAACCAAAAATGGCACAACTTTTTTATTGGGGGTTCTGGTGGGGGCAATCATTTTTGTTTTTGTAGATTAGCATTTCTTAGACTTTCCTGAAGCCACAACAATTGTCAAAATTGAAAAATGATTCTTTTATCGATTTCGAAGTTGGGAGTCCTGTTCATAATATGTAAAAATTGATGCCTGACTTTTTACAGAGTTATTGGACCCAGTTGTTATTTACAAATGTCAACTTTAAAATTTTTTGGTTTTATTTAATTCTCTGAATTTTGAAAAAATTTTCAGCTTTTTGGAAGCACACGCACAAAAATTGGGGAATACTAAATAATTTCTCCACTTCTTATTCTTTAAATCTTTTTATAAAAATGTTTCGTATGTAGAACAATTGAATACAAATAAAGTAAAATTGATGTTATTAAGGACTCTTCTAAAATCATTTGGACAAAAATGTCATGCCTTGAGGAAGGTAATGAATGTTAATAATCTACAGAAAATTCTTTTTTTGAACGAATGAACCAGTCTTCTTAAGTAAAATAATAGTTTTTTTTCCTGTAATTATGTAAAATTCTTTTTTTCTTTTTGGTGTCAAAATAGTGTTTGGTGTTGTTTTGTTTTTATTCTTTTTCTTCAATATATAAATCATAAATAAAACTAAAAGTAATCAAAGTGCGTTTATTTTATTTTTAGATAAATAATAAAAATCAAATCATAAATTGACATGTTATTTCACATCCTTGTGACGTGTGTGACAAACAAAACAAAACATTTTTTTTTTTAACTTGAAAAAGAAAGAGTCTTATACTCACAATTAAATCTGACAAACTTTGAATAGATTTTATTAATTAATGCGATAGATTTTTTTTCTGGAAACAAACCCGAGGTGCCAAAGACAGAAGTTTTTACAAAGACTTTTTAAATTATTTTCAGTTTTTTTTTACCGAAAAAGAGTCACTCATTCCAGAAGTAACACTTCTTTTCCAATTATTTTTCTTCAATTGGATAGGCAATTATTAATCCTTCTTCATCTAAGAAGATGACCATCAGCTATTGAAACTTGCCCTCATGATTCCTTCTCATTGAAAATAACAAAGGGACCTATTTTTAGGGCCGGGTATGAAGGTGGGGTATAAAGAGTTTTTTTTAGCAAAACTTTTTCATGCTGGGACAAGAAAACTTAAGAAAAATAAATATAATAAAATAAAAATAAGCGTGAAAAGGAAAGATTATTTTGATGAAATAAAGAACGACTAGGGAAAATCGATCTGTCTTTTTTTTTTATATACACATACATACACGCAACGGACTTTTGTTTGAGAAGTTTGAAAGGAGAAAAGAAAAGTGATTTTTAGATTTTTTTCTTACAAATCGACTCAATGTAATTAATTAAAAAACTTGCATATCCACAAACATTCGATTTCTTTTCTCTTTAAATAAAATATTCCTTTGAAAAAAAAAAAAAAATGGTCCTTTCAGTTTCAACACATCATCTCGTTTATCAACATCCGGTTTTTTTAAACAAGCTAAAAAGAAACGTTTTTCAACTTTAAAAGTAAAAATTAAAAACATTAATCAACTTTTTAAACATTTTTTTTTTTTTTTACAATAATAAATTAGTTTTGCTTGCAATTTGGTCGCTTCATCTAATAAAATGGGAGCGAAATTCAAATAACAATAACATTATTAATTGTTTTTAGAAATTCTCTATGAAACAAACTTTTTAAGAAGTGATCAGGATATTTACATTTTGTTTGGCTTCTCGACTCATTTTAAAATATCCAAGGATTGTTTCCTTCCTCTATTATAACCTTTCACTCTAAATTAGTTTTGAATTTCAACTACAGCAAAAAAGTATTCTGCTTATTGAAGATAATCAAATTAATTTTAAACTTTTTATCGCGTTTTTTTCTTTGTTTTTATTTAGTTAGCATTTAAAAATCAGAAAATAGGCATTAGTTACAAAATTGTTTATAAACTTTAATTTTTGTAGCACATTTAAAAATAAATTTAAAAAAATTTGTTTTGTAAATTCTTCCTGAAGCTGCAGTAAAAAAAAAAACATTAAATTAAAAAAAATCGTCAAATTTCCCCATGAACAGAAAGAAGACTGAGATTCAAAAACGTTTTTACTTTTTTTATAATATTTAATAAAGTTTAAAATTTTAAACAATGATGAAGGTACTTTAATTTAAAGTTGATTGCCAATAATTGTTTTAAAAATTGGGAAAAGTGATATCGAAGCAATTTTCAAAATATTTCTTTTTCACTTTGTTAGTTTTTTTCCTTTTTAAAAAAAAAACACACACACACACACACACAACAAACACACAATTTTTAATTTAAGTTTTAAAAAACTTTTTTTTAACATTTATTTCACAGCTGAGCACCGTTTTAATTTAAAGCATTAAAATTTCAGAAAAGTTTTTTTTTTATTCTATATGTGAGTAAACTTTTAAAATCTGTTAAAATTTGCTATTTAGTCAGATTTGAAGGGAACTGAAGCTCGTTTGAGATGTGAAACCGATTCACACACACACTAAAAAATAAAGGGCATCGAAAAGTTATACTTCCCAAAATCTGACCAAAACATGAGATTATTTTTATTTTATTTTATTTATTTATTTATTTTTTGTTTACGGGGATTTCTTGTTCAGGCTGAGAAATTTGTGGAGGCGGGTGTAAATGGAAAAGAAAGGTGTAGGTAGACTGTGTTGTAATCATTATAAAATGAAAATTTTAAAGTCATGGGGATTTTAAAAAAAAGCAATGAAGAAAAAAAGCTCTTCAATCCGGAACTGTGACACACCGATATCTTATGGGTCATAAAACTTTATTTTTTTTTTAATTTATTTTCCATTGTAGAACAAACAAGCGTGTCCTTACATAATTTGAAGACATCACAATAGACATGTGATGCTGATAATAATAAGGAATAAGGCTTCTTTTTTTTTCTGTCCCTGTAACATTTTCTTTCCGTCTTTAAAGGGCGAACGAGTAATTCTCATAATGAGGATTAGTGTAACACTGCAGAGTTTGAAGCGAACAAGAATATCCTTTATTTGCCCCAAAATGGACAAAGCAATAATAAAAGATCAAAGAATAATTACCCGAACCGGATTTCCCATGATTTCTTCATAGAGACAAGAATTCCAACAGAACTCCTTATTTGCAAAACATGACTAAATGAATGAACAGTCTTGTTCGCTAAAATAAAAGTATTTTCCTTGGTCGAAATTTTGAATTTTTTTTAAGAGAATGGGAATTAGCTTGAAATTATTTTTCTTTTAAATAGAGAATTGGAAGCTTTTTTTGTTTTTTGTTTTTAAATAAAAAAAGCACTTCACTTTATTTAAAAAATGTGATTAAAATTTAAAATAGAAGAAATCATTTGTAAATATTCTAGTTTAATTTTTTGTTTCGTGTGAAATTTCAAAATATTTAAACTTGCAAAAATATAAATTCAAATTGAATGTTTCTGATTTAAAAGGGGAAAAATAATTGACAGTTGAATTTAATTAAAAAGACGAAAAAAAAAGTGTCAAAGAAAGTAATACTTCTGAAAAATACAAGTCGGAATGTTAAAATATTTCGTGGGCAACTTACCGTCCTCATTGCTTGAAGGGTCAAATTCCTTGCCACAAGATCGATTATAACAGGTAAGCATGATTAAAGAAAAGATTAAAATCTCCCAAAAAAGACTTCTTTTTCTGGAAACCACTCCAAACTAAAAGCCAGAGCGACGTAACTCTCTAGAACTTTCCACATGCAAGGGAGATCACTCCAGCCAAACAAAAAGACGGAATAAAAATAATATTAAAAAAAAAAAAAAAAAGTGGGGTTTCTATTTCATTTCGGGAAATTCTAAGTTAAATTTCGCTCCCCCCCCCCCAAAAAAACATTATAACTGCTTTTATTGGGTTCATGCCCGCAGAATTATTTCAACTCTGTGAATATGTATAAGTAAAATATTTATTTGAATTTTCATGAAAAAAAAAGTAGGGGTAAAAAAGAATATGTTTTTTTAGTTTACACTACTGCGTAAAAAAAATAAGTTTTTTTGTTTTTTTTTTAGAGCAAGTGTTGTTTTTTTTTTTATTTAACATTGACTCCTGGGAATGGCAAATTTATCTGGATTGCATTCAGAGAGAATCGTTTCATCAAAAATTTAAATGAATCTCTCTATCTATCTAGCTATAAGTTACCTAAGTGCATATCTATCTATCTATCTATCTATCTATCTATCTATCTATCTATCTATCATACCCTTGAGAAAGGTAGTATGATTCCTTGTAGCGGTTGTTTACATACACCATGCCCACAAAATACTCAATAGCCATTGGATAGAAAATAAGCACTTTTTTTTCTTTTGGACAATTTATGCATCACATGAGCCACATCAAATTTTCTGATGTTTACTTTGCCAAACCTGGTTTAGAAAAAATCAGTGATTGGTTGATTTTTGATCAATAATATAATATAACACTTCTTTCAATATTTTCCTGCTCTCATTCCTGGAGCCTATTCAGAAAGTATAAATAACACAAAAATCAGAGAAAAGAACAGTAGTAGAAACAGTAAATCTCCAGAGCTCAACCACGTACGTGAATTCTCATTCTTCTACTCACGCACACAGACACAAAATTACAATTGCACTACACTGTGAACTGTCTGTCCAAAAAGCCAAGTAACCAACTCAGAATTCTATCATTCTTTTGTACAACTTTCTCATACTTAAACTCAGTTATCACATATTGCTGAACTCTGAACATTTTAAACAAGAAAGTTCTTTTAACACATATTTACAACCTCACATTAGTACAAGGGGAACTACTTCCTCTTTCTTAACTTTGTTTCACCAAACACAATTGTTGTACTCGCTTGTTTTTCAATACATGTTATTATTGTTGATTACTGAATAATCTCTTGTTATTCCTTCTTTGTGTTTCTTTGTAAAATTTAAATGTGATGTGCTAATCAAAAACGCAACCTTCACCAAAGCTTTCTTAACAATTTTATACCAAATCTCATTAGCATGCCACATCCTCTTCTTCTAAGCTATGGGTAAATAGCAGGACATACCAGGTTCTATAGCCTATACCGCAGAAAGAAATGTCAACCAACTGTGGAAAAAAATCTACTTCTATTTATTTGAATTTTCATTAAAAAAAAGTAGGGGTAAAAAAAAATAGATGTTTTTTAGTTTTGTGTTTAGTTTACTACTCTACTGCGTGAAAAAAACAAGTTTTTTTAGAGCAAGTGTTGTTTTTTTTTTATTTAACATTGACTCCTGGGAATAGCGAATTTACCTGGTTGGAATTCAGGGAAAATCGTTTCATCAAAAATTTAAATGAATCTATCTACCTACCAACATATCTATCTATCTATCTATCTATCTATCTATAACTTACCTAAGTGCATATCTATCTATCTATCTATCTATCTATCTATCAATAATACCCTTGAGAAAGGTATGATGAATCCTCTTCTTCTAAGCTATGGGTAAATAGCAAGACATACTGGGTTCTATAGCCCATACCACAGAAAGAAATGGCAACCTACTGCGGGAAAAAATCTACTTCGTCAGTCATGTATCGAAAAGATACATGATCGCTTAAGCATGTATCATGCATGGCACGTAACTGACTGATCTATGTGCATATCTACCTATCTATTTATCTATCTACTTACCTATGTGCATATCTATCTATCTATCTATCTATCTGAATTTATTCATGGGCACACTTGAATGGAATATGACACAAAAAAATCATTTTAAAGAGGAAGTCAACATGTACACGGGTAAAGGGGGAAATTACTCAAGGCCCTTCAGTCATATTTTTTCAGGATGTAGATAATTATGGTTCTCCACAATTTCCTTTGTAGCTCAAAGCAATATTTGTTCCTTTGCTATCCCTCCCATTCCTTTATTTCCTCTTTGTCTAGTAAGTTACTCGATGTCTTTTCTTATTTTTCTTGCCTTCAATTGTCATGTGAGTGTCAAATTCTCGAAGCCTTTTTTCCTCATGCATCCCAGAAATATCACCTGTCTCTTTCTGATTCTAAGTACAATTGTCCTTTTGTCTCCATTCAACTTCCTTGTACTTTCAGCCAACAATAGCTTGCAGGGAAATTTGTTCTGGCTTTCCTGCATCAAAGGGTTGAGGTTCGTTAAAAGATTGTGACAAAATGCGAGTAAAAAGCAGCAAGATTAGAGCAGACAAACTCTCTTTTAGACACGGATGAATAAAGAAAAACCACTACTCAGCGTGTAACAATAAAAGAACAAAGTTTTTATTTACATATACAGTATAACCCGGATATAAGAGAGTTGTCGGGACCGGAGAAGAAGTCTCTTATATCCGGGTTTCTCTTATATCCGGGTTTGGTCTATTTTATATACATTAACACAGGCTCTAATTTGGGACCAGAGAAAATCTCTCTTATATCCGGGTTTCTCTTATATCCGGGTCTCTTATATCCGGGTTACACTACAGAAACAAAAGGGTAAAGGGATAAAGACAATTAAGAGTGAAAGAAAAGGAGAAGAAAAAGTCCTTTAAGGGAAGAGAAAATGTTCATAAAAGAAAAAATATTTCTCTGAGCACCTAAAAGTTATTTAAGCAAATATAATTTTGTTAATGGTTAGAAACACTCAAAGTTTTCTTCACAGTTCCGAAGTTTGACTGGTGCTCTTTATTGCCGACCTCACAGATGGTGGTCGAATTCTCACTGCCAATTAGGTGAAGATTCTCCAAATTTATGGAGATTTGGGAGGCTCAGAAGGATCGGGGACTTTTCCCTCCAAAATTGTTATACAAATTTCCTGGCCCCTCCATTGGTCAGAATACACATTCTTAACTCTGATAGGAATCAAGGCTTTGGGAGCCGGTTTTGAAAGTAAGAAAAAAAGGTCGGAGTGAGGATTGGAAAAATAGGCTAGAATGTGAACTTATAAAATATTGTTCTCAAATTAAATTCCAATAAGCTACATAAACATTAAAACACTCCTACAAAATATTTATAAGCCAACAACACACAATCAAGTGCTTACATCTTAAAAGCCACCTATTAAACCATCGAATACAAATTAGAAAGGTTGTTTTATTAGTCATCATAATTTAGATAGGTACCGCCAAAATATTGCGTGGATGTAGTAGTAAACCACCATTTGACATTTTTAGGACCAATTAGGAATAAATAAAATAATATAATTCTGGAGCCAATTTCTTACGAAAAAAGGTATAAAAATCACAAAATCCCACCCCAACAAAAAGACTTACAAATGCCACCAAGGTACACGTCACTCTAGCTGCTGATATTCAAGGCCCCAGGCGGTGTAACGGTTACCAAGCTTGTCTAGCTAGAACAATTACAACTGAGCAGTGAGTTCGATCCTCAATGGGTGCCCCCTATTTTTGACCTTGTGCCACATCTAAGCTATGCTTGGAAAATTACTATTCAAGGCCCCAATTATGTCAGGGTCACCATTTGTAAGAATCCTTCCACTCAGGTTTTTATTAAACGTCAGGATTCAATGCAATAACATAAAATATTGTTGTGTGACTGCTTGTAATTCGGCCATTTAGAATAATCTCATGACTTTCATTGAAAGGATAAAATCCAGTAGGAAAAGACAATGTAATGTTAACAAATAACATTAATTTTATATCACAACCAAAAAATGACGTTATTCATTCAATACATTCAACCAACTTCTTGTATTTTTGTTGTTATATAAAATTAATGTTATTTGTTAATACTACGTTCACTTTTCCTACTGGATTTTATTCGATGCTGAATAAAGTGTGTGGATTCAGAAAGAGACTACTTTGAAGGAGATTAAATGTCAAACTGATATGTGTTGTAGTTATATTTTATAGCACCGAACCCGGTACTTTTGAACCAGACTTTGTACATATGGTGAAATTTGACTTGTGACCAAGTAAGACCACCACTAAGATTTATATCTTCCAAATGAACATTTTAGGGATGATTTCCATGCTGTTGATGACGTGACAGTAAGTACAGGTGAGTCTTCTTGCAGCAACTTGATTATCTGAATGTTTAGTTTTATGGCGCCTAGTGAGTCTACTGGGTGATGTACACACTTTGTTACAAATGCTGCATGAAAAGTCATGCTGGGTATCATATTGGTAGAGGGGTGTCTCTATTTTTGGATAACACTGCCACATTCATCACACAATAGAAACTTCTTTGTGTCCCTTTCAGGAAGAGGGTTGACGTCTTCCATAAATCTACCAGCTCATTTTAGTCAGTAAACAACTCAAATTCTTTGATACCAACAGAAATCAGACTTCTCCATACGTCCTTGTCTGATGCAAGATTCTCCTAGGTGTTAATATCTACATTGACATTTTTAAGTGTGTCTTTAGGGTTGTCCTTGAAGCGTTTGCACAGCTTGAATTAAGGACGCACTACATATGGCCTGTTTTGGCATGTGCGCATCCTCTAAGTGGACAAGGTGACCGACTCATTTAAGTTGGCACTCTGTGAATATGAACTCAGTGCATGTTATTTTAGCCAGCTGCAGCACTCATGCATCTGGCACATGTGATCGACATGTATAGTATAACAGGCAAGCATTGCTGCTAGTGGAAATGCTCTCAACTTGCATATGCCTACAGTAGGTTGTCCAAGTTTCACATATATATATATGTTTATGTGTGTGCTGCGGATTTGAATCAAACCACAACAAAGAAAAGGCAAACATGTTGTTTAAATATAAAATATTTTTTATTTTTGCTTTACAACTAAATATTTCTTAGTGTGTGGGAGTTTTTAGCATTTACTAATTCCCTATCCTGATTTTTTTATGATTTTTATGATGTGCTTGTAAGGTGAGGTTTTTGGTCTATTTTTTTTCCATATTAATCAGTCCTATTATTTGAAATATTCACAGAAATGAAAATGTGCTTGAATTTCTATGATGTGCTTGTAAGGTGAGGTTTGTGGATCTATTTTTTCATATTAAATATTATTAAGTTCTTAAAATTTTTGTTTGTAGTTGTTTGTTAAGATGAAAAGAAATGTGACTATTTTGTGTATATTTGAGAAAGAAAAAGCAATAGAGAAAGTGAGGAGGAAAGTGTAAGTATCCCGTAGCTTGGTGAGGAAGATAGGTGAATATGCAAGAGAATTTCTTTTAAATTCAGTGCAGTGACCTGTTGCTGTCTGTTGCCATTGTCTCTATTTACTTTCTCAAACATACACACAGAGAAATCACATTTCTTTTCATCTTTATCATCATCAAATATATTTAAATTTAAACTTTGTCATAAATGTCAAATACACATTGTTCTTGAACATAATAGCCACTATTATATTTTCTTTTGGCAATAATGAATTTATTTACCTGAACTGCTATCCCAAGTCCCCCAAATTGAATTGGTTTGTTAATTAGCCTTGTACATTACACTTCTCTTGGGTAATTAAACCACTGGATGATACACGAATTAGAAATATAAAAATTTCCTTCATCATGATGTATGACTTGGGTTTCACATACTCAGAGAGATTCTTTTTAATCATTTCACCCCAAGCAAGGCAATACAACCACAAAGACACAAAGGGTTACTGAGTCTGAGAGAATATGAGGAAAAGAAAAACATTATTAAGGAAAGAGAACAATAAAAGAAGAGGAATAATATTGACCATTTTTTATTAGTTGTTCTCCCAATACAAGGCCCAAGAGCCATTCAAAGTAGAGTTTTACTAAACATGGTTCTTGTATGAGCATAAGAAAATGCAGTAAGAAGTGCATATTATGAGGACATTTCTTTTCATCATTTCACTTTAAGAAAGTCAAGAAAGCCACTGAGACACAAGAAGGTTATTAGGGAGAGAGAATAATAAAATTATTGTACATAATTAGGTTACAATAAAATTTGTATTGCATATAAATACTACCTTATGAAAAATGAGATGTAGTAGAGTGGGTGGCCCCATATAATAGATTAGTGGGGGGCACATGACCCTTGCACCAGCCCAGGGTGCTTTTGAAAGAAGACAAAATATTAATAAAAAGAAAAAATTATTTAAGAAATAAGGAGAATCCCAAATTAGAAAAAAAGGACATCAGTTATCAATGATGTGGGCACAGTTTTAAGCTTGACATAAATAAAAACCAAGTATAGATAAATCTTTAAAAAATCAGAGATCGATTTGATACTGTATCTATATTATGAACAGGACCACCACTTCTCAAATGATCAAAATCCATTGATTTAGACAAATGTCATGACTTGAGGAAGGTCTAATGAATGCTAATCTACAGAGTGGTCTGAAAGTCTTGGTACCTCTACATAATATAATTTTCTATTTCAACACTCAGTGGGAGACAGTTTCACATGATCAATACCAGAAGGAGTTTCAAGGAGACAGTTTCACATGAACAATACCAGAAGGAGTTTCAAGGAGACAGTTTCACATGAACAATACCAGAAGGAGTTTCAAGGAGACAGTTTCACATGATCAATACCAGAAGGAGTTTCAAGGAGACAGTTTCACATGATCAATACCAGAAGGAGTTTCAAGGAGACAGTTTCACATGAACAATACCAGAAGGAGTTTCAAGGAGACAGTTTCACATGAACAATACCAGAAGGAGTTTCAAGGAGACAGTTTCACATGATCAATACCAGAAGGAGTTTCAAGGAGACAGTTTCACATGAACAATATCAGAATATCCATCAGTTGAAGGATACCATTCGGAGAGCCTACGCAACAATGAACAGAGCACAGCTTCATAAAATATCACACAGAACATGGATCTGCATCATTTTGTGATATGAAAATGATGGATGTTCATACAGACCTTCTCGATGTGTGACAACGTCAATGAAAGTGAATAAACTGAATCCAATAAATGTGTTTTGTATTACTGTATTACTTGTTTTTCTATTGTTTTTATTACTTTTTGGTAGTGGGTTACAAAACTTTTGGACTACCCAGTACAATAATTATTTCCAAAATAAAAACAAAGTACAGATAACTCTTTAAAAAGCCAGGGATCGATTTGATACTGTATTTATATTATGAACAGGACCCCCACTTCTCAAATGATCAAAATCAATTTATCTTGACAAATGTTGTGACTTGAGGGAGGTCTAATGAATGTTAATCTGCAATAATTATTAAAAAAAAGCATTTTCCCTTAGTTGTGTCTAAAATTTAAACAGCAAACTTAAGCACAACACCATAAAAAATATTATCAAGTGACAGAAGTACATCTGACTGATAGAAATGCTGGGCACAATTGACTCAACAGTGGTTTAAGTGTGAGTCACGTCAGGTGAAGCTTTGGCATCAAACATAACCTTTGGTGTGTAAACATTCATCATTGCAAAACTTTTGAATTTTGGATCTTTTACATGCCACATACCTTCAGGACATAAGCGATCATGATTCTCCACAACTTCCTAACTCATCTGACTTTTAGCAGTTTTTCTCCCTTTATGACACCTGTTCTGCCATCCATTCGCACAAGTTTATCAAACAAAATTCTTCTGCTTCTCAGCACCTTAGAGGAATGCGAACCTCTATTTGTGCATCTTTTTTGACACTGATTTTTACAGAACCAAAATACAGGGTGTGGCAGAAATACCTCCAACATTCTGTGAGAGGTAAAAGGAAAATTAAAATAAATGATTTAAGGGAATAATGTCAAGAAAATTTGGAGATTTTTTTTTTTTAATGAAATATGAAAATACAAACGTCTGTCTATATTTCTGAGATGAAGTATTTTAATTATTTATATTGTTCAGACTGTTGCTCTCATCTTTATTGCCATGTTTCGGCCATTATATGCTCTGGCCTTCTTCAGATGATTGGAATTTCGAACTGAACCCTTTAAAGATCATGAATATGGCAATAAAGTTGAGGACAACAGTTTCTTGACATTATTCCCTTAAATCATTTATTTTAATTTTCCTTTTACAACAGTTACAATCAATGTAAATAGAAAATACAAACTTTTGAAAGTATGCACATATCTTCTTCTGTCCCTTTAGGATGTGGCAATAATGGCTCTCCACAATTTCTTATCCCTTGCAGCTTTTAGTAATGCTTGTCTTTTTACCATCCCTCCCAACTCCTATTTCACCATCCAAACAAGCTGATCATGTAGGTGGCCCACTGCCTCTGCCCCTTTGATATATATCCTGTGAGTGTCAAATTCTTTCTTTGTTATTGTGTCCAAGAGATTTCAACTCTTTCTGATTCTAAGGTTGAGTCTTTTTCATGTCTATTTTCTTAAAAATTCTTTGTTGCTTATGCACATATAAGCAAGAAAGTGGAAGAGTTCCACAAGTAAGGTTATTTTTTTTTTTAATTCTTATCCAATAAGGACTCAGAGATGCTTTTGAACTCTATCAAGACTGAAAAGTAAGGAATGGGAAGTTCCCACCCAAATATGACAACTGTGCTCCATTTTCCACTTGATCTGGCACTCATAAAGTTAGAGAATAGCATGAGGAGTCAGGTACTTACTGGAGCGGTATAGGGAGCTGATCATTTTATCTGCATCTTTAGCGATGGATCGTATGTAAGAGTTCCACTTGAGGTCAGGTTTGAGGCCCAATATTCTCTCAAGGCAGACATCCATTCATCATGACTGGTGGTAGGAGTTCATTATATTTAAACTATATACATCTTGAGGAATGTGAGGTCACATTTGAGAAAGAAGGCTAATCTCCAAGATGGACAATTTAGGTAGAGTAGAAGAAGATCTTGATTTGTACCTTTCCCATCCATATCAAAACAGGTAGTATCAGGAACCATAAATAAAATTTGAACTTAGGATAGAACAAAAGACAAGACCGTACACTGATTTAAGTGCCCTTAATTAGGTTATTCTCACATGATTTTCACTATTATACCATCCATTCTTTTTCTGTTCAAACTAAACCCTTTATTTCACCCATGAGGATAGATTCTTTTGCATTCTGCTGTCCATGCTTGAGGATATATTTTAACTGTTAATTCATCCTTGTCAGGTTGATTGCCTCTTTCAGTGAGCCAGCAGAAAAATAAAACAAAACAATAAATGATCATTTTTTTTTTTATTTCTTTATTTGAATGGTTACATGTTTTATGCAATCTTGAAAAGAACATACAAATTTAAAAAAAAATAACATAAAGACATATGCCTGCTTTCATTTAGTTAAATATTCTTAAAGTTTTATAGTAAGCTAATTTGTCCACCTTGAAGAGATTGTAAATCTCCAAAGCGAAAATGCTTTTTAAGTTTCAAAAAAGTACAATTTTATATAGAAAAATTTATTTTAATTTTTTTTTATGTTATATATAATACAAAACATTTGTTCATAATAAAGAGTGTTCCAATAACTTGGACTGATTTTAAATGTGAATTAAGTCTAATGATTTTTTTTTCTTTTTCTTTCAGATTTAACAACTTAATTTTTTGGCAATTTCAAACATGAATAGATTAAAAATCAAACAATGTGTTAAAGTTAATGAACATTATTACGAAAATGGACATTCAAACAGAAATGCATTGCGAACACTTTGTGATTTTTTTTGTCAAAATAATCAACCAACTGAGAGAGCAATTTGAAATGATGTAACATTGTTGTGGAGAGGTTCAATTACAGCGTGCGATGATGAATAGAGGTGTCTGGATTTTCGGCCAC
Source organism: Acanthosepion pharaonis (assembly GCA_903632075.3). Taxonomy (NCBI): domain Eukaryota; kingdom Metazoa; phylum Mollusca; class Cephalopoda; order Sepiida; family Sepiidae; genus Acanthosepion; species Acanthosepion pharaonis. Next base: position 489,075 of record CAHIKZ030000670.1, on the reverse strand, counting down.
ATTCTCGTGCACCGCATCAATGTTTTCAGCTGAACTGCGTAAATGAGCATGCAATGGTGCTTTCACATCTGCCACCGACCCAGTTTGAATTTACAAACAATTTTTCCAATTGTACTCTTGAAACTTTAACACGTATGATTGTTAATCTTTCCATGGTTGAAATTGCCAAAAACTTAAGTCGTTAAATCTGAAAGAAAAAGAAAAAAATCATTAGATGCTTAAACTTAATTCAGATTTAAAATCAGTCCAAGTTATTGGAATACTCTTTATATGTAAATTGTATAAAATATTATATAATATACAACTACATCAATAGGTTGTAAACACATGTTGTAGTGATGTATCTTGTGAGCTAGACACACAAAACAAGATATAAAAACAAAAAAAGACATAACTGTGCTTGGTTTTCTAGTTGAAAAACAATATCAGTTTCACTTGAGCTTGTCTGATCTCAACAAGCATAGAAGAGACCAAATTACATGGTCATTAGGACAGAATAATTAACCAATCATATGATTCTATTTAGTTTTTGAGACCCCAAAGCCTGTGAGCTGGTAGTCACTTCAAAAAACAAATAAAAAGCAAGCCAGAGACTGGAAATGTCAGTTGGTTTATTTGCCCCAAATGATCCATGACAAACACGGATCTTCATTCCTGCAGATAAACAAAGTATCAGAAGAACAGTTTTTCCCACAACACCATTTTTACTTTAATTACCTTCACTATTCAGCAATGTCTCTTTTGTAAAAAGCAATTATTAGAATTGTAAGAAAACCTAAACAACATGATTAAAGTGAATTTATACATTATTTTTGTTCTTGAGTATTTATAACAGAAATAATAAACACTATTTTAAGTTTACTTCAAGCTATGTAAATATAGCTAAAACATTTCACAAGTAAAAAAAATATTCAACACAGGTGTGGGTGAGTTAGAGGGTGGCCCCATAATTTCATTAGCCTAGAGCAGTGTTTCTCAACCATTTTTAATTCAGGGTGCACCTGTAGAATAATTAAAACTCTGAAGGTGCATTTTAAATTTTAAAAAGGAACAAATGTCATAAAATTTGAAAATAGAAAAATAATAAAGAAGTCTTCTGATATAAACATTTATTTTTAAGACATTTTTTTTTAAGTATGTTTCATGAAACCTGTGTTTTGACAATTGTTGAAGGCCTTATATATGATAAACATACTATCATTTCCTCATCAGTGCATTCAATATTTGATATATTTTTGCATTTAATGCTGATAAGTGCAGAAAATTGTAATTCACAGAGAGATGATATAGAAAACTGCAATACAATATTCACGCTTTACTAGCTATTGAAGGATATTCTTATTCAATGGAAATCCAAAATTGATCAATGGATACCTCATTATACTTGATATGTAAGCCACAATCAGCAGATATAATGAACAACATCATCAGTTGAAATGTCAATTGACTTAGACATGGAAGGCATGTTCTTGGTGTCTCTAACTTTTTAAAAATAAAGATTTGTTTCAATATAAAAATAATTCATAGATTACTCTTCTATTAACTTGGAGTGCACCTGGGAACACCAGTTGAGAAACACTGGCCTAGAAAAACCAGAAGATCATAATCTGGTCCTGTTCATATAGTCGTTTGATTGTTAATATATAAAAGTTTACCGCTGTTATTAACCATGTGTAGTTCTGCTTTCTTATTTTTTCTTGGTATTGTTGGAAACTAAAAACCTTGTTTGAAATTCTATTAGTGAACTCAACAGTACTAGAATATTTGTTGTTCCCCTTAAAATATTAATCTTTGGTCCCCTACAACAGCAAAATGTAGCAACACTTTCACTAGTTTTCAATTTTAGACGAAATGGTCCAGCACCTAAATCATTTGTATGCCCAAGATTCATAAAAAAACAATATTTTACTAGAAAAATATAATCACACATTATATCATTTTATATTAATTGATTATATATAAAAAATATATATTTATAAAAAAAGAATATATATATACATGTTTACTCATACTGCTAAAAAGAAATTATATGTAGGAAGTATCATGATATAAATGAACATGCAATAGTGTTTTCACATCTGCTACTAATCCAGTTTGTTTGAATTTACAAACAACTTTTTCAATTGCACTCTTGAAACACTATTTTAAGTTTACTTCAAGCTATGTAAATATAGCTAAAACATTTCATAAGTAAAAAAATATTCAACACAGGTGAATACAATATACATATATAGTTGATCTATAATCCAGACCACATGGCCTGAAGATTGCAGAAACTATTGCATAGAGGATAGAATTCTGCTTTTTAACAATCATTAAATGTATAAAAAAAAAACAAAAAAAACAAAGGAAACTTATACAAAGCAAAAATAAAAAGCAGCTTAATCATTCTTATTGACTGAAATCTGTTGTCATGGTTACAGGAGACGTGCACATTTATTGGCATCAGGTAATACATCCTTTTACCATAAAAATTAAAAATAACATCATATTACTATATAGGGATGATCAGGCTGTATAACCAATAAATATATAGTCACATTATAGTTTAAATCATAGAATATACATGCATATTTGAATACTGTTTTATATATATATATAAAATAAAATGTAGTTTTAAGGTATGCTATATTTATAGAGCAAAAGTGCTCTATATCCAGGATAGAGCATGTGTAAATGTAAGAAATGTGGATACTAATGTCAACACTGAGTATTGACAGTCAATTTCATTATATTTAACAGAAATAACAGGAATAAGCAGAAATGGTTATTTTAAATTTAAAATAATTATTTCTTCCTATTCAATATGCCTGAAAAAACTGATCTTGCTACCCATAATGGACACATTGACTAATATATATAGTTGAGCTATAATCCAACCCACATGGCCTGAAGATTGCATTCAAGTATGAAACAGACTGTTGCCATTCTGTGTTGACATCAGTATCCACACTTATATATTTGGGGAGCAAACTTTCTTTCAAGCATGTTTCATTGAATATGGCAGAAAAGGAAAATTTAATGAATTTTTTAATTGAGTTTTTCTAGAATTTAAAATTTTTTCCATTTAGTGGAAGTAAGAGAGTGTAAAAATCTTCCATAGTGTCTACTGTCTCCAGCACTTGCAGCTACTTCTTCATTAGCCATTTTCAAGAGGTTTTTGTTGTTAATTTCTTTTCACAGTTGTCCTTTAAGTTGTAACTGTGTGATGCATATTGTATGATAGTGGCATTTATTTAGAGAGCTGTAAAAGGAACATGGCTGGAATTTAAATTAGTGTCCTATTTTACACAAACTTTAGCACATTGTTCTTACATTTAAAATCCACAGTATTGGAGAAAATAGATAAAATAGAATTAAAAAGTGCACAAGGTTTAAATAAAATGATTTCTTTGTTAGATGAGCCATTTATGGAAGATGAAGTATTCAGAAACATGAATAACTTGAAGATTACAAAAGACTGAATACTGAAAGTATAATGCAATACATTATAAATTTTGAAAGCAAATAGGACAAAGTGAAAAATAAAGGAATTAAGCTTCCACCTAAAGATTTAGTGTTCAAGTAAGAAGAGCTGGCGTGTCTAAGGGAGACAAGTTAGTTTTAGCAGGCATAGATTATCATGATAAAAATTCTTCACACAAAAATGCCTAGAAAGTCTTAAAAAAAAGTGCTGCAATGATGGAGCCTCAGGGAGCGAGGCAAATATTTCTATGGCAATAGCACTAGTAGTAATATCAAAGCAAAAAATCATGACTTTGATGATGAAGCTTTTCTAACCAGAAGAGCTGACACAAGAAATTTTCCAACACATGGCAAAGTTAGTAATTGGAGGAGTAACAAAAATGTCAGAAGAAAACCAGGTGGCATGCAGGAGGTGCAACAACAGTGCATGTGTTAATTATTAATATAACAAAGCAATACTGAGGTATGACAGTCAAGGTGAACACCCTCTCAATCCATTTGGTTCTAAGAGCCAATGTTTGCTATGTAATGGATGTTGAAGTTACTGTCATTTTCATGGGAAAAGGACTGACTGATTGGTTTCTGTTTTATGGCTTATCAACCTTTTTCAGGTTATTTAAAGCCAGCAAATATTTTTAGATTGTAAGAATATTTTGGATATAATGATTTACTGATACTTTTTTTTTGTATAAAGAACATTTATGTAAAATAAATTTTAAGGATAAGTTTTCTGCATAAAAATATAGCTTTAATTGCATTGTAAGATAAGAAAACTTTTTCTGAATAAAAAAACAAAAAAAAACCTAAGATACAAAGGAACAATTGGAATTAATATAAAGCATTAAGTTATGACTGCTAAAGAAAAACAAAAAAATAATTATTCAAGAAACATAATACATTTATAATAAATTTTTACTTGAACCTCAAGCCATCTGGTAAGAAAATATCAACTCATATATACAAGTCAATAAGGACAGAATGTATGTAAAAACATTACCCAGTTGGTGTGTGATACAGAAAAAAAATAAAATAAAAATAAACAGTGAAATCAATAATATCAAAAAAGCATTCATTACAACTTGTTGCATCCATTTTGTGCTTTAAAAAAGCATTTCAAAATTAGGAACATTATACTCCTGAGGTTCTGGAAGTGGCACATTGTCAGACTGGCTAGTATCTTCAGTGACTTCGGAATTGTAACCGTTTTTTTGATAGTCTGAAAACAAATAAAATGAAAAACTGAAAACACTTTGTGCAAGTAGAGGTGTGCCAGCTAATTGAGAACAAAGAAAACAGTTATTTAATAGAAAAAAAAATCAGTATATTTTTAAAAAGATTTGTTCAATTTATTAAAAAAAATGATTATTCAATAAAAGGATGGCCTTGATCCAGCCTCAGAAGTCATTGCATGACCAGACAGATGGACCTTGATGGACCTCAGCCATCACATCCATAATAGATACTTTCAAAAAGTCATTAGCATTTATGGTGCCCTCAAATTGCTCTTGGTCATTACAATGTTTAATTTAGTAGTAGTAGCCCAGAAGATCAGTAGAGTTGGGGTGCAAAATGTTAGAGTGATATGATCGTGGAAATTATTGCTCAGCTGCTCTTGGTTCATTTAAACCAGGAGGGAGGGAGTAGAAACTCACATGAACATAGGCATAGATGAACAGGAATTTTTTTTTTAATCATTTCAACCCAAGCAAGGCAATAAAGCCACTAAGACACAAGGGGTTACTGGGTGTTAGAGAATATGAGAAAATATACTATTAAGGAGAAAATGCAATAAAAGAACAAGAAGTAAGAAGACAGAATATAATGTTTGACATTGCTTTTAAACTTTTGAAGATCAAAGTTGACAAGGAAGCAAGAAGCCGGAAGAGAGTTCCACAAATGAGAAGTGTAATAGAAGAAACTGTTAGCATAGAAATTACGGTTTCATGTAGCCATTTCAACTGTAAAATGATAAGACCATGTTGCCAATCTAGCACTGCATTTCATAGAGGCTAAATACCAAAGAGGAAAGTTCATCAAAACAATTACCATGAAAGTATTTATAAAAAATATTTATATCTTTATTAGAGTCAATAATCAGGATTTAACAAAATCAATGAAAGATTATCCAATACTAAATTCTTAAGTCTCTTGTTTGTATAGTTGCTGTTGTTAATTCAAATATTATACCTGATGATGGATGAAGAACAGATCAGCCGAAATGTTGAATTAATAACAGCAATAATACACATGGTAGTTAATGTTGTGCATTTCAAGTGTTCAATATGTAAACAAAGAAGCTAGAAGCATACAAAAACTGACTAGTGAAACAAAGTTCTCAATGACTCTTGGGTATGTCTGTTCTCTTTCTGATCCAGAAGTTATGGTAGGTAAGTATAAGTATTGTATTCATGGTTGAGCTCAAGATAGCCTTGTGCAGAGATGGAACAACCAAAGGAAAGTTTCTACTTACTTTATTGTTGGAAGGCTTAATTTTCTTTTTCTTGGTCCAGAAGTTAGGTTAAGTTGGTATAAGCATTATTGTTTGTCAGGTATGCTTGAAAACAAGTTTTATTTTTTGTTAAGAATGATTGAAGGTAAGTTTTTGTTTGTATAAATACTGATAAACAATCTTTTATTATTATTATTATTTTATATTTTACTGTAAAGTCCAATCTTTTTGACAAATTGCAGTATGTTATCAGTATGTTTTCAAAAAGTTTTCTGAGATTATTCGTTCTGTAATACTTGTTTCAGATTTGCCAGAAGTTGCAACATTTCAACAGTATTTGCCTGACTATATACGACTCCTGACATGATACATATATTGATGGGATTTAATTTCTGTTCCATTCTCAATGATGCCCCATATTTTGAACATCTACTGGCTTTCAAGTACATTCCAGACCTCAAGTGGAAATCATCAATACAATCCATTGCAAGTAGTATAATGGTTAGCAGTTCAGAATGAGAAGTCAGTAAGCTGAGTTCAAATTCAAATTAAGGTCATTACATTCACTTTTCTATGAATACTCTTTTGGAAAGTATGAATCCATCTCATTGTCCTAGTTATGGGTTAAATAGTAGTACTGTTCAGCCTTGGCTAGCAACAAGTCTAGGAGAAGGAAAAACTCTGAATTGCTAAAAACCTTATAGATATTACTTATTAGTGTTTGTTTAAGATAAAGAAAACCCCAACAGAAAACCAACTCTTTGTCAAAGTACAAAGGTTGAGTATGGAGCCAATTACCCCCACCTGATGGAATGATTATAAAAACCTTACCAGGAGGTATTATGTGCAACATGGCACCAAGCAGGTAGTACAGTGGTCATGCTATAAAATCAGTGTTGTATTATATGCAAAAATAAATATATTAATGGCTATTGCATGATACAGAAATTAATTTGCTGTTATACTTACTGGTTATCATTTTCTGTACTTCTTTGACAGAGCTTCTTTTGTGGGAGTCACCTTCAATCAACTTTTTTATAATACAAATTAAAATGTCATCGGGATCATTCAGAAGATCTCTGGCAGCATTAGGATTTTCTGCAAACTGGTTTAAGAAAAAAAATAATAACAAGATTTTAAACTATAGAAAAACTGTTAAAAAAATATCACCTTACTTTTAAAATCTGTGTAAGCTCGAAGCAGATTTAAAAACTATGGAAAAAAAATTTCAGACATTGTAATGAAGGTAATTTTTTTCTTTTTGCCAATCAACCTGATATAAACCAAATAACAAGATACAGGCATCCCTCAGTTAATATGCATTTCTTTAATGTGTTTTCAATTTGTGCACTAAAATATTTATATGCCAAAATTCAATTAATACATACATAATAACTGATTATTGTGGTAAAACATTCTTCAGCTTAATTATTGAAAACTGATTTTTTTTATAGTTACCGATGTAAACATTAGCCATGCTAATCGAGGGATTACTGTATAAAGAGTTGTTAAAAACGGGGAGATAATTGAAAAGGAAAAGGTTCAAAGTTATTAAAATAAATGAAAATTTTTTTAATCTCGTTTAAATGATTCTTTTTATTGCTTGTTTTCAGATTTTGTATAAATTTAAATTTTTATAATTTATGTTAACCCTTAAAATGGCCACACCACAAGAAAAGTCATTTTGTGTACTGCAATTTGCAAAGTGTAATCTTAAAATAATAAACTTTGAACCTTTTCCTATTCAGTAATGTGTTGAATCTCTTGGCATTTGTTTTTATTAAATTTTTTAAATCTGCTCTCTTTTTGAATAATTCTGTATATACATTTTCAAAATGTACTTATACAGATTTATAACATTTATATTGACTGCTGTCAGCATATATATACGTTTTCATAATGTACTTATACAGCTTTGCAAGACTTACATTTACTGCTGTCAACATATATATACATTTTCAAAATGTACTTATTTATATGTATTTACAATACTTCATCACCCGATTTCAAAATATATACACATTTTCAAAACAATGTAAAATGAGGGTTCCTAATGTTTGTGCTATCTTTTTATTTTTACAATGATGTTCATCTTGTACAAAGCCCGAGAGCCATTCAAGATAGAGGGTTAAAAGAGTAAGAGGCACAGTTTATGGGGGTATGTAGGGAAGATAGCAATTAACTCTAGACTTGAACATGTTAAGATTAGGGAAGCATTATCTTGGGAGTCGGTTCAACAAAGTGATTCGTGAGAAGAAGCTGCTCAAGTGGAACTAACATCACACTAATGGAATATGAAGAGAATATGAAGGGTGGTTCACTAAAATGTGTGTGGCAACGTGAGTCTAGCCATGAACGTTAGAATGGTTGGAAGTAAGGAATGTCGTTCATCTGAGCACTTTCCATGGAAATAGTGAGAGGCTTGCAACATTTCATCAGTGTGAAAGGTATTGTAGGGTGGAAAATAGTTTGTCACTCTCAATGACGCAGAGATGTATTTGAACTCTATTGAAACTGGAAAGTGAAGACGGGGCAGCTCCTGCCCATACATGGCAACAGTGTAAACTATCAGCGTAATTTCCGAACCAGTTTAGACATATAGTAGTATACAGTATGTTCTCTTGTGTTATATTGTATGTTGGGTATATTGTTTAGCTTAGCCTGTACTGCAGAGTATCAGACTTGAAATCAAAATGGAGCCACTCATTAGAAATCATCGTCAGTATATTTCCAGTAAATGTCAATTCCTTATTTTCCCCGTAATGGGTCAGAAGAGCCAGTCAACAATGCTATAAAAATGATTCAAAATTGACATGGTTCTCCATTTTACTGAAGCAGACGTTAAATGCATGAGAGAATTATCACATCTTCTATCTTTCTTATTATTATGTAGGCTTTCTTTTTCTCACTAAAACGAAACAGCATCTCTGATATATCTTTTTATTTCATATTTCTTCACAATCAAAATGGAATGATGCATTATTTACCTGAGGTAATGGCAGGGTGTAATGCACATGCTAATTAACTTGCAAACTAAGGAACAAGCAGAATTATAACATGATTGTTAAGAAAGGTTATGCCAGACTTCCTGCTAGCAACACCAGTTTTAAATACTTCAGTAAATGGAAAACACCTTAAAAGGCATACAAATATGTTTGATAAAATAAAAGCTGAAATGATTCCTTGGTTGTTGAAGTTCTAAGGAAGAGAATATTCAAAAGCCATATTTAGCATGAGTTATTTTATGAATGAAGACTCATAAGCAAAAGTTGGTAAATGAGAAACACACACACATATACACGCATATATATATATATATATATATATATCCAGGTAAGATGAGAATGAATAGAGTACAATTCCAACATTCATAACATTTAATTTAAAAGAGATCTCAATACAAATTAAGATATTACACCAAAAACATGTCAAAACTGCTGCACAATTGCAGTCGTGTTTCGATATATATATATATAAATTAAGTCAAAAGGAAAACTTATCTTAGCCACCATGTTTCATCCTATGAGGGACTTTATAAAGACAAATGTAAACATTTTATTTTGTAACAAGTATTTATATACAAGAGCAAAAATGTTATTAGTTCTTCAAAATTTTTGGTATAGAGGTGCTCATGAATATTCATCACATTAGTGAAAAAGTCAGGCAATTAAATGCACATCAGGTAAGACACACACACATATATATATATATGTATATACACACAAAAAATACTTCCTACCTCACTTTTGTTTATTGAAGTGTATCACCTCATGTCCATGAACATTTATGAGCATCCTTATACCTAAAATTCTTGAACAACTAATAACATTTTTGCGCTCTTATATACTTGTTGCAAAATAAAATTTGCGTTTGCCTTGATAAAGTCCATCAGTGTACAAAACAAATTGGCTATAAGTTTCCCTTTTGTCTTTATTCATATAGTCCTTTTACAGATATACTCTATCTGAAATATATATATATATATTAAGTGGAATATTAATTGAATAAAACTTGTTACCATTTCAATCAGTTCAAAGATATTTGAGAAACTTCTGCATCTTTCATAAAGGTGTTTCTTGGTTTTAGTGAGCATAATAGTTAGTCCAATGGAGAAAGAGTCAGACTTGGTTGAGACTCTTTCAATATTGTTGTAATTCCCACAAAACTTTTGGGTCAATTCTATGGCTAAAAAGAAATAAGAATACAACATTAAAAATTTTTTATTATGGTAATTTTTCATATAAGCAAAGTTACAAAATTATTATCAGTCCTGACTTGGCATCTCAGCTTCAGTCAATTTCACATCACTGTTATGTATCTTCCCTGGGCCTTTTCTAGAAATATTTCAGCCTAGGGGTCCCTGAAAACCCTTAGGGGAAGTGATTAGATGATTTAAAAGAAAGAAACTCAGTCTCTTATTTGACCTTTTTCTCTCTGAATAAAGCAAGGCCTATCGACCAAAGAAGAGTGAATTGTGTTTTTCTACTACCACCAATCGCCACAGCAACAACAGCAAAAGTTACTGGCTGTTGTATAACCTATTTATATTACATTTGGTGTGAAACAATCAAAGATATTGATAATTGTTATAATACATGTACTAACCTTTAGCTAGCATTTCTTCCTTTACTTTGCCTAAAGACAATGTTTGGGAAATATGTAAGTACAACAATTCAGGTGATGCATAATAAAATGTGATACTCTGAACTTCAGTGGATAAGTTGTCTGGTTTAGATGAACCCCAATCAGTCAATTTCAGGACAATTCTCTGAATCATAAATAGCAGACAAATATTCTGCGCTATAAAGAAAAAAAGAAAATGTTTTTAAATATATATAAAAATAAACTTTTCATTATTTACACTATTTATATTTGAACTGTTGTCCTCATCTTTCTTGTTTTTATCACAATGTTTCAGTCATTGTGCCCTATGGCCTTCCTCAGGTGTATATTGATCTGGGTAACCTATAGGAAATTCCAAACTGAACCCATTATTTAATCTACAGGATTAGGCTGTTCTTAAATAAAGGGTTCAGGTTGAAATTCCCTGTATCCAGATTGATATACACCCGAGGAAGGTCAGAGGGCACAATTGTTGAAACGTCTACTCATTCTCTTTCACTCCCTTTAATAACCTGCATCCTAGTGGCATTATTGCCTTACTTGGGGTGAAATGATTAAAACAAAATAAACAGTCTTCATGTGCTTGTAATTTCCACAAATATTAAGACTGAAACCAGAAACTCTTTGTCGTTACTTGATAGAGGAATTCAAAATGCTAATTGACTAATCATGAAAATTTAACTTGCCATTTGCTAAGTATTAAAAAAAGAAATATATTTAGTTTTTAATTTTCTTGTTATATATTGCTTTGAGAGTTCTTTTCTGTTTTTTTTTTTAAGATAAAGAAAATATTTTGAAACATTGAATTAAAAGGACAACATAAAAAAATGAATTTATAAATTTCCCAAAATCAAATCTAAGTTTCAATTTATTTTCAATAAACAAATAAAACAGCTTGTAATTCCCACAAATATTCTGACTAAAACCAGAAACACCTAATGGTTACTTAAGAGGGAAATTCAGAAAACTACATGACTAATCATGAAATTTTAACTTGGCACTGGCTAAATATTAAAGACAAACATTATAGATACATCATTTATTTCTTAACTTTCTTGTTATATATTGTTCTGTGAGTGTTCTGGTTTTTATAGTATAAATAAAAATCAAAAACAAATGGTTTTATTTTGAAAGATCTATTTAAAAAAATGAATTTGTAAATTGCAAAAATTAAAATATGCAAAATGTTTCATTTTATTTTTCGCAAACAAATAATTCTGCTTGTAATTCCACAAATATTCTGACTAAAACAAGAAATTCATTGTATTTACTTGAGAGAGGAATTTAGAAAAGTAGTCATGGAAATTTGACTTACCACTTGCTAAATATTACTCATTCACCACAAGAACTCATCAATCACCATTTAATCTGATATATACCACAATACCACATACTCACAGGGATCCTATAAAAATACCCATGACATAAAAATTTCTTCATGTAAAACTGTTAATCCCATTTGGAATGACTGCAAAACACTTTCTACTTCCCAATTTATAGGCAGAAGCACACAAATGCATGCTGGGATTTCTTCCTAGCCAATAAGATAGGATGATTCTAAGTTTCATCTGATTCAATCCCGGTCCGTCTTGCTTTGAAGTTAGAATGCTATGTTTGTTTATCCAAATTTGCACCTGTGTATCAACCACAATTCTTAGTTTGTAAATTCTTTGCCTTATTACTGTTAATTTACCTTGCATATATTATTTTTTGCCCTGGTATTTTCTTTTCTTTTTATTCCTTATTGAAAATTTTATCAATTCTGTTTGTTGGACAGTTCTGTCATTTATTTTACATTTAATCATGGCCACTCATTCTACAATGGTGCTTAAAATAAACACTTCACAATATTTATTTCTGGTATTTTAAGCTGGAAGTAGCCTACTGTCAATTCAGATTGGGGCTAAACTTCTGTTTTCTAATGTCATTTGCATGCTTTTCAATCAACATAAGGTAGAAAATTTAAAAAATTGAACATGGATTTTTTTTTTCAGACAAAAATGGCCGCTCCTGCATTTAATGAAGCATTTCTTTGATTCAAATTCAGAAGATGATTTTGAGAGAATTACTCAGGTAGATATTGATGGTGAAGTTGTCGAAGGTGATGGGTTGTTTATTTTTTTTTTGTTTTCAATGTCAAAATATGCATGCAGAACATAATGCATTGCAACAAAATATTACTCATCTATTGTTTTATTAGTCTACAAAAAATAAAGTTTTTACACACAATACAAAGAAAATTATAACAATTTTAAAAAGTAGCTGCTCATGTTTTTTGTTCCCTCAAAAAAATCTAGTGGCAGGGAATTCTAGAGAAAATGTAGTGTGCTAAAGTATGCAAAGTTATTTTTTTTGTTTTGTTTTTTACTACCCACAACCTACAAAGGAATTATTGATAAAAATATTGGTACAAAAATGAAGAGATGTCTTAAAATGCTGACTTACGTTTTATGTCAAGATGAAGAATTTTTTTGTTGTGTGCAAATTCAACAGCCATACAAAGTTGTTTAGTGATGTCAACAATCTGATCAAAATGGAACTGAACAGTTTTTATCAACTCATAGAGATTAGTACCTGAAATGATATTAATTAGTAACATTATGTATTGTAAGATACAGTGTTTCATTCTTATTTGCAGTTTAACTTTTATAAGATATCAGTTACCTGGGAAGAATCTAAGAAATCAAAAAACTTTATCTATTAATGGTTCCAAAGTGCAAGAACAGTGATGTTTGCAATTAGGCAGAAATACCCCTCACATAATTGTAAATCATTAGTGGCAATAGTATCTTCATCAAGTTAATGTCTTACCATTATGTGGCAGGTATATGTGTGCAGTATTTCTGCCACACCCTGTATAAAATAAATTTCATATATTTTCTATTTTTTTTATTTCATTGGTTCTTTAAGGACAAACATAATTACATATTATATACACTGATTTTATTTTTAAATGCCATGCCTCTTCAGGACATAGGTGATCATGACTCTCCATAAATTCTTTTTCTTTACAATCTGTGAACAGCCATGACTTCTTAGGAAAGATAGTGGAGTAGTTTCCCATAGCTAGCTCCACAATTTAGTGTATTCTTTCTCTCTTCAGGATGTAAACACTCAAAACTTTCTACATATTCTTTTTCTGTGTTACAAAATTTTGATTTTTTTTTTACTCTTTGGTCAGTAAGTATTATTTCCTAATTGCTTCTGTTTAGAAAGCAAAGGAAATGACAATTATTCTCTTCAAACTTTGCTTTTGTGACCTGTACATTGATGCTTTGAAACTAACCTATTTTCCATAATATTTCCAGTAGATTCAGCACTGAATTGCTGAAAGAGATGTTTCAAGAATTTCTAGAATGCTCTGACAACATAGATTGCAGTATAAATACAAGGAATGTAAGATCAACAGTTCAATTTACTTCTAGTTTTCCAAGTGCAGACGTTGTCGTTGAGAGATTCATTCATTGCAAATAGCATAAAGAGGTTATAAGTATCTGGTAGATGAAATTTTTCTATGTATGTGGTGAATTTATCGAGAAATGTGCGAAAAAGTACTCTGTGACAATGTCTACTAAAATGTGAGAGGCCTATAAAGCATTTTTCAGCATGCCTGTCAGGAATCAAGACAAATCCTTGGAACCTCATTTCAGCAGCGAAATCTGCAAAAGAACTCTAGAAGGTAAGCTGAAAAGTTTTGCTTGTTTGGATAGTGGAATTTTTAAGTGTAAAATTTTTTTTTAATTAAAATAATTTTTATTTTTTTTTTAAACCAGTGTTATTGAAACATATATATTAAATATATGTATCATGGATGTTTTCTATACTGGATCGCTGGGCAAGAGCCATAAATTACGGAATATTAAGGATGTTCAGTATTCATCATTCCATATTTTTGTAGCATTTGGTTGTTTGTTTGGTTGTTTTGTTTTATGGCATATCAAAACCTCAGTGGGTCATTTAATGCCAACAAATTTTTGAAATAGATTCATAGTGATAGTTTGGTAAAAAAAGGTGTGTATGTATACATATATATTTTGATTGGTTTGGTTTGTTTTGCATATCAACGTCAATGGGTTATTTAATGTCAACAAAATTTTTATTGCTGATAATATTTTGTCTTGTCAAAAATCTATTTCTGGTAATAATTTTTTCTTTCAAAAATGTCTTGCTGGTAATATTTTTTTAAAAAAATGTATTGTTGGTAATATTTTTTGTTTTCAAAAATGTATTGCTGGTAATTTTTTTTTTTTCAAAAATTTATTGCTGATAATAATTTTTTTTACAAAGTATTTCTGGTATTAAAACCTATTTTTACATTTTCATAGTGTTTTTACCCCAGTTTCGGGGTTAACTATTTGCCCATAGCTGGGACCCTAACAGGTGCTACCACCCCATATCAGGGTGGATCTGGAAACACCAGCACTTAAGAGGTGGTTCCACGCTCCTCAAAACCTACTGATTAGAGGCTTTGCTGCTGGATATAGTTTATCATCTTACGCAGGACGTGGATGTAGTCTATCATCATACCCAGGATGCTTTTGTGACATTTGTTACATTAATTGGGGTCCAAAGTCAGAATTTTACTTATCCAGCACATGATTTTTAGAAATTTTAAAAAAAATCAAAAATGTAATTTTTTTTAGAATTTTTCAATAACACTGGGTGAAATATATTTGCATTTTTATTTTGCTCTTTTGCAAAATGGTACAAAATGGAAAAATAGAGCCAAGAAATTGGCAATCCCACAAATTTGGAGGGAACCAACTGACTACTCAAACAATTGCTTCTTCTGCATGATAGACCCTTCCAAATGTTGAGCTGGCAAGAATGCACCTGCTATCATGTATCCAGACCTTCTGTCATCCATCATCCCAATGAGCCTCTCCACCCCAACCACTCCCTAAGAAAGAATAGCCATCTTTAGAAAGAAACAGCAATTCAGATGAGGAAGTTATTGATACAGATTACAGTGGTACAGCTGAGAAGAGAAAGCCATACTAAGCCAACCAAAAAAAACCTCAACAACCCGATCAGAGATCTTGCTCTCACATAGTCCAATGTTGAGCTTCAAGCAGTGGTATTTGTTAGATGAAAGTGTGCAAGTCCCAAGTCAGAGAAAGCATCACCAGTGTTTTCCAAGCATTTACACCAGCCAAGATGGGCTTTGCTTCTGCCACAATGTGATCAGTCTGTTCATGGCAATTGGAATTGCTTGTGATTGTCACCTCTTCATCGACAACTCATCCAGGAGCCTCAAAGCTGTCCTGCTTCATAATGGGAGCATGTAACCCTTTCTTCCCATAGCTCCACTCAGTACATCTCAAAGAGGAATACAGCAGTATCAAGATTTTACTAGATGCCTTGAAATGTAAAAGTATGGTTGGGATGTTATTGGAGACTTCAAAATGGTGACATTCCTGATGAGTCTACAAGGTGGCTTTTCCATGTTATATTTGCCTTTGCAATAGCAGGGACACTGCAGCACACTACCACAGTGGACCAAAGTTCAGTGTTGGGAGGAACAACATCAAATGGGAGCGACTGTTGGACCCCTGAAAGTATTGTTTCCTACAATGCACTTTAATTTGGGTCTTATGAAACAATTTGTCTTATGAAACAATTTGTCACAAGGAGTCTGCAGCCTTCAAGGACCTTCAAGACTTTTTCCCTAAGCTGTCTGTAGCAAAAGTCAAAGTTGATGTCTTCATCAGATCACAAATAGATCATAGAGTGCAAGAAATTCACCAAGAAGCCCACCAGGAAGGAGAAAGCCATGTGGAACAGCTTTCTCACAGTGGTTTGGGGCTTCTGAAGTAATCACAAGTGCAAAAACTATGTGGAAATTATTGAGACCCTGGTGAAGAACTATGGCAAAATAGGCTACAGGATGCCCCTCAAAGTCTATATCCTTGATGCTCATCTTGATAAATTCAAGGAAAATTTGGGGCACATTCAGAGGCACAAGGTGAGCATTTTCAACAGGATATACTGGACTGTGAACATTGCTATCAAGGATTATATAATGAAAACATGATAGGAGACTATATTTGGGGGCTGATTCATGAAAGTAATTTACAGTATAAATTTAAATCATGAAAAACTACTCACTTTTAAATTTTTGTGATCTCTCTTGTGTAATCCGAGAATAAATAAATGCTACTTTTGAATCATATGATGTTTTGTTCTTACTTTGCATGAACGAGAATGTTCACATTTGCCAGTTTTCCTCAATGGGAATAGGTACATCTCAGAAATATCATTATCCTGGTCACAAAAGCAAAGTTTGAAAGAAATATTAGCCATTTTTCATATTTTCTAGGTATAAACAAATTTGAAATAACAGCTGCTGCCCAAGGACAAAAAACATGTATCTGTGAATTGCCATGACTTCTTGAGAAAGATAGTGGAGTGATTTCCTACAGACTTCTACATGGTTTTGAATTCAGAGGTCTTTCTATTATACTAGATATCACCTAAGGCTAGAGAGCCCAGTTTCCCTTACTATTTAACCCATGGCTTAGGAGAGAGAGAGAAGGAAAAGATTCATGCCTTTTCTAAAAGCATTGGATGATGCCACTGTATAAAGAGTTAGCAATTTCCATTGTATATTTTTCATTTAGAGGATCAAATTAAAATTATAAAATATACTGATACCTACCACAGTATTCCATGTAAATATGATATTCATCAGTCTTGCAGACCAAACCATAGATCTTACAGATGTTCATATCATTTAGTTGGCACATGTGTCTTACTTCATTCTTATTGAACTTTTTTGCTTTCACCTACAACAACAATAAAATAAACAAATAAAAACAAAAGGACCCAACATACTGCTTACAAAAGATCACATAAGATGTAGACCAGAAATCTACTTCTGGTATGCAAGTACTAAATAAGTCAACTAAAGAATATGTTGCTGGAGACAGGAATAGGGCGTGGAAGTAACTATGGAGAATTAACTTAGAATAGTATAAAACAGCAGTGGAAAATAAGGTGATTGAATAAATCAGTCTCATATCAGCAGGCCCAGCAGTGAAATGATCACCACATAAAAGCCTTTGATGAGGAAAGTTTAAGATGAGCTTAAAGCTCCAAAATTCCACCAGCTGATTGTGGATAAAGCTGCTGATTAAGTTTATCTAGTTATCAGGTGGTCAGAAGTTCATTCACTGAATCAAACAGTGAAAATTATATACTGAGGTTCAATGAAAAAAAATAGCAGGCACATTAGCCCCTGTGAAACAAAGTTAGAATAAATTGAGTAAAGAAATCGTTCAGTTTGAAATTCTTAGAGTTACAAAATAAGACCTGAAAAATGTCTGACAGTATAGGTTCCAAATAGTTCAACAGTAATTCTTTATCTCAGAAGACAAATAAGAGGCACTGAGCGAACAAAATGATGAAGTGAAATATTTTCAGCTCTAGGTTCAAGAATCAAAACTTTTTATTCCAGCAGGTTACAAAAAAAAATTGGTAATGTATAAGAGCCGATAAAAATCTATATGGCCATTATATTGAAGTCAATGTATTATAGAAGTGCATTGATAATTCCCTGTTCATTTTTATGGGCCGACATATCCCTATGAGTAGCCAAGATATTCTATTATACCACCTGCATATCTCAATGATGAAGTTACTTTCATGAAAAAAAGAAGTTTTCTGAGCTTGATGTCAAAGTTCTTTTTGCACTCCAGCTAAGATGAATTTCTATTTAAATGCTGGCATTTTTAAGGAATAAGACCATATTTTACTATGGTTGCCATAGCATCTATATTTTTATGAACATATCCTTTATTTAGGTCTGGAAATCCTGATCACTGCCTGTGCATATGTGTGGGTATATATATCAAGAAAACACTAGAATTAACAACAACAGTATATGTCTGGGAAACCGGAGGTCAAAATGGCTACATTTGAAAGAAAAGAGGAAAAAGAAAAGGTAAAAAAACAATAAGGCGTGAATGTAAAGTGAAAAAAAAAAAACCCCCAAAAAGCAAATAAAGACAAAACAATGAAAAAGCTAAAAAAACCACAGCATTCTATATGTATGCACATACGAGTGCATCCACACATGCACTAATGAAAAGTGCATATGAAAAATAAAAATCACAAAGTAAAATCAGTCAATTGCTGATAACCCTTGAAAAGTAGTTGGAGTGATTCCTGGAGGATCCGTCTACGAAAATCTGGAGTTGGGATGCTGAAGGTAACATCAATCAGCTAAGTGACAAAACTTTTACTTATATTAATTTATATATATATGAAATGACGATATATAATTTTGTATAATTTTATATATCAACAAACAGTATTTAGAAAGATAGTATGAAAAATTTTGAAAAAAGTTTTTCCGATATGTTTCATCTGTTGAGTTTTCATCGGACTGGGCTTCATTAATGTTGCCATGCCTACACATGTACATGAAACAAGAGATGATGGTAGTTTTAAAATTTTTGAAAGAATACTTTTTCAATCTAGACAAATTCCAATTTGTCATACTATTTTTCTAAACATTATATATATATATATATATATATATATATATATATATGATTAATACAAATATAAAATTTGTCACTTAGCTGATTGATGTTATATTCAGTACCCCAACTCTATAGATTTATAGACAGACATTTTTGCAATTGTTCAGTCTACATATCAGGTTTCAGCAACTGACTTCCAATTTTCTCATTTAAAAAAATAATTTATGCATTATTTATTGGTGTTAAGTTGATTTGTTTCTTGTGTGTGTTTTGTATGTGTGTATTAATGATTAATGCAGGGAGGTGGATTTTTCCATTAAGTAACTCCATCTTGTGGGACTCTCGGGCCTTGTACTGTGTGAATGCTTTTTTAAACACTTCAATCTTAACCTCTTCTTTCAAGGGTCAATCATTACCTATCCATCTTATCCTCATAATCTTCACTTCGACCTCCTCTTACACACACCTCATGAAGTAACTATCTTGAATTGGGTCTTGTATTGTATGAATTAGTAAGGAACAAACAAACAAGTTGCCTTGTGAAAATCATACAGAGTGAGGCATATTAATTCAGTTTTGAAAGTGATACGCTGAAAAAAGAATTCTTGGGCATTTGAGATGATCCTAATCCTCTTTGTATTTTCTAATTCAGAGAAAAGATGGTCAGATTCTAGACCAAATATATCTGATATACCAGTATCCAGATAATGTTTTACATCTTTCATAATGTTGTAAACAACACATTCAAATGGTGACTTGTCATGCAATAAAGCCTGAGGCATAAACTCTGGTAGGATGCGTGGTGTAATCAACTCTCATCTAACTCTAGAAACTTATTGATAGCCAGGGCACAGCACTTTTCTTGCTTAACCCTGTGTTAGTTACGTGGAGTTTTTGTTACTCCTAAATGTTTAAAGTACTCATAGTTCCTACATGGCAACTTGTTTCTTTTGCTGCCTCCCACTACTCTCCTGACTCAATGAGTGTGTGTAGCATGTGATGTGGCGCAGTTGTTGTGGGAGGCAAATGTTACATTGTCTTCTTCAGACACACACATACACACACAGAGGGTGTGGTGGATAAATTGTCATCTATATTATGCAAAAATGAAAATAACACTGACATATTTAACAAATATATTTACCAAAATTGCACAAAAATAATCTTGAAATAGTAAAGAGTAAATTTATTCAATAAAATTGCTATTGGCTTCAACCATGGTCTCCTGATGACTTCAGAATCTCTTGCAACTCTTCTGGACAGTCTCCTTGTTTAATTTGATGACTGCTGCTATAATCTTTGCCTTCAGTTCATCTTTGGTGTTACAAGGAGTTTTGTTGGTCTCAACTGCATCCCACACATAATAATCAAAGGTGTTACAGTTTGGGGAATTAGGTGGCTAGATGCATGGGGTGATGTGGTTGCAGAAATTGTCTGGCAGCCATGACTGGGTTCTCCTGCTTGTGGGGCATGGTGCAGAGTCCTGTTGCCAAACATAGGGTCTTGCAACAGCCACTCCCTTGACCCAGGGCAGTACTACGTCCTCAAAGCACTTGATGTAGACCTCCATGTTGATTCTGAGGTCCTGTGGAAAGATGAATGGAGGCATAATGTTGCCATCACTAGTGATCACTCAAAACACCTTTGAAATCATCATTAGACCCATCCAATTCTTTCTAAATCCTCTGCACTGTTCTCAGATTGACACCCAAACACACTGAAATGTTCATATTGGATTTTCCAGTGCGAATGCCAAGCAGTACAAAGTGCTGTTTCCAAATTTCTGGCAGAGTGAATTGCGCCATAGTGCTCATTTTCTCAGATGGTGCCCAAACGACCCTACTATACTGTGCAGTCAACAAAATCAAAAGCAAACAACAGAGATGTGCGAAATTTAAAATATAAAATGGCGACAATTTACCCATCGCACCCAGTATGTATATATATATATATATATATATATGTAAAAAATTCTCAGAATTAACCTGTGGAAAAAGACAATAGGAAAACTGTAGTTTTAGCCAACGTGTTTCGTCCAATGTGGACTTTTTCAAGGCAAATTTCAATAAATTCATTTTGTCTTTTACCTTGAAAAAATCCATATTGGACGAAACATGTTGGCTAAAACTACAGTTTTCCTATTGCCTTTTTCCTTTACTCACACTTAGCTGATTGGTGTTACCTTCAGCATTCCAACTCTAGTTTTGTAAACAGATCCACCAGCAATCACTGTGTACTCATCAGGAGATATCAGCAATTGACTGTTTATTTTCTCATTTTTTTTCTTACATATGCACTTTTCATTGATGTAAGGTCTTTTTTTTCCTTTCATTGTGTATGTGTGTAGGGGTGGTGTATGTAAGTATGTGTATGTAGAATGTTGTGGCTATTTATCCTTTTCATTGCTTTTCCTTTCTTTTTATACTCCCTCCTTATTGTTTTTATACTTTTTCTCTCTTTCAGTTGTAGCAATTTTGACATCTGTTTTTTCACTCTTCTTGTTAATTCTTGAGCGTTCTTGAGTTTGAAAAATTGTATTTCATTTTTTACTTAAATAATATTTTTTTATTATTAATACTTAAATGATAAGGTAAATATTTATATATATCTTCACATTTCTTATAATTTTCATTTCAATGAATAATTACATTTTTAGTTCAAGTTCTTATTTAATGTATATTGTAACAGAGATTCCCATTATGTTGTTATTTTTTTCAGCAGGACAACAATATTATATAATTCTAACACAATAAGCATTTTTGCATTGGGGTGTGTACTCTGGCTGTATTAAACCATAAATTCAATCTGATTGCCACAGGGAGCAGCTTCACTGCTTAGGCAAGCAACCTTCAGAGATGTAGCAGAGACAAATTTTTGTTTTTGAAGTGGGGGTTATCAAAGTCCCCCAACATGGTTAGCAGCAAGAACATTTAAAATTTCTAGCACCCTTAGATTGGCAGAAATCATCTTTGAAATAATAGAGAACCATCTTTGTTACAAATGAAAGAACTTTTCATTTTTATTTTAATATTTTATTTTATTGGACTCACCACAATTCCAAATTAAAATGAAAAACGAACCCACATGATAAAAGGAAACTACCATCATTGTATAGCCTTAAAGAAAATTCTTTCGTGGGGTTTTATGAAAGTTATATTCTTCCTTGCTTTGATAGATTTTTTTTTTACTGTATTTTATTAAAATAAAACCCTGTAAATAATACTGCAATTGGTAAAAATTTAGGAGAAACGGGCACTCTCCCACCCCACCATCAGTTGCTACAGCCCTGACCTTCAAACCATTTCAGATCCTGTTTTCAGCTAGGCTCCTTGAAAACGATTGACTTGTCAGTGGTAAGCTGGGTAACATGGCTAATTGATTGATTTGTTTTTTTTTATGGCTTATCAACCTTTTACAGGTTATTTAAACCTTTATTTATCATAACTTTCCAAAGGGTATTTGTGCATAAGTGAATATATCAAACCCAACTGGAACTGAAACTCAACTCTTCGATTTCCAATTCTGTGCTGTTATCCATTAGACCAGCTACATATCCACGCTTACAGCACCTGGTATTCTTAAGTAGTCACCCATCTAGGTACTGACCAGGTTCAACATTTCTTAACTTCAGTGACCATACAAAAACTGGAATTTCTATGTGATATATTCATTCATATATGTTACAAATTAAACTAAGCACAATTAACCATTTGAAGAGATGAAAAATTTTTGGGGATTTTGATGTCATTCTGGAGTTCTTTTTTTTTCATCCAAATCTGGGAAATTATTTTGCTCATACTAAGTCTCGAAAAAACACTATATAAAATTCACTATTTTTCATCCATAATGTTGGATGTGTTAAAATGATTCAACTTTTTAACAAGAAAAATCTCAAGTTGATGTTAAAAATTGCCATAAAACATTGTTGATTTATTTAAGATGGAATGATCAATTATGACGTCTCTAATTTGTATTTAGATACATTGCATTTATTTTCAATTTTTCTAGTTGAATTGTTCACCTATATTGCATATGATCCATTATTGTACATAATTAGGTTGGAATAAAATTTGTATTTTATATGAATGCTATCTGATGAAAAGTGAGAAGTAATAGAGTGGGGGGCCCTGTATCATAGATTGGGTGGGGGTATGAGACCTTTCACCAGCCCTTCAGACATCACTGTCAAATGTTAGCCAATGTGAAAATACTTTACTAACAAGATCTAAAATATGCTCAGCACAACACAGTCACTGTTTGTAAACCCATAGGATAATGTATCCAATCCCTCGTCGTCTTTTTATAATGGAATGTTGAATCTGATACAAATGCCATATCAACATGTTACAGCCTGGATGCAAACTTATCTTACAGTTTGTTGCATTTTGTCATAATTACAAAACCACTAAGAAATGACTTCCCACAAAGGCTTGCAATTACATTCAAGATGCTAGGGACATGGCAGTTGGTTGCTTTGTTAGCTTTCTTGCTTTGTTTTAATATAAATGGCTTAATTCTAATTTCAATTTTTTGTAGGAGAATGTTACTTCAACAAAAAAAAAAGAAAACATTGAAGATAAAAAATCATTCCAAATCGCTGTAGGCTGTTTTAGTATAAATGTCTTTTTGGAAGCTTTTTTGACAATTTTTTAATTTTTTATTTTAGGCAATCTTTGATTGTCTACATTCCAAGAATTTCAACACTATATAGACAGAATTTACAAAACAACACATTATCCCCTATATAAAAATCATTAGGAAATTGTTCTACCTTGATTTTAACAAATTTTAGATACTGGGTTTTTTTTTTAAGGAAGCAG
The DNA here is from genome assembly GCA_903632075.3 of Acanthosepion pharaonis. Classification (NCBI taxonomy): domain Eukaryota; kingdom Metazoa; phylum Mollusca; class Cephalopoda; order Sepiida; family Sepiidae; genus Acanthosepion; species Acanthosepion pharaonis. The sequence goes on along the minus strand of CAHIKZ030000670.1, from coordinate 465,232 downwards.
GTCAACTTTTCAGGTTGAGGTCATAGGTGACTCACAATATTCACTAAATTTGTTCATCTTGTTTATTCATATCAGAAACATGAAGAAGTTAAAGAAAAATAAATAAAATCTTAGAAATCTAAAAAAGTAATATAAGTATATTTAGGCAAAGGATTTTTTTTTAAAATTTTACAATGGCAATATGACAATGTTGATGCATGCATTAAATGATTTTAACAATATGACATTAAAGCATGTTCAATTTTGAATAACAAAATCAGAGATAGCATTAATTTTTGAAAGAATAAATAAAAGAATTTGAAAAAAAAAAACATTATTTTGTCATTATTTATTATAGAAAATGACATGAAAATTTAGTTTCTGTTTCAAATTTGTGATTCCACAGTTTCATCTGCTACTCAGTGATTGTTTAAAATTGGTTCATCTATATACAAATATACATAATTATTATTATTCAATATTACATTGTACCAAAGTGTGAGCTGAGTGTTTATCTAGTGGAGGAGTAGCTGTCTTTGGTAATGTTCTTGTTTTTTAATGTTCAAATATGGCACTCTATACTACAACTCTTGTATCTGCGAATAACAAGTAAAAATCTAATATTAGAAGTGGAAAGGATTTAGGCTCTTTAAAGCCCTTCTAAAATCCTCAAGTTATTTAAATTGGTTATAAAGGATCAATATGAATATATGGGACTAGTGAGTGCTAATGGTAACCCAGTTCTACCTGCTATATGGTCGGGTTATCAGCAACTAAACTGGTTCCCCCACCAGGCTTTTCTGGTGGGGAGGGTGACTATGCATCCAGCAGGATTAAATACAAAACCTGTCAAAGGGCAGAGGAACCTTCTTGTAGGGTCAAAGGCCATCTAGCACAGTTGAGTAGACTGGGTTCCATAGCTATAGATGCAGCCAGTGCAGTGATGACATGGTTTTTTAGAATAATGTCAATGGCCAGAGTAGAGGATTCTCCCAACTGAGTCAATGGCCATGTATCTGTGACCAAGGTGAACTTTCAAGTTAGAGGATATTATCTGTGGTTTGATTTGGAGAGGGATCCATTAGGTTTACTTGTCCAAGATGTGCTATTCATGAATGAATAACTCTCTGGTTTTCAGGGAACTTATCAAGTGAAAAGCTGCAGTGCTACTCTACAACTACACCCAATTCTGGGACTGACGATAATAATAAAAGATGAAAACTAAAGGAAAACATGTATAAGTGTACCCACAATAAGGTGTAGTGTCAAAAGAACGTTTTTTCCTATAACCCACTTTTTTTTAACTACCTTCACTCTTTGGCAATGTTTATGATTTTACAAAGCAATGATTAGAATTGTAATAAAGCCGAAAAACATATGATGTAAATGAATTCATGCATTTTTATTTTATTTTTTGGAGAATTTAAAACAAAAATATTAAACACTATTTATTAGATTGCTTATTTACAAGAATAATTTCATATTTATAACATTCTAAAAACTAATACAATTAAAACTGATGCGATATTTATCATTTACCAATTTATAAAGAAAAAAATATGAAAATTTTTTTATTCATAAATTTATAAACATTTACTAAAATTATTAAAATATGTGAACCAACTATAAGGAAATCCTTATTATTTACCATTTTATAAAATTTGAATTAATTGTTAATTAGCCAATGTTTTGCCAACCATTCCAATAATAGTAAAAAAAAAAAAAAAAAAAAACAATCTAATAAATAGTGTTTATTATTTTTGTTGTCAATTCTCAAGAGCAAAATTAAAATTCACTTTCAACTCAATGTTTAGGTTTTATTATAATTCTAATCATCATTTTTTATTAAAGCAATAAATATTGCCAAAAAAAGTGAAGGTGGTTAAAAAAGAAAGAAAAACCGTTCTTTTGTTGACACATTGACTTATTGCAGGCACGTTTATCAATGTTTGCCCAGATTTATAGGTAGCAAGTGAAATTAAATATTGAAAATAAAAATATATATATATATATATATATATATCCATTCAATTTCTGACAATGCGCCTGATAATGTCACTTCTAACACACACACAGAGAAAGAGAGGAAATATGATGTGCCAAAAACTACATACGAATCTAGGTGCTTCTAAACATACAACACTGTTGTAACAACAGCGTGTTTAAAAACAATTTCTCTTATTTGCTAGTATAATGATTTCCTGACCAAACCAAAAAAAAAGGCAATTCAGATTTTTGCATAATTAAGGTTTTCTCAAAAATAACTTTAATCTCTGAAAATTTACCATAAAGCGTTTTAACTTCTATTGTAATTGGCTTTCAAAGTCGAGAGTATCCGGCCAAATTAAATACTAAATTAAAAAAATATTTAATACATAGTTGCCTCCCTTGAGAGAAAAAACATGCATTGAACAGTGACAGACTGGCCAGGGTGTGTGCTTGCCTGATAGCAATTAGCGTCTTTATATTAAATCAAAATGCAATAAAGAAACAAACATAGACGACTATTTTGGTAATAAATATGAATAAGAACTTTATAAAGTCATCTGCTCACTATCAGTTACTACTGAGAGAACATTTTCAAAGCTCCTAAAGATCATAAAAACAAAGTTAAGTTAAATTTGTTATCTGGGAAGAATTTGGAATCATACATGTTGCTCTTCATTGAAAAGGAATTGTTAGATGAATTGGAAGCAGAAGCAATTATTAGTAGATTTCAACAATCTGTTAGTAAAAACAAACAACTGCTCTTAATATAGTAGATTGCATGCAATGTTTCATTGTGATTTTGAACTATTTGTTTGTACAAATTATGCAGTAGTTATTGAAAATTAAAAAATTCTATATTTATATTTTTTTTATTACTGTCAGTAATATATATAGTACATGTACACTGTAATTACTAAGAAAAGCATTTTTTTTCACATTTTAATTGTGACCTTTTATCCATATGTATTTTTTTAAATTTTATTTATTTATTATGAAAATTAAATGATAGTGTTGTAGTTTATCTCCTGGTAAGAAATATTTTTAGACTCAGTTCGCCACTGACAGGGAATCTACATAAGGTAAAGTGACAAGATTATGATTACAAATAGACTGACTGACCTTCACTAATCTAGACAACTATAATCCGGATCAATCATTAATCCAAACATAATTTCAATTTTCTTTTCTTATCCCACTGACCTGCCACTAATGTCTTAGCATTGATACCAATAATTGATGGTATGAACTCAAAAACACTGTTATTCTGAGGTTATGTCTGAATTTTGTTAGATAAGTTTTGATAACAGTATTAAATCCATACGTGTAATATGCTCAGGAGTCCAAGCATAGGCATTAATAACTTATGAGAAGAATTAATCTACAAAAGAATGAACAATGAGCAATGAACATTCCAGAGAAATGGTCCAAGATATAGAAAGGTCATGACAAAGGTCATGAAGAAACAATCTCAAGAACACACTGTCATTCATACCCACCCCGCCACATTTCATTCCCCTTTAATTTCAACTAGTTTGTAAAAATTAAAGAAGTGCTTCTTGGGGTATAAATTAGATTGCCCAATGGAAAGCATGAAAGAGTAACAACAGATGCAATATCATAAGTCTATCATTACTTTATTGCAATTTCCATGACAAATATTTGGACAAGTTCCATTCTTTAATTCCAGTTCAGACCTTTACAGATAAGACCTGCCATACTGTTTTGTACTGTTTCCCTCTATATTCCAATTATAAGGAGGAAGAGATTTTTCATGAGAATTGTTGCTTTGTGGAACAGACTCCCACATGTATGCTTCCCTTAACACTACAATCTTAACTGCTTCAAATCAAGGGTCAATCGTTATCTATCCTTGATATCTTCATAATCCTTGCTTCCTACCCTTATAATCATATGACACACCTCATTCAGTAACCCTTTACTCTGGGTGGCTCTTGAGCCTTATAATGAGTGAATATCAGTTAAAAAAAAAAGACAGCCTTAAAGCACTTGACAGCAGTGTCTGAGTGAAAGATTATATAAATTTCAAAACTGGTTTTCAGGGAAATTTATGATTTTGTTGGATTGCATCTACAAAGTAGTAAGCTAATCTTAATAGCTATTAATAGTGAGTTAATTTCTCACATAATTCTCTATGAATGAAATTAAGTCTAACAATAAAATTCAAAGCCTATAAATTAATGCAAAGTATTGAACTCATTGAATATTTAATGGACTTTGCTTAATTTAGAAATATTTTTCTTTATATCAAGAGTAGGATGTATTTTGGTGGGTTAAGATACAATAGGATAAGGAATAAAACATTGGAATTTAGCATGAATACATGCCAGTTAAGGATGGCACTTCAAGCATGTGCTAGGTTCAAATGCTCTCATAACCCTGTGAATTTTAAGTCAATGATTTTTTTTGTATGTTTTCACAAGTAAGGTTTTTTTCTAAGTAAATGCTTTTAAAATATATTTAATTCATTAACACTACGAGCAACTGTCATTTTCCAAATGCAGTGGTAACTTTAATACTCAAGGCAATTAATAAAACAATTTTTATTTCTTAACTTTCCTTACTTGAAACAATTTTAAATGGCGAGAATAAAATTAAACTTTGCTAAAGAAAATAGTTTAGAGGTGGCAATGTAACCCAAGCAGGGAGGTTTTTGATAATAAAATTCCTAATCCATTCAATCACTTAACAGAGTTACTTAGCTGAAACAAATCACTGTCAAGATGGTCTCTCAACAAAGTGAAGAAGAATGAACTTATGATAACAATGGCCATCTTATCATGGCCAACCACCAATCACATTGAAAGCTGCCAATTTGCATACCTTCATATCATAACCAATCCAAGCCATTGCAAGCCAACTTGGCATCACAGGAGAAACTAAAAGATATATATGAAAATATTTACAACAATCCACATGTGCGGCGGTATATTTCAAAGCAAGGTATCATGTTAGAATATTCTAGCATTGCAGTCTATCTTTCTCATATATATATATATATATATATATATATATATATGTATATAAATAAAAAGAAAGAACAGTAAGATATATAATCCGGTGTTCTTATAGGTATTTTTATTTTTACAAAATAGTGCTTGATGTAAATTTACAGAGCATTAATATTATAAATTAGCTTGAGGATGAAATGGGACTAATGTCTTTAATTTAATTGCAAAATTAAATTCGTGGCTTTTTAGCTTCCATTTTTTGAAACATGGTTAGAACTGTGTAGCGAAAACCATATTTTAAATCAATTAATTTATAATATATATATATATATATATATATATATATATCCCCATTTTCCTTTATTATCATTAACAGTATTGAAGCTAAGCTCATCCAGATTTTCCTTGTTCTGGATGGAAGAAATTAAAATTTGAAATTACTGTCTTAGACTAAAGAGCTTCTGGAGATTGATTGGTTAGAGAAAATAGTGATTTTTTTAAATCAATTGCAGCAAAATGGTAATTGTCATCATTTACATTGAGTTGTGTGTGTGTGTGTGTGTGTGTAAAAAAGAACATTAGGCTTAACGGTGGTTTCCTCTACCAGAAGGATACATATTCAAATGCTGCAGAAAATACATTTTCTTTGTTACGGCCCTTAAAACACAGGCTGGTAGACATAGATTTACATAAAAAAAAACAAGAAAATAGTGATGTCTACACAAACACAACATGTATCTATTAAAATAACACTTAAACTGATAAGCAATATGTATGTGTGGGTGAGAGATGGATAAGAATTTCTGTTAGTCAAAGTTGAGCTACAAAATTACAAGGACCAATCATCTACAATTAATAGATTAAAATGATTATTTGCAATGAAATAATAAAGAAAGAAAAATTGGCATGTGGTTAATAATATTCTTTGTAAATTCACAATAGATGAAGCCCAAATGTCAGAAAAATGGATTTATATTTGCAGTCATAAAACCAATATTAAATATTCTCATGGAAAATTCCAAAATAAATTGAAAGACTCTTAATCCATTAATGACCACAATAAAACCCAGTATTAATTCTAAAATTTAAAATAAAAATCTAATATTAATTATAAGCCCTTAAAAATAAAAATATCCAGTATTAATTGTCACTTTCTAAAAGAAAATTATTTTTAAAATTATATGTTTATTAAAAAGAAAAAAAAAGCATTAATTATTGGTTTATAAAAATATGTAGCATTAATTATAGATTTCGACCTAAAAGCTATTAATTCCAAGTCTCAAAAAAATGGAATAGTATGGATTAATAAAATAATAGATTTTTAATCCATTAATTACTTCTCATGGCATTGTAAATAAATAAAAGGGTTAATTATTTAAGTGGAAGTGGTGATAATCAGTGATAAAGAATTTTGAGAAATTCATACAATTTTTTTTTTTTTTCGGAAAGGAGACATTAATCAAACACATTATTTCCCATGTGAGTGCATTAAGATTTCAGTAAATAAGTTAGGTTCAAGTGATGTTCTGAGCATCAAAGACAACATAACAAGAATTATCTCCCTTACTCCGAAAAAAAAAAAAAAAAAATAATAATTGCTATTTTTCACGGTCTTGCATACAGTGGGGCATAGCACAAAATCAGTTGGGAACCAAAATCGCAAGTCTTTGTGACCAAGGATTTGGCTGTACTGACCTTGTTCAGACTGTTGATCACATCAGATTATGCGCTCTTTTCCAGAAACTATAACTAAGGCTTGCTCAGCATAGTTGCAGTATAAACCAGAGGTAGGCCCTGTGGGTGTTGAACAAATGCAAATATGCCTGAGCAGGCATCTGCAACCAGTATTCATTAGAATGTTCACTTTCCAAACCAGGTTCGAATCTCATTGTGGTCAGTTTATCAGGAATGTGACTTCTTGATGTTCTTGACCTGCATACAGTACCTTTGGAAAGTACCTGAAAATCATAGCATGGGTTGATCCAAGCCTCATAAATGAAAGTGGGTAGATGGAACTATTTGGGGTGCTGTGACCAAGGGTTTTTAATGGTCTTGTCCAGACTGTTGATTACACCAAATTATGTGAATGTTTCCCAGAAACTGTAACTATGGCTTGCTCATCATAGTTGCAGTATAACCACAGGTGGGCTCTGTTGGTGTTGAACAAACACAAATGTGCAAGAGTAGACGTCTGCAACAGGGATTGGTTAACTGCTCTGGTAGACAGGCATATTGACAGCTAGTAACTGCATTGTGACTTGTCTTTTTTGTAGCATTTTATATTTTTCTATTTTATCATTAATTTTATTTTCCTTTTTTTAGTAACTTGGCTTCTTGCATTTTTTTTGCTTCAGTTTCACCTGCTATCAAGCTTTTATGTCTTTGATTCTTTATGAATAATATACAAAAACAATCAGTTTATCAATGACTATCTTTACTCCTGCATATACAAAACGTTTCCATTCAGTGATGTTGTCAGTTTCAAACATTCCTGACTATGAAAATCAATTTATTTATTTTTTAAATTTTGTAAAAGTTAATGGGGGAATGAAAACAGTTAACAGAAAATAGTTTGCTTTGGTTTAGTTTGTTTTACAGCACATCAACCTCAATGGATTAATTAATGCCAACAAAATTTTTTATTGTAATATTTTTTTTCAAAAATGTATTGCTGGTAATGTATTTCTGGTAATAATTTTTTACAAAAAGTATTTCTAATATTAAAACCTATTTTTACATTTTCATAGTGTTTTGACCCTAGTTTAGGGGTTAACTATTTGCCCATAGCTGGGACCCTAACAGGTGCTACCACCCCTGATCAGGGTGGACATGGGAAAACCTGCAATTAAGAGGTGGTTCCATGCTCCTCAAAACCTTCTGATCAGAGGCCTTGCTGTCAGACATAGTTTATTTACAGAAGGATGCTGAGAATTCTATAGACTGTGCAAGTAAGCAAAGAGGAAGTTTTAAATAAAATGGTAACAAAAAGAGCACTTACACTCAGAATAAGAAAGAGGTAGCTGAAATTTCTAGGACACATAATGAGAAAGGAGGGCTTGGAAAACTTAACCCTCACAGGGCATACTGAGAGTAAGGGAGATAGGGGGAAGGCAGCGTGTGTGAATGGATAGAGTAACAAGAGGGTGGGTAGCTTAGCAAAAGGAGGAAATCTGCTAAGGGTTACACACAACAGGAAGTTTTGGAGAGCTATGATCACCCATGTCTTGAAGGGATGCAGCACATAGGAGAAGCATGGGGGAGGGGTTTTCTATGTAAATTCATTGTAAATTATCCCCCCCATGGAAGCTAAAACAAAACATGGTCACATTACATAATTTCTTAAAATTATTTTTTTTTCAAATATTGTAAACAGGAACCCTTAATCAATAGAAATAGATGAACTAAAAAAAAAAAAAAAAAAAAATTTCAAAAAAATTTTTTTTTTAAATTTTATGAAATCATCTAGTATGAGCATATTTTTTTTTGCTTCTCTAAGGGTAGCAACAACGTGGCTTCCCATACTATTAACTTTAATACATTATATATACAGTGGGGGTGGGGGAAACAAATATTTGTACACATGCAAATTTTTAATTTATTGTATTTCCAACTAATGAATAAGAACATACTTTTTATATAATTAACTCTACACAAATGCATAATGACTACATATGTATAGAAAACAGAAGAAATTTTGATTTAATAGAAATAAATCTCATTTATCCATTTTAATGAGTGAAAAAAGTACAATACAAAAAGAATACATAATCTTCATTTAATACTTTGTAGAATAGCCAGAATTCACTTCTACAGCAACCAATCTCTTCTTGTAGTTCTCAATTAATGATTTTAATTGGCATTTTGTTCCATTTTTCTTTGCATATGGTCTTCAGATTCAGGATGTTTGTTGGAACTCTTGATTGGATTTGAATTTTCAAATAATGCTACAGATTCTTGATTGGGTTTAAATCTGGGGACTGACTTGACCATTTCAGCTTATTTACATTATTTTCAGCAAGCCATTTCTTCTTAGATTTTGCAGTGTGCTTAGGATCATTATCTTGTTAGAAGATCAAATCAGCAGGAAGTTCAAGATTTTCAATGAAAATCATTAAATTTGGTTCCAAAATATTTTGATATGCTGTGGCATTCATTCTACCATCTATTATTGATATGTTACCAGTACCTTTTGCAGAATAACACCCCCAAACCATGATGCTGGCACCACCAAATTTCACTGTTGGAACTGTGTTCTTTTGTTTGAAGGCATCACCATACTTGATTTTTAGAATGACATCAAAACAACTCTATTTTGGTTTTATCTGTCCATAATATGCTTTCTCAATATGATTTTTCCTTATCCTTATGTTCAGGAATGAATTTCAACCTGGCATTTCTGTGCCTTTTCAATAGCAGTGGAGTTTTCTGAGGGGAGTGTAAATTTCGATTGTTCCTATGAATTTCATTGCTTATTGCCTGTTTAGTGACACAGATTCCTGATAAAAAGCAAATCATCCTGCAACACTTGAAAAGTAACCATTGGATTTTGTTTAATTTGACATATTAATTTCCTCAAAGATCTTGAAGAAATATTATGTGGAACACCTGTTCTTTGGTTTTCAAGTTTTGAGTTTTTATACCTTGCAATGAATGAACTAATGGTAGTAAATGGAATATTCAAGTTGTCTGAGATTTTCCTGTAATTTTACCTTCTTTCCAGAGCTTAATAATCAGTTCTTTTTGCAAATTTGTCAATTCATTATCTCTTGCCATGATGATAACCTTCTTGCGCAAATATCAATTACAGAATGTTCTGTTTGTATTTTTAGGCTAAAAATAACTACTGATAACATTGTTGGAACATTCTAGAATATTCCACTTGAACAATCTAGAGGAACTAAAACAATTTTAAAAGTTTTCATATAATATATATATATATATATATATACTAGCAGCATGGCCCGGCGTTGCCCGTGTTTGATTCAAAAATCGTACGACTCATACAGCAATCGCTATCACTTGACTTAAAATATTTTTGCCCTTCCTTGACTTTAAAGGAGTGCCCTTTGCTGTGCTGATATTGTTATATGCCTTACTTCTTGCCTATCTCACACTGCGATTTTTTCTAAGCTCTATACTAAACATTAAATCTCTTACAGAAAAAGAACTAAACAAAATGAACACAAAACGATCAGCTTTAAAAAAAGGACTCGTAACTGGAAAAACCGAATGAAAAAAGAATGTTAACAACAAATACTTTTTCACACCCAACCTAGTTCTGCGTAATCAGAATCAACGTTGAGTTTAAGCAAGCGAATGAGCCAATTGGAGTAAAGTGCCATGAAGATTTAAATTTTTCCCACTTGTGACGAATGCAGCTATCGATTTTTTTTGCATGCTAGCATGCTAGTTAACATTTGTGTCAGTCAGCTGTTGGCTCTCACGCTGACCAATAGAATCTTCCTGTCTATTCATGGCAGCCAGCTATAGGCTCTCACTCTGGCCAGTACAAAATGGCCGCAAAGTACATGAAAACTGCTGTAGAAGCATGAAAAAAATTGATTATTTCCACTATCAATGGGAGTTGGCAAATGCAAAGTCGGTCTTGGCCTTCCTGCTAACTTGGAGCATGTGCATATAAATTTTGGTGCAAATCCGTTGAAAAGTGCGGCCGTGCATTCATTACACACACACACACACACACACACACCCTGCCTTTCATAGATATATATATATATATATATCTCATTGAATAACATAGACATATTGTGTCTACACATTTTTATACCGATCCTTTCTAGTTGTCTAATGAGGTTCTTGATGTTAAGATCAAATTTATCAAGGAAGGTGATGTAGTTTTTTTTTAACCCAAGTATCTACAATGCTTTCTTAGATCATCTTCAGGGGTAAATTACAAAGACAAACTTATTGTAACTGAAATGTGTATTTTTAAAAATCACTATTACAAAGGAATGCAGATTTTACCACAGTTACAATAAGTTTGTTTTTGTAATTTACCCCTGAAGATGACATTAGAAAAGCTCGAAAGTACTTGGGTTAAAAAAACTATAGCACCTTCCTTGATGAATTTCATCTCAACCTCAAGAAACTGATTAGACAACTGGAAAGGATCAGTATAAAAATAAGTAATCACAATATTATATATATATATATGGTATCAAATGACAATTGGAAAAAAATCTTAGATTTTGCCTACGCGTTTCATCTTCCGACTTTTTCAAGGCAAAAATGAAATCGAAATGTTTTTGCTGTTATAGTTTTTTTTTATAGTTTTAAGATTTTTTTCCAATTGTCATTTGATACCAATCTGTCTTGTCCACAGAATTCATCAAGGAATTTAACTATATATATATATATATATATATATATATAATTCATGATCTGAAGAGCTTAATCTATAGCAAAATGAAAAAAACTAAAAAAAAAAAAAAACTGCTGAAATGTGATGAGAACATCAAAATGAGGACATCTGTTAAAATGTAAATAATTATAACTCCTCATCCCAGAAATTTAGATAGAAACTTGAAAGAATGCAGACAAGAAAAAATAAAGTGTTTAGATCTTACCTCTTTGCACACATATGACATTGATTCGTCTTGATAGAGACGAATGCACTTTGAAAAACCTCCATTTTGTAAAATCTTCTCCACATAATTTGTACTCTGAGAGGGAACCTTAACGCAAAAGAAAAGAAAAAAAAACAAACACCATAAGTGAGATGAGATAAAAAATGGTTTTGAATTTGTCTCCAGGAAAATCCTATTTTAATTGTGCTTGTCCCGCACTTTGTTAGTTCACACCACTGTTACGCCCTGCCAATACTACATAAATAATGGAGTAATCTGTTTTTATCATGTGGAAAGTGGGGAAAGACACTTCTGTGGGAAAATGAAAGAAAGAAAGAAGGGAAGATAGAAGTGGGTAGAGAGAATTAGATTAAGTTGATAAAAACAGATTCTACACTTTGATCCCAAACAAAAAGCTGAGAAACAATTGTATTTTCTTGCTGCCCAACACTGACAGGATGTGACACAAGGTCAGTTTAATGTGGGGAGCCCTAGCATGTACACCCAGGCCAAGTCCAAAAATAGCAGACAACTAGAGGTATAATATTCAAATCTATAAAGAAAATTTCAAGTGGCTTATCTGATTAGTATTGACTCTAAAGAAGCATTTGTGTTAAGACTCTTGAATGCACAGGCCAGTAGACATAGATTTGCACAGTTTAAAAACAGTTATGTTTACTAAACATGTGTATCCACTAAAAATATAATGGCTAAAGTAACAGATACAGGGCGCGATGGATAAATTGTCGTCTAAATTCTGCAAAAATGAAAATAATATTGACATCTCATTTTAACAGATATATTTACCAAAAATACACAAAAATATCTTGAAATACTAAAGAGTAAATTTATTCAATAAAATCGCTCTTGGCTTCAACCTAGGCCTCCAGACGACTTTGGAATCTCATGCAACTCTTCTGGACAGTCTCCTTGTTTAAGTTGGTGAATTAGGCCATAATCCTGCCTTCACTTCACCTTTGGTGTTACAAGGAGTTTTATTGGTCTCTTGCTCATCTGCACCCCACACATAATAATTAAGGGGGTTGCAGTTTGGGGAATTAAGTGGTCAGATGTAAGGGGTGATGTGGTTGGCAGAAATTGTCTGACAGCCATGACAAATGTTTTCCTGCTTTTGTGCCATGGTGCAGAGTCCTGTTGCCAGACATAGGGTCTTCCAGCAGCCACACTCTTTACCCAGGGCAGCATGACCTCCTGAAGGCACTTGATGTATGCTTCTGTGTCCAACAAATTTGGGAGTTCTTTTCTTATCAGAATGGTTAGAATGAGTTTTCTGAGCAGCTATACCTTTGTAATCATCATTAGACTCATCCAACTTTTTCCAAATATTCTGCACTGTCCTCAGATAGATACCCAAACACTGAAATGTTCATATTGACGCTTCTGGTATGAATGCCAAGCAGTACAGCATGCTGTTTCCAAATTTCTGGTGGAGTGAATTGTGTCATGGTGGTCTTTTTCTCACAGACAATGCCCAACTGACCCTACTATACTATACAGTTGACAAAATAAAAAGAAACAATGCATAAATATGTATATATAATTTTGTGTATGATGTAGTGGTATAAAACTTTCTCTCAGAACAAAGCATTTTGTTATTTCTTTTCCTTTCAGCTGTTCCATTCCATTTATGATATACAGTGTTATTATATCATGGATTTAATAATGCCCATAATGGGGGAAATAATAATAAACCTTTCTTCTATAGCATACCCATTATTGTTCTAATTGTTTTATTTTTTTTTTATTAGTTCTGTTATTTTTTTCATTATACCTCATTTCTGTTGTATCTAAACTTGATCATCCTTATGTATAAGGTGCTGAAAAGTTTTTGATCTAACCCATTAAAAAAATTAGTATCTGATGTTTAATCATTTGGTCAAATTATCAGGCTGATAGGTTTTCAATACTCCTTGCATAAAGTTCTTTGTACTATCTGCAGTGGTGGGCATCTGCTGGGGGTCATGGAATATATTCCTCTCAGATAAGATTTAAAAATCAAAAGGTATTTACCTTGCCTTTCAAAAATACGCCTTCATCTTCATAGAAGTTTTCATCTTTCAATAACTTCAAGATATCTTCATGAGTACCTTCACGATAACTTTGAAAGAAAATGAAATTCGGTGAAAAAATAAAAGGAAGAAATAATAGTAGCAAAGAAAATTGATACAATTAAACATGTCTGATTAAAAATGCCAGATGAGGAATTTTTATTACTTTTTTGTTTTCTTCAAAATGACCAAAAGTATGATTGTAAGTGTGCGCAATCACAAACATTCAAATAATATTGATAATATTTATCCTCACTGGCCCAAATATATGCTCTCTTGTACATGAAAAGTTAGCAAAAAAAAAAAAAAAAAAAAAAAAAAAAATCCTTTTCTGTCATTTTTAATCAAACCTATATTCTTGAAAGACTGCTACCTGATACACATTATATAAAATAAGTATGTGGGTATGTAAAATATTTTAAAAATACAAAATTTTGCCTTGTGGAGCTCTAGGTCAATCTAAGCCAACACCAATAATCAAAACATCAGTGCTGATTTTCTTTTCTTTAATTGCATATCATTTCAGGACATATGTGATTATGGTTCTCCACAGCTTTCCTCCCAACTGAATATTGTCATGACTAATTTTGGGAAAAATAGTTTCCAGTTGACTTTTCTACACTTTTAAATTCTGAGCTGTCTTTGGTCAAAATTATTTACCAAACAAGCTTACGGGGTACATAACCAGAGTTGAGGGAGAAATGATGGATTCTTGCCTTTCCCAAAGCAAACTGTCTGAGACAGAATTTGAACTCTAATTGACAGTTCTATTTTTCATGCTGTTAAACATTATTCTACATACAAGATTTATGCTTCTTAGTCAAGATTATAGGTAAATACTTATGAAGGGTATATTTAGAAAATAATCAAATTTTGCTACCATTTTTTATAAATGCTAATCTATTTTCAATAATTAATGAAATATTTTTATCATATTTATAACAAATCAATGAAAATATCTGAAAAGAATTTACCTATAGTAAAATCCTATGTTTGGTAATAAAAATTTACTTTGATAGAAATAGTAATTGATAGTAAATCTCTTGAGAATATGATACAAGGGAGTGTTTTAATGAGTCCACAGATTGACAGATCAATAAAAAGAATTTACTTAGAATGACAGTTATTATAGTATGGCTTGAAATTTTCACTGTATAATTTTTTTTTCATCCAATATAAGGTAGATGGTTACAGAATGCAGATGTTGAATGCACTTCTTATGAGGATATACAGGTTAGATAATAGATTTCATTGGGTTAAGATTGTAGTGATTGGGGAAGCATCCACTTGGGAGTCTGTTCTACAAAGGTAGAACAGACTCTAGCGGTTATTGAGAAGAAGCTGTTTAATTGGAATTTACTTCTTATTAAAGGAATACAAAGAGAATAGGTATGATTAATCCTGGTGTACAAGTCTTAGCTGTGAAGGCCTGAACATGTGGATGTAATGAATGTGGCTCATCAGAACATTTACCATGGAAAAAGCATTAAAATAGTGAGAGTTTAGTAACATTTCGCTTGTGAGAAAGGGGCTAAAGGGTGGAAAATAATCACCAACAAGCACATGTGAAGACTTTTTGAACTCCATCAAGGTTATAAAGTGGGGGATTGGACAGCTCCAGACTAGATATGGCAGCAATACTCTATTTTGGGGCTGATCCAGAGCTTGTAAAGATAGAGCATGGCAGGAGGATTCAGGTATTTTCTGAAGTGATACAAGGAACGGAATATTTTATCAGCATTTTTAGTGATAGAGTGTGCATATGGTAATAGTAATGTAGTATTGTATGCAAATTAGATAGATGTGTATAAATAGAGAACTACTGGCAAACATGGGGTGGATATATGTCTATCAAACCCATTTGCTATTCAGGACATGGAAAACTGACTAGTGCGCAGAGAGATATGCAAAACATAAGACATAATCTTACTCATTTGCTTTTACGGAAACATATGACATTCATTAACCGAGCAGCTAGTAGTAATACTGTCAGTTGAAATTTATAAAGTCTTTCTTTTAAAACAATTTTTCAGAAAAATAGGTTTCTCACATCCAGTAGCTGATATCACTCTTTCCATTATTAATGGAGGTTTCCTTTCTAACCTTTTGTTTGAAGTAGGGTGAAATCCCAACTTTTTGATCATCATTAGGCTATTGAAAGATTTGCTGATTGTGACACTATGGACATCCATGTGGAAGAAGATGTCATTTTATGGCCAGCAAATGGATTCTTTTGAAATTTTATAAACAGCATCCACTTTGACTGAAGGGGAACAGAAAATTGAAGGATTGGATGGAGGTTTTTTAGAGGTTAAATGACCACAAACTGGTTAATGATTATTTCTGGGTACTGGTCTATATTAACAGTCATGCTTGGGATTGAAGGAATCAGGTCTGGTCTTGGCGAGAGACAGACTTGTCCATCATAGGATTCCGACGTCACCCGTTCATATTGCCAGCTACATGTCAGGACGTGTATATGAGCAAGGAGGTGGTAGGGGAAAGAGTTGATCTATCAGATTGACATAGAGTAGATAGGTAGGTGACACTTGGGATGACAAAGCAGAAGTCATCCCAAGCGTCTACCTATCCACTCAGAAAGCATTTTGATATAATATTGGAATAGGGTTCGCATTTTTCAATGTGGCATTTGTTTTTCATTTTGTTAGCTTGTGAACATACAGCAGGTCCATTCCCAGCTTTAGGTCCACACTGATGAGACTGAGAATTGAAATGCTATGTGGGGTAAATCTTGGCCAGTCAGTGAAAAACATGGGTGACGTTTGTGTCATATGTCTATACTGATTATGTATGCTTACTATATCCAGGTGTTGATCATCTCTTGTAAGAGTCGACATAATTAGCCTGGCATGCCATGTTTTATAAAAACAAGTCTTTGATTAATTCAAATCATCAACACCAGTTGCTTTTATATTTTACCCCTGTGACAAAACTATAATAGCTGGCAAAAGTGTCATCAAAACCATATTGGTAATGAAACATGATTAAAAGAAAATTATCAATATTTCAATGATTAACACGTCAAGTTAACACTGCCAATTATATTGGGATAACACATGTGTAT
Organism: Acanthosepion pharaonis; assembly: GCA_903632075.3. Taxonomy (NCBI): domain Eukaryota; kingdom Metazoa; phylum Mollusca; class Cephalopoda; order Sepiida; family Sepiidae; genus Acanthosepion; species Acanthosepion pharaonis. The sequence goes on along the minus strand of CAHIKZ030000670.1, from coordinate 448,554 downwards.
TTACTTTGTCAACTTGGCATCTGCTTGCTAGGAAAAGTTGGTTCACAGTGTCATGCTAGATAATTTTTTCTCTCCAGAATTTCTCTAATATATTTATAAGTCTACCATTCGTCCAGGCTTTGAATATTGCTGCCACACATGGTCTGGTTCTCTAAATTTTCATACTTACTTGATTTAAAAAAAAAAAAAAAAAAGACCTAAGTTAATATATTCAACTTAATGTTTCAGTGGCAATGCACTAGTATAGTGCATTGGTTTTACAGTCTATTTACCCCAGATTGAAATATCAAATCAGTTTATTTAAATTCTGTATCAATGTTTATTTTAGCATTACTAAAACATGTCTGAGAGAATGCTTTTTGCCTTCTATCAGTATGGCTGATGATAACCTGGAGGTTAGCATCAGCCATATTGCACTTTCTCTGGTTATCATTTTCCACTAACATGAAATGGAAAGATCATAATTTAATCCATCCCTATGTCTGCTGCTAAGAAAGATGGTTCACTGTGTTGTGCTAGACAATTTTTGTTGCCAGAATCTATCTAACACATTTCTATTCGTCTACAATTTGTCCATGCACTAAATATTGCTGCCACATCTAGTCTAGTGCTCTTGCTATGTATTTAGTGATTCTTGATAAAATCCAAAGAAGAATCTGTAATATTATTGGTCCCAACCTGGCATTGAACATCGCTATCCTATCAAGGCTGAAAATTGAGTATTGAGCAGTGTGTCTGTTCTGTAAGGTCTCTTCTGGTTGGTTGTCAAGATACATTAGAACTACACAACCAGTTCCAAAGAGTTTCAGAACAGATATTTTCCGGACAGACCCTAAAGAATCAGCTGAAACTGAAAGAATGAATTTAATTGTTGTTAACTTACAAATGAGTTTTCTGGGGTGTTGGAATTTTTATTTGAGGTTGATCAACTCTTTTGAGACTATTTGGCCTTAACCGTTTATGAGTCTTCAAATCAACAATCATTGTTGACTTAACTGAAATAGAAGCAAAAATAAAGATTCAGAAATGTCATCCTTTCAAAACTCACTTCTCCATAACAATTAGTGGTATACATTTTATTTTAACTGCAGCTTACTTAGGTTCCTTTTAACTTTCAATACCAAGGTTCTCTTCAGTTGGATCATTTCATCAAGTCAAATTTAACATTAGTTGGGTGGGGGAATAAAAAGTTGAAACATTTCTTTTGTCTTAAACTTTGAGATATTCTTTTAATTAAATTAATCAGGAAATAATTTATTATTTAGAACTAACAATGAATGTCTGAATGTAAAAAATATATTTGAGAATGCTATACAAAGAGTAGGTGTATTGGTTCAACATGCCTAGATTTGGCATTTTATCATTGTGAGAGGATACAAACAAAGCCTGGTGATAGTTTGTAATACTGATATTTAATGTTATCAAGTGAAGAAATATAACTTCATTTTAATTAAAAAGTTGTGTAAAATGCACAAGGCAGTTGAGTATCAGAATTTATTTACAAATATATCCATGAAAATAAAAAGAAAGTTGATTGAAGGTTTCATACTAAAGTAGTAAGAGACGTTAAAAGGTTTGTTATATTGAAATATGAACAGTTAAGTAACAAGGGCAAAATGCATATTTAAATTGTCCCATGAATGTCCAGGTTGAGATGGGTAAATTGTCACCATTTTATATTTTAAATTTTGCACATGCATATTGTTTTTGTTAATTGCACAGTATGATGGACTCAGTTAGGCCCCGTTTGTGAGAAAAAGAGCACCATGACACAATTCACTGCCAGAAATTTGGAAATGGTATGATATACTGCTTGGCATTTGCGCCAGAATCTCCAATATGAACATTTCAGAGTGTTGGGGTGTCAATCTGAGAACAGTGCAGAGGATTCAGAAAGGTATTTGGAGTGATCACTGATGATGGCAATGCTATGCCTTCATTCATCTTCCCACAGGGCCTCAGACTCAACACAGAGGCCTACATCAAGTGCTTTGAGGAGGTAGTGCTGCCTTGGGTCAAGAGGGTGGCCGTTGGAAGAACCTATGTCTGGCAACAGTACACTGCACCAGAAGAACATTGTCATGGCTGTCAGACAATTTCTGCAATCACTTCACCCCTTACATTTGGCTCCCTAACTCTCCAGAGTGCAACCCCCTTGATTATTATGTGGGGGTCTCAGTTGAGTGAGAGACCAGCAAAACTCCTTGTAACACAAAAGAGGAAGTGAAGTTAAGTATTATGGCAGCATTCACCAACTGAAAGAAGGAGACCAATGGCGATCTTATTGAATACATTTACTCTTTATTATTTGAAGATATTTTTGTGTAATTTTAGTAAATATATCTGTTAAAATGAGATGTCAATATTATTTTCATTTTTTTTTTTTTTGCATCATTTAGACGACAATTTATCCATCGCACCCTGTATATCTATAAATGTTGATTGGCAAGAGTGAACATGTCTACAACTAGTGTAATTAACGTGTTAATAATGTAATAGATCCTCACCAGGCATCTCAACTTCGGTTACTTTCGCACTGACGTGACACTGCTTCTCTCTGTCTTTTCTACAAATATTCTCATAGCAACTGCTGTGGCAATCTTTTAGCTAAATGCGACTGCAATTTTTAGCTAAATGCAACTGCCACTTCTACACTAACAGTTTTTTTTTTTTGCACTTTGACCTTTCTGATTTCTTGCTTCCCTGGTAACTACACTCTTCAAAAATTTAAATGCAATGTCAATTGCCATCTTCCATTTTCTTGATGCCTTGATCCTTTTTTGTCCTTTCCTCAATCCTCCCCATTCTCAGTCTTCTCCTTCTCTTTCACTCTCTGTAACCCCCAAAATTCTAGTGGTTGGGCTGAAATGATTAAAAAAAATAAAAAATAAATTCACCAATTAATGCCCACTATCCTATATTTTGGGAGCCTGAGCATTAATGGGTTTTATTGAGTCAGAAGTAATTTTCATTTTGGGGGAAATAAAGTTGATAAAAAAAAACATTTATGACTCAACCGAGTTGAAAAAAAAAATCTATAATGCTGGATTTTGATGTTTATTATAATTAATACTTGATTTTATGGTTGGCATTAATGGGTTAAGCCAAGAGTCGGCAACCTACAGCCCGCGGGTCACACCCGGCCCGCGAAGGCATTTTGACTGGCTCGCGAGCTCGATTATCAATGACTCTATTTTTAACATGAGAGACGAGGCTTTCGAATTCGACAAAAGGCCTGCTGTTATGTCAGTGCACTAAAAATATTGGACTATCTGCCAGTTATATTTCATGAGACTTATTTTATCAAGTTGCGTTGCCTACGTTTAATGTCAAATAATGGATACATATTTGTTATGACCCTTGGCAACATTAAAAGATAACAGAAGCGAAAGGAACGATAAAGTGAAAGAGGCCAGGGAGGGACTGACATGTGAAGTAGCAGAAATCTAAAGACAGTTAAACATATGCACATTATACATACATGCCTCATGAATGTGTGGATGATACCGCATGTGTACGTACGTAAATGTATATGTTTGCAACTATTTGTACTTGTATGTATGGGTATATGTGCTTCGTTTTGATGTGTGTGTGTGTGTGTGTGTGTGTGGTTCGTTTGTGGAACAATTTTCAATAACAGTTTCAAACCTACATGTCATAATTTCATCCATTTCACTTTGGTTGATTTTTTTCACTTTGAAGTATTTTGACGTTCCTTGAGGAAAATTAATTTTTGTTTGGTGGTTTTAATTTTAGATTTTCTTTTGTTTTTCTGATTTCTCAATGTTTATTTTCATTATGGTTTTAAATATTTAGGTTGACAGGGGTCTGCATATGTAACTTTCTTTAATTTTTAATTAATGGCCTCCGCGGGGTTGAATGAGTTGCCGACCCCTGGGTAAGCTAACCATATTGCTTCTAATTATTTACTAAGTATATATTAGTTTTGATACTAGGTCACAAGTATAAAACACTCAATGAGGATTGACATCACTACTCAGTAATGTACAAGATTAACTTTACATCACAGCAAAGTACCCTATTCTTACCAAGCCTGGATTATTTATGATACATAGCTATAAGTAAGGGTATTTAGTTACACTCAGGTGCCAAATGGACATCCCTAACACTGCTTGTTAATTTTTGAACATCTGCTCCAAAGCTAATAAGTGCCTCCTCAGTGTGTTGACTCAACAGCAATACCTCCAACTATCACCAGGCATTGTTGGCACACCCTCACAATGTTAAAATACCAAGGCCATACAGTAAACATGGAAAGAGAAAAAAAAAACATTGTTCTGTAGTTTCACTTTTATTTCCCATTGGTAATCTTATACATTATGATCAAATTGATAATTGCTACAAACAACATACTAGTAAACTTAAAGATATAAAAATGCATAAATCTTTTAAATGTAAAGGGAAACAAAAGAGAAATATATATATATATATATATATATATATATGTGTGTGTGTATATATATATATATATGTGTGTGTGTGTATGTATGCATGCATATATATGTGTGTGTATGTATATATATATATATATATATATAAACAATATTGGGAAAATTGTATGACAAAGTAGAAAAAAAGTGTTTCGTCCTTCAGGACTTCATGAGACTAAATTTGTTATGTTATTATACATGCGTATGAATGAGTGTTGGGGATTTATATATATATATATATATATATATTCAATTTTTTTTAACACACATATATATATATATATTTGATTCAATTTTAGCATATATATATATATATATATATATATATATATATATATATATATATATATATATATATATATATATTAAAAAATTGAATCAAACTTTTAAGAAATAGTAATATTTGTCAAAAAATGGTTAATGAAAAAGTTGTCAATACAATTTTCAAGCAAAGAAAATGTAGAGAAATTTAAGACATAAAATATTTAGAAAACAAATCTTCTTACTACCACGGTTTCTATCAATTAGGTATTGTCAAGAAGTAAAATTGGATTTTTCATCACAAAATACTCTTATATACATAAATATGCTGAGACATTGTTATGAAGACATTGTAGTGAGTATGAAATAATAACTCCCTTTAACCATTCCCTTCAAATTCAGGCAATCTGTGGAAAAAGATGGAAAGAAATTCACAAGCCTATGTGAAATTTTCTTTGAACAAATGAAAATCTTGCCTTCACAGAAATTAGCCATTGAGCCAAGAAAAAGAAAGAAAAGAAGTTAAGTATTTCAAACTCTCTTCATCTACTTTTGAACATATGCAAACCATATATCCCTTCTGTAAACAATGAAATCTCTCTTACCATTATTTTAAACGTGTTTTAATATTATTTTGTGTCAGATCATTTAATCTGTTGTATGAACATTTCCACTTCATGACAATTCGTTAAAACCACAGACTTTAAAAGTTTCTGATTTGTTTTCTTGAAATGAGCTACTGACAAACTTCAAGCATTTAAATTCATGAATAATTTCCTTATCTTGTTTTGTTAAAATTACCCATGTGTTTTCTTGTCATTATTATCCTCCATTAATCTTCTTGGTGTGGGTAAATCAACTGTTCATTTTAACCTATAAGCCCCACACCACTACAATACTACTTGTCACAAGAATTTTTTTTTTCAAACAGCAGATAGTGTAGTGTGTTGTATGCAATACATGGTTTGCCTGGGAACTAAAAGTACCCTGGAGGAGTTGATTGATTACTTTTTTTTATCAACCCTTTGTGGGTTATTTAAAGCCAAAACACTCTTGCATTATAAGACTAATACTTACTTTTTTTGCAAGTGAATACTGCATTAAAAATTCTTTTGAGATAACAATGACTTGTCCAGATACAAGTAATACTATTAACCCATAGCTAGGGGAAAAGAAACTACAATATCTTGAGTTTGAAGAGAGAGAGGTTTTGTCCTTTTTATATTACTTTATACAATGCCACCTAATGGGCATTAAGAGAAGTATCCTGGCAGACAAGGTGGTGTAATCCAGTAATGTAGAGTTATTAAAATATGTATGCAACTGATTGGAGAAAAAAAAAATCTATTATTTACATGAGATTAAAAGATTCTTTGTACCAAGTAAAATAAAAATACTTACCTCGAGTTTGATTATGCTGTCCACCATCCATGGCAACAGTATCTGAATAGAGAATATTAGAAAAAAAGGAAAACAAGTTTTTGTCAAAAATTATTAAAGTTCAAAGGAAGAGAAAAAAATACATAAATAAAAATTCAGTGAGTGCTGAAACGTTCTTAGCTTGAGAGAAAAAAATTAGAAATTGCATTTGGTTAGGTTTTGGGAACTTGGTCAGGTTGATAACCTCTTTCAACACTCTTTTATATAAATAATATTGTAACCTTATAAAATTATTAAATGTAAATATACATAGCAGTTAGTTGATGGTTGGTGTGGGGCATATGGTTTGAGCAGTGTACAATCTCCATATACCATCACCCAGCCCAGGAGAGCTAAAATTATGCAATGTTTTATTTTTTTATCATGCAATTTTTTACATTATTTGCTAATTTTATTTTTTTATGCGTTTTTAAATTTGTTATTTGAATTTAATTTTTAAGCTATTTTTTACTTTTTATTCTTTTTTACACTTTATATTTTTTATGCTAAAATGATTCAATATTTCTTCCAGAGTTATGGGATGGGAAATTATGTACATTTTTTTATTTATTTATTATTTATTTTCATTATTATTTTCTTTTTTATAAAATTTGCTTCAATAACAGTAAAAAAAAAACAAAAAAAAAAAAACTAATGTTACATTTGTTTTTTGTTGTTTGTTTTTTTAATCATTTCACCCTAAGCAAGGCAATAAAGCCATTAAGAGGTAGGGGGCTATGGAGTGTGAGAGAATATGAGAAAAAGAAAAACATTATTAAGGCGAGAGAACAATAAAAGTACAGGAATTAAGAAGACAGAAAATAACGATTGACATTGCATTTAAATTTTTGAAGATCAAAGTTGGCTGGAAAACAAGAAGCCAGAAGAGAGTTCCACAAGCGAAGAAACCATTAGCATAGAACTTACAGTTACATCTAGCAATTTCAACAGTAAAATGATCAAACTTTGCACTGCCAATCGAGTACTGCACTTATTTCATAAAGTCGAGCCAAGTTTATCAGAACAATTACCATGAAAGTATTTAGAGAGAAGGCAAAGGGAAGCCATGTTACAAGAGTTTGGGAAAGTGACTGAAACCGAGATACCAGGTCAGGATTAGTAATATTGCAGATTCTTCTTTGGATTTTATAAAGAATTTCTAAATACTTAGCAGAAGCACCAGATTAGACCAGACATGGCAGCAATGTTTAATGCATGGATGAATGGTTGACATAAAAACATCTAAGAAGATTGATTCTGGAGAGAAAATTGTCTAGCACGACACAATGAACCAACTTTCTTAGCAGCAGACCAAGTAATTGATTTAATTACACAATCTTTCCACTTCATGTTTGAGAATAATGTTAGCCAGAGAAGATGCAATGAGTCACACTCCTGGAGGTTAGCATCAGCCATATGCTGATAGAAGGCAAAAAGTGTTCTCTCAGATGTTTATATGGAATTTTAAACTGCAGTGATTTGATACTTCAGTCTGGAGTAAAAAACAGACAGTCATACCATTAGTGCATTGCTGCTGAAATTAGGTTGAGAATATTAACTTTTTTAAAATTTTTTTTTTTTTTTAAATCAAGTAAAAAGTACAAAAAAAATTAAACAGTGCTTAGGGCAATGACACTTAAATACGAAGGTGCGTTGAAATAGCAAAAGATGCCTCCCAAAAACTAAGCGAAATATTAAGAAAATTTTGTTAAAAAAAACCCCAAAAAACAAAGAAAAGACTTGAGTTGTTATCGATCCTCCTACAGTGAATGCTGGACAATTTCTTGAACAAGAGTCTTGCTTGAAGCAACTGCAACAGAAATGTTTTTTATTTTTGTTTATTTCTAATTCTTGCGACATATAATTTTTAAAAATATTGCCTTTCTAAACTCACAAATACAATGAAAATTAAAAATTTATCAGTCTTTGGATGTTTCTTACCTTTTTATTTAAAAAAAATCCCCAAAATACGAAGAAAAGACTTGAGTTGTTATCGATCCTCCTATATATGACATTGAATGCTGGACAATTTCTTGAACAAGACTCTTGTTTGAAGCAACTGCAACAGAAATATTTTTTTGTTTATTTCTAATTCTTGTGACATATAATTTTTTAAAATATTGCCTTTCTAAACTCACAAATACAATGAAAATTAAAAATTTATCAGTCTTTGAATGTTTCTTACCTTTTTACTTTATTTAAAAAAATTAAAAAAAGAAACAAACAGCTTTTAGTGTAAAAAACATCTTCCTTTTTCATATAAAACTTAAAAATCCTGTCCTAATTCAAAAGTTTATTGTTAAAAATATAAAAGTAAAACGCACTTTGAAAATTTACAAAAAAAATTATATTTTTTATATTTCTTTTAAATAAAACAACATCGATCGTTCATTTAGTGATTATTTAACTTAACAATTAAAAATAAAAACTCTTAGAAATGTAAATACAGTCGTGAATTTTATTTTATTTTTTTAATTGTTTATGAATAAATAAAACTTGTTGAAATTTTTGAAGAAGAACATGATCCATTTCGCCCCATTTATAAACTTCCGGCTTGAGCAACTATGAAAAATCTGTAAATGACATTTATAAAAAAAAACTTTATATTTATAAAAATCAACAAATATTATTTAATAGAGAGAGCAAAGGAGATGTGACAGTTCTGTCAGAATAAATTAATTTTTATTTTAAAACTTTATATAAACTTTTTCACGTGCAGATTTTTTGTTAAACAACATAAACAAGAAAATTCGTCTGAGTTTTTGTTTTTTTCAATTATTCAAAACACAGAAATTTTTTATGACCACAAGAAAAATTAACAAAATAATGTTTTTTTTCTTTCTTTTTTTAATTTGTAATAGAAAATTTTCAAATTATTTGGGAACTTAGGACTTAAGATTTTTTTATGTGTTAGAACTCTTTTAAATTAAAAGTAAAACAGAAAAAAGTTTCCTAGAGAAACAGACTAGAATTGTTTCTTATTTCTTAACTAAAAATTATTTTTGCCTAAATTGGTTAATAATATTTTAAAGCAGATAAAAGAAATATATGATCATAAAAGAAAGAATTACGTTATCCTTTAGTTCGAATGTTTTGTTTTCGTAGAGGATTTCAGAACTTACTTTTCCGTCAAGAAGCAGCAGCCATCAAATTCAGATTGATGTTACGCATGCGCAAAAAAGAAAGGCCAGTTGGAAGTTACAAGTTACCTCCCTTTAAACATTAATGTCCATGCAAGGCAGTTTTCTTTTTATGCAAGCACTTAGTTGCAGACCGCATAATGTGCAACACCTGGTGTTTCTGTCTCAAGCATATAGGTTAAATAAGCAACATTTACAATAAAACAATTTATTCCTTTGTCATAATACAAAGAATTTAAGAGAAAATTATCCTTTTAAGTTTTAATTTACAAGTTTGAAAGTCAAATAAAAATTTTAAATTTTAGCCCACTCAAAACATCACAATATTTTAAAAAATATTTACTTAAAAAAGAAATGAATATTTTTCATTTTTTATTTAAAAGTAAATTCAGTTTAAAAATGTGTTTGTATGAATGAACAAAGAGTCAATTAGTATCCCAAATAATTAAAAAAGTGATTTTGTTTAGTTATTGCTGGAAGCAAACCATCTGCATATGAATAGAAAATAAATTCAGTAAATACATAAAAATAGAAAGGGGTATAAGACATAGATATATCTTCTCACCAGATTTATTCAACCTTTACAGAATTTTGAAAGAATTAGAAGCCCTCCCAGAATTCATTATTGGTGGCCACAATCTTAACAACATAAGATATACAGATGATACAAGTATTGATAGCAGACATAGAAAAGAAACTACAGAAACCCCTATAGAAGGTAGTAAAAGAAAGCAAGAAGGAAAGGCTAAACATCAATTGCAAGAAGGCAGAATGTATGTATAACAATACAATTTCTAACACATCTTTAGAAGATAAGTAGATAAATTTATTTTCTTTTAAGTCCACTTAGTTATCTGAGTTCCATAGGAATTTTGTGTCCAGTCAATCTTCGAGCAAACTTAAGTGTCAGTATTTTGGGGATTTATGTCTGCAGCTGCCTTTGAATTGGGAAACATAAAGATTTTATCAATGACTAGCAGTAGAGCCCGGTGTTGCCCGGGGGTGTAACAGTAAGAGATAGATCAAGTATCGACCATCATAAAGACTGAAAAATAAAATTAACAAAGATTATTGTTTAAGGTTGATGGACATGCATGTCTTAATTAGTTCTTTTTTTTTTTCAAGAGTTGGTCAAACCCAAACTCAAACAAAAACATTGTTTTCAATCGTTATGAGTCTATCGATTGAATAGAATTTTATTATAAACAATTGTCTTGTAAATGGAATTTTTAAAGCATTCTGAATGTAAAAATAAAGAAAAAAGTGTGCAAGAATAAGAAACACTACCTGCCAAAAAAAAAGTGAAGTTTTGTTGAAATCAGTTGAAAAATGTAGGAAATCCGATCCCATATATAAATGAACACACACACACACACACACACACACACAACCTGGGTTTTATAATTAGTATAACTCGATATAAGTTGTCCCCCTTTCATTTTCGCGATGCCTCTTAATCATGTTTTCAAATTGATTTCATGCAAAAACAATTGTATTTTTCCAATTTTTGGTGCTGTCAGAACCACCACAAGGTAATTTTACGTAATCCTGTGAAGTTTTGTTGAAATCGGTTGAAAAATGTAGGAAATCCGATCCAATATATAAACGTACAGACATACACACACACACACAACCTGGGTTTTATAATAAGTATGATTTTAGATAGTCCTAAAAGTAGTCCTTTGAAGATTCGACTAACCCATTTGGCTTTGGGGTGGTCTCAAATCTTCCGGAATACAAGTGGATGGATAGGTGGGTGGGAGCCCAGCGATTATCCATATAAGCAGAGAGAGGCAAGAAGTCAGGAGAATGGAGCACACCAGTCATTGAGTTAGTAGCTGCCCACACCCAGGCAGTGAGGAATCAGCAGTGACTGAAGTGACAGGTAGTGAATGTAAGGGTCCTTTTCCATGGCTAGAAGTTATTAAGATAGCAGTTGAAACTGAAGGAAGGGTCCCATGGGTAGGTGAGAAATCATATTGTTGGTAACTCCCAACCAATGTCTTTAAAAATAATTGTTGTTATTTTTTTGTTGAATACAACCACGGCCAAATGAACAAATCTGTGAGCATAGTGAAGTCGGGTATACATGCAGCCGATATTGGATGTCAACACAGGTGTAGTGAACAATGGATGATCGGATGACATCATCGCAAATTCACTCCAAATGTCATTACACATGGTTGTTAACAAAAAGAACAGCCCAAGATGCAAACAACAAATTAGAGATGCCAAAATCAAGTATTGAAACTTATTGTTTTTACAGAGGAGGGCAAATGTGACACTGAAATCCGAAGGTATATTGAAACAGATAACATTCCAATACACTACTAGTGCATTACTGCTGAAATATTAGATTGAGAATATTAACTTAGGTTCTTTTTTTACAAGTAAGTACAAAAATTTAAATAGTGTTTATACAGAACTGTTCTCTGTGACAATGAAATCTGAAGGTGCATTGAAATAGCAAAAGAAGCCTTCCAAAAGCTAAGAAAAGTATTAATAAACAGGAAAATTTTGTTAGAAACAAGGAAAAGATTGCTGAGTTGCTATGCATTATTGATCTTCCTATATGGCAGTGAATACTGAACAATTTCCTCAGAGTTGAAGGAGAGACTTGAGGCAACAGAAATGAGGTTCTACAGAAGGATTCTGAGAATAGCATGTACATGTGAGCAAAGTTTTAGAGAAAGTGGAAACCAAAAGGACACATTTTTAACATCAGAAAGAGATAATTGCAATTTCCAGGGTACATAATGAGAAAAGAGGGCTTGGAGAATTCGATACTCACAGGGCATATTGAAGGCAAGATGGATAGAAGAAAGCAGCAAATAACTGACCTAATGAGCTTGTGTAAATGGTTGGCAGAACACAGATTAAGAGGGAGAGCAATGTGTGAATTAAGAAGACAGAAGATAATGATTGACATTGCATTTAAATTTTTGAAGATCAAAGTTAACGAGGAAACAAGAAGCCGAAATAGAGTTCCACAAGTGAGAAGTGTGACAGAAGAAACTATTAGCATAAAACTTATGGTTACATTTTAGCCATTTCAACTGCAAAATGATGAGACCTTGCTGCCAATCTAGGACTGTGCTAAAATTCATAATTGTATAGGTACCATAGAGGAAAGTTTATAAGAACAATTACCATGATGAAAGTATTTAGGGAAAAGGTAAAGAAAAGTTACATTATGGCAGTGGGAAAATGGCTGTAGGTGAGATGCCAATAACATTTTCCATGGAAATATTTAATACCATTGGATAGAGCAAGTTTTCAGCTACAAAACACAGTTTTTCAACATAGTTTCCACCACTGGCCATGCATTTTCATCACCAACATACAAGAGCTTTATTTCAAGGGCTGATAGATATGCAGGGCTATATGGAATGTGGTGTGACACACATTGCACATCACCTATGTTCACATACAATGATTGATCTCCATAAATATTCAGCAAGCATTGATGAATGTCAGTGCATGCAATATATTCTGCTTGATGCAAATCAATAACAATATTCTGGGTTATATAATCTTTCATGTCAGACTTATTTTACCAGACTGTTTCCTGTAATAAAGGAATAAAAATTGTAGTTTATAAATAAGGTACACAAGGCTTGGAAAAAAAAATCAAATTTTGCTAAGGGAACAAGGTATAGGAAGTTGTGGATAGCCATGATTGTCCATATCCTGAAAAGTCACGCCACATAGAAGAAGAAATTAAGCCAAACTTAGTGCTGTGGATTTCTTTCTGAATGTAACAATGCTGGAAAAACCTATATAAAAAATTAAATATCCCTTGTCTGTCATATTAATGTTACATGTTTAAAAGAAAGGTTGCTGCCTAAATATACATATATATGTGTGTGTGTGTGTGTGTGTGTGCGCTTCATTCACAGACAGTACTGTTTTGCTGTATCACAGCTCTGTCAGTGTGACTACACAACCGAATGCCTCAAGCCAGGATTGAAACCCAACCAATGTGGTGTCAATCAGAGTTTCTACCACTGAGCTATCTTCATTTGACAGAATGAGGCAGCTAAATCTAGCATATTGTTTTTACAACTGTAAACAAATGTCAAACTCTCAGAGTGCGCCATTCATTTTACTGAAGTGTTTCGCGTTAACACAAGTGGCTGTTGTTTGTAGAATTAGCTTCTCATTCCACAGTGCTCAATTGAAATATATTTTCAAAAGCTATATATATATATATATATATATATATGAAAATATATAGAAAATAGGAAAGAACTCGTTAGGTAAATAAACCAAAGTTCTTTAGTATTTTTGTTATTATTTTTAAAAAACAGTGCTCGATACAAAAGTAGAGCCTAATTGAAAAACACTTAGTAAAATATTTAATAAAAACACCCTAAAATTAAGTTACAGTTGCACTGAAAATCTAGAAAGTATAATAGAAAAACACAATAATAAAATCCTGAATAAACCCCATGCCAGAATAGTATTAATAAAAACCCTAAACTTAAAATAGACAAAAATAGTGAAAAATTATGTGATTGTAGAAACCCAGAAGACTGCCCATTGGAAAATATATGCCGCATAAAATCTGTGATATACCAATGTACTATCTCATCCATTGAGAGTCCTAATACTAATATGATATACATTGGGTCTATGAAGAATGGATTTAAAACCAGGTGGAGGCAGCATAAGTGCTCCTTCAACAATATTAATAAAAGAAATCAGACATCTCTATCTAAATATTTTTGGCATTTGAAGGAAATGAATAAAACACCAAAAGTAAAATCGAAAATTATAAACAAAACTAGAACTTGTAAAACTTGGGATGACCCATGCCCTTTATGCCTACATGAAAAACTACACATTATCAAGTTTCTAAATAATGAAAATTTATTAAACAATAGACATGAGTTAACGGTTTTGCTGACATCATCAAATTTTCGCATTGAATAATTAGCATAAAAAACAAACAAACAATAAAATAATAAATACAAATTTTAAACTCCATAGTCTAAATAAAAAGTTTAAAAGCCCTACCCCACCAAAAAAAAAAACCTTTATGAAGTCATCAAAAAATCAAATGTTAGCAGATTATGACAGTTTTTTATATACACAAAACCCTTTCAGAAAAAAAATAAAATAAAAAAATAAATAAATCTCTATAGACACTTAACCAGACTAGACGATGTCATCTTCTGCTTTAAATTTAGACACCCCAACTTTACCCTGACTTGACCTCTTTGAATGTAACTGAGATATTGATACAAATTATTAACCCTTACGCCCCCTTTTTTTCCTTTTTTTTTTTAAATAATTGCTCTAGCCGTTACCATAGTAATTTTAATAATGAATATGCTTATAAAAATGTGTAAATTTCAAGAATTAGTTATTCCAAAAAACATTTCGTTTGAAGATGGAACAGAGCTTGGTACTTTAATTCAATTTAATTCAAATAATTATATTGAAGTTTTTGGCTCTTGTTTTGAAACATGAGAACTCTTATGTAGCGATAGAATCATATTTTTAAATAAATAATTATATATATATATATATATATATATATATATATATATATATAATTATAAATGTGAATATCAGTGTGTCACTGTCACACCTTTTCAACTTTAGCCCTAGACGCCATAGCCAACATATAATACCACTTTGGAATCAGGCCAACTCTGTGAGCAAATTAAAAACATTATGGGCTGGATCTGGATCTGCAATCCTGAAATTTTGGATTTTCAAGTTTGCATTACTGCAATTGTTTTTAGTGATTCTTGTACATGATCTTTTGCAATGAATTGTTTTGGACAATAACAGTTTTTATAATTGGAAATAAACTTGGGAATAATCAAAATTAATTGCAAAATCCAGTGAAAGTCACTCATAAAATAAAAATAATTGTTTGTACGAAAAGTAAAGACCTATATACATCAAATTGTCTTTAAATTAAGTGGTGGCAGAAGAATTATTGTTGAACTTTTAATAGATATGCTTAAGTATTAATGCAATACTTAAATGTATCAATCAATTTTGAATTCTTCACTAGTTTCTTGTTGCCTATCACATCTACTCCTCTCTACTTATTGTGATGAAGGCCCAATCAAGAGCTCTCTGCAGAAGCTAGCTTAAATGCTATCCAATAGGGTGCTTTTAAGCTAGTATAGATATATGTTTTTAAAATGGGATACAGAATCCTGACAAAGTTTTTAAGAAATTTGACATATGAAAAATGTTTCATTGAAAATAGATTTGATTATACGTTTCGCCATTCAAGTCTTCATCAGATTCAAAAACGAAAGAAAGAAATATGTGTATATATATTTGTGTGTAAGCTTAAATAATGAATCATAGTACTTTTTCCCTAAGTAAGCTGGCATTTCTTGTGATTAAAGAAGAAAGAAAATAAGTGACTTTTAAAACAAAATGATTTTAACCCATTCAGAAGTATTGTATGAGGATTTGCCTTGGATTAATTTCAGAAAAGGCTACATGAATTTCTCGCTTTGAGCCATTCTGAAAATAAGATAAGGATTTACCTCAATACAAAAAAGGTGGGAAAATATATTAATAACTTTTGAACTAAGAATTATAAAGAAAACATACAGAATAAATATCAATAACTTTTTTTAATTGTTTTCCATTTGTCAAATTTCTTATATATATATATATATATATATATATATATGAAGTAATATAGATTTAAGGTACGCTATATTTATGGGATAAAATGCTCAATATCAGAGATAGAGCATATGTAAATATAAAAGTGAACATTGAAGTCAACACTCAGATTTGACAGACTGTTTTATACTATATGCAATCACAAGGCCACATGTGTTGTGCTTTTTCTTGACTATTTATATATACGGGTCAGTGGTGCATTGTGGTTAGTTTATTCTAACGGTTATTTTGGTGGGAGTTGTTTGTTTATTATTTATTTATAAATTTATTTATTTATTTGGATTAATTTATTTTGCTTTTTCTTATTTATTTTTATTTTATATTTTCATTTATTCTTTTCATTTTTTTTATTTTTAAGTAACATAGTAAAAATTTTTTAGATGAGTTCTGAATGTTTATTTAGTAGTTTGTTTTGGTCTGGGAAGGTAATTATAGCTATTTTTTGTTGAATCAGAGTTTGCAGTTTTTGGATTGATTGTTGTAGGCTGATGTTCTTTTCCTTATTTTCCATATTTTTGGGGTGATTTGCATTTTGTTTTTAATTTCCCAAATATACTTGAAAAGCATTGTGCTGTTCGCATATTTACTATTTGTGAGATATGTTTTGTGTGCATAGTGCATAGTTTCTTTGTTTCCAGGGTCCTTCCGTTACTCCTATGTATATTTTTCCTCATTATCTGATGATTTTACCATGGCTTGGTATATTACATTGTTTTTATAAAAATAAAAATAGCTACAATTACCTTCCCAGAACTAAACAAATTACTAAATAAATGATCAGGAGTCATCACAAAATTTTTTACTACGTTACTTAAAAATAAAAAAAAAAACAAAAGAGTAAATAAAAACATATAAAATAAAAATAAATAAGAAAAATCAAGTAAAATAAATTAATCCAAATAAATAAATAAATAATAAACAAACCCCTCCTGCCAAAATAATCATTAGAATAGACTACCCACAATGCACCACTGACCTGTATATATAAACAGTCAAGAAAAAACACAACACATGTGGCCTGATGATTGTGTTTAGCATGAAACAGTCTGTCACCTCTGAATGTTGACTTCAATGTTCACTTTTTATATATATATATATATATATATATATATATATATATATATATATATATATATATATATTTAATTTATTTTGTTTACAATGGATACTCATGTTCAAGTAGAAGCTCTGTTCTTTTAATTAAGCAGTATTTTTAATTCAACTACATCTACCGGCCTGAATATTCAAGAACTCTTGTCAGAAAAATATGTCCTCTGGCAGGATTTGAACCTGCATCCCCTATAGAGAACCATCATTGGATCTGCTGTGCCTGACCACTCAGCCATGTAGGACTTCCAGTCAAACAAAGCCTGAATAATGCCTTTTGAACACACATTCTCTGCTGATTTTTCAAACATCCATATCTGCAGTCAGGCACGTCAGATCCAAGGATGGTTCCTTATAGGAGATGCAGGTTTCAATCCTGTCAGAGGACGCATATTTTTCTGACAAGATTTCTCAAATTTTCAGGCCAGTAGATAATGTTGGATAAAAAATACTGTTTAATTAAAAAAGGCAGAGCTTCTACTCAAATATGAGTATCCATCAAAAATAACATTTAAACAAAATAAATTAAATATAACATTATGTCAAATTTAATCCAGTTCCCAATATATATATATATATATATATATTATAAATTAATTGATATATATATATATATTTCTCTAAATATGGAACAAAATAACTGTGCCATGAAGAAAATTATTTGAAATCCAATAAGCATGCCGTACCAAATAAGCACGTACCAGGGATGTGGAGATGGGGCAGAGAATGGTGTTAAGTGAATAAAATAATCTAATCATACCAGCACTTGTATTTAAGGAGCTGATGTATCGATAACTCTTTTTTACGAATTACAAGTACCGTCTGGAATAGTAATGCTTTTAATTATTCTTATTATTATGCTAGTGGAATTATTATTTCAACTTATAAAATAAGCAATCTGGTTCAAATAAAAATTTCATTGGGATTTTTCATATCCTGTTAGCATTGCTTTGTTATTAGCATGTAAAAAAATTTCTTTGTAAAATAATTAATAAGCATACCATATGAAATAAACACTGGTGGAAGGGAATAATTTAATCGTATCAGCACTTCCACAAAAGAAAATCAAGTTAACAAGTTATGTTGATACTACATAATTTTTTTTTTTATACAAGTTAATATTTTCATAATAAAATTAGTTTAAATCCACAGATCTTCATAAACATTCAGGATATATTTTTATATAAGTAAAATATCATGTGAATTTTCAGTATTTAATATTTATTGTTATTTTGATATTGATAATAACATGTTTTGTTATTGAGTGTAACATTGAAGTCTAAAAAAATAAAAAACATTTGCAGCATATTATGTTTTTATTTATTTTTATTTAAATGAAAATTAAAAGCCAAACAATTTTTTCAAGATTTTTGTCATTTATAGGAAAGGCACTGAAAGATATTATACAACCAGGTAGAACATTTTGGGTTAAGAAAGACCCAAATCAAGAGATTACTTGAGAATAATCAATATTATATGATGCAGGAGATCAGCCTGCATGAACAAAATAACCAATTCAATCATGCAATGATAACAGCAGAAATTGCAATATGAGCACTGGTAAAATGGTTGCTGAAGACATTAGGTTTATAATACCCAGAAATTCATACACAGATTTCCTCCAGGACACATGGCATAGTGGATAAAGGCATTGGTTAAATCCAGTGACAGGACCCAAGGAGAGTGAGTTCAATACCCCGTTAAGGCAGTGGAGAACTTTCAGAGGGAAAATTAACAGGAGATAACTGATAACTGACATCCATTAAACATGGCATGTGGAACTAGAACAGTCTACCCCAGTGAGCGAAATAAAGGGTTCAGTTCGACATTCCAACCACCTGAAGAAGGATGAAGTGTACAATAAATATGGCAACAAGGATGAGGACAAGAGAATGAATAATGTAAATAGTGTACAATTCAATCATTGATAACTACTTTTACCAACTTGGTTGTGTTAGTCACTTTGATGTGTGGTTTCCACATAAGTTAAGCCAGAGGATGCTTTACAACAATGTAGAATTCATGGGATAGTGGAGTAATCAAAACAAATCACCATTAACCAAACCAAAGGGAAATAATGCACTTTCTTTTGAAATCTTGATTTCCATGTTTCTACAGCATAAAAAAACATATATGGTTCTTTAGTACTTTTATCAGAAATTAGATGCATAAATTTTCATTCAAATTACTTAATTCTAAGAAACCATTGCTGTCTGCATACCCCCCACACACACACATACACATGGACACACACACACACACATGTGCATATGCATGCACACATTACTAGCTCCAGTAAAGGATGTATTTTTTATTGCGAGTACTAATTTTGCCAAGATAAATGGTTATGGGACAGAATACAGGGAAAAGAGGATCCATGCCTTTCTCAAGAATGCTAGTTCCTACAAAACTAAAACAGCCTAAAAATTTTTTTTACCAATTACCTGGTGATGGGGCAGAGTGCAGGGTGAGGTGGTTGCATGCCTTTCTCAAGACTGCAAGTTCCTACAAAACTGAAATAACCTAAAAACTTGAGTCATGTAATTAAAAACACTCATCGTTTCAAGACTTTCATATGGATGTCAAGAATGGTGCCAAAATTGTACAGAAATATCTAAACTGTCAGCTTTATACATCCACTTTTTCAGATCAATGATTAAAAATGGCTTCAAGTTAATGAAGCCCATGTGTCTTAGTGAGGATCATTTTTCTGTGCCACAAACCCACAAACAAAGAACTGTACTATATAACAGAGACCACATCCATTGAGAATTTTCAACAGCCACAATAACTAAAATTGAGAGGATCTGTAACTTGAATAGAAAATAATGGCTTAATCATGATGTTGACTTTCCACAATACTTCAACAAAAGTTTACGAAGGAATCTCCTATCAATACTTGGAAAAAGCAATAACAGTCAGTCGACTGGAGAAACCTATTTTACTGAAAAAATTACTTTAACCTTTAGCACACTGCATTATTAATATCATTTCCTTTCCCACTGCATTCTTTTTCAAGGCTTCTCAATTGCAGTATCCTTATTGTTAATTTAACTCAAAGTTGTTTTCTGTTGCCATAGCAGGATATGACAACACAACTTTGAAATTCAAACATACTATCAGAGTCAGGATAAATGTTTTTTACAGTAAATGAAGTCACATACAGTGTGATAAATGTTAAGACGAAGATTTTATAAATTTTAAGTGAAACTAGCTGCTTGGTCAATGAATGTCAAATATTTCCTTATGAGGTAATAATTAATATTACTATTACCATCTGTGATAAATTAATAGAAGTAATTTCAAAAGAATTTTGAGTTTATTTTCCACACATTTTTAATGTTGCCCATCATGTTTCAAGATTATACAGATAATAAATACTGCAATAAAAGTTATTTTATGGCCTGTCATAATTTCATTTTGCTTTTTGACCTTATTTTTTGTTTCCCCTTTTGCATGTATTAAACTTAAAAAATTAAATTTAATTTTACCTTTAAAAATCAAAGTACATATCTTATACTCCACATGCTACTTGCCTCACCACTGAGCTATATCCATAAATAGTTTATAGTTCTTTGTTTTGTCTTGTTTTATAGTAAGCATTTTCAATTCTTTTTTATAACTTTTCCTTTTCTTTTTTTTGTATTATTACTTTTATCAGATGGCCTTCTGGACTTGACAACAGGTTTTGCATATCAAGCAGCAGCTGCTGCTGCTTACAACCTGAGCAGAAGGCAAGCTGTTAGCAAAGATTAAATAAGGACTTTTTTTTCTTTAAATGAATATATCTTCTCTATTTGAAAAGTCAATTTTCCCAGGTGCATTGCATTAGTATTAGTTTAGTTACACCAGCTGTCTACTCAGGTGTTCCCTGTGCTTGTGTGTCTAAGAATACATATAACTATTTATATGAGTATGTGTGTGTGTGTGTGTGTGTGTGTAAAAAGACAATTCAAATAAAATTTTCCTTTACCAACGTGTTTTGTCCTCTGATGGACTTTATCATAGCAAATGTAAATTTATTTGTTTATAATTATCAATTATAATTATGGAATAATCGTAGGATTTTATTTAAGAGCACTAAGAATTTGCAGCCTCCAATATTTACCTGAAGAAGAAATATGCACGTTATTTCATCACCAATGTGAAGAGAAAGGCATCACAAAATTTATAACTAGAAAAAGATCATGACATTAATAACAACAATGAAATAAATACACACACACACACACACACACACATACAAATATATATATATATATACACACATACACAGATCTATCTATCTATATATATAATTATTTATTTAAAAATTATAACATAAATATGTTATAAAATCACTACAAAAATAGCCATTTTGTTTCAACACCTCTGGTGTTATATGAAGTGATGAATTTGAATGTACATTCAACATCATCACTTGATAAGACACCAGAGGTGTTGAAACAAAATGGCTATTTTTGTAGTGATTTTATAACCTATTTATGTTATAATTTTTAAATAAATAATTATATTCACTCTACTCTGTATTAAGCACTCTTTTAAGAATAGTAATTGTTGGTTATTTGAATTTATTCCGTATACACCAATCATATACTTGTATATATATATATATATATACACACACACACACACACATATATATATATATATATATATATATACTCACACATATATATACACACACACACACACACACACACATATATATATACATATACACAAACACACAAATACATACATACATACATACGCATATACTGGGTGCAATGGGTAAATTGTCACCATTTTATATTTTTAATTCTGTGCATACACTTTGTTTTTGATTTTGTCAAATGCACAGAATACTAGGGTCAGTTGGGAACCATCTGTAAGAAAAAGAGCACCATGATGCAATTCATTGCACCAGAAATTTGGAAACAGCTTGCTGTACTGATTGGTTTTTGCAGCAGAAGCTCCAATACAAACATTTCAGAATGTTTGGGTGTCAATACTTCTTGATAACTCCTTAACATCTATTATTCCAAAAAAAATTGTCCAATATTAACAATATCAAAATAATTACGACCACATCCAGAACTATTTTATGGATATGATCAAAACCAAAAATATCCATGGCAATAATAATTCTAAAGCAAGTATATATGGTTTTTGCATTGGAAGCTTCAGTAGGAACATTTCAGAATGTTTGGGTGTTAGAGTGAAGAGGATTTGAAAAGTGAAGAAGATTCAGAAAAAGTTGGATGAGTCTAATGATGATTATAAAGGTGTTTGGATTGATTACTAGTGATGGTGATGTTATGACTCCATTCATCTTCCCACAGGGCCTCAGGCTCTACATCAAGTGCTTTGAGGAGGTAATGCTGCCCTGGGTCAAGAGGGTGACTGCTGGAAGACTCTATGTCCGGCAACAGGACTCTGCATCATGCTACACAAGCAGGAGAACTGCAACCACATCACCCCTTACATCTGGCCATCAAACTCCCCAGACTGTAATCCCCATAATTATTATGTGTGGGGGACAGTTGAATAAGAGACCAACAAAACTCCTTGTAACACCAAAAATGAACTGAAGGCAAGGATTATGGCAGCATTCACCAACTTAAACCAGGAGACCACTCAGAAGAGTTGCATGAGATTCCAAAGTTGTCTGGAGGCCATGGTTGAAGCCAATAGTGATTTATTGAATAAATTTACTCTTTAGTATTTCAAGTTATTTTTGTGTAATTTTGGTAAATATATCTGTTAAAACGAGATGTCAGTGTTATTTTCATTATTGCGTCGTTTAGACGACAATTTATCCATCGCACCCTGTAGATAAAAATGGACATATGATACTACTTACTAACCTTTTTAAATCTACTATCCAAAACATTTAATCCATTCTTAACAATATCAAAATAATTATAACCACATCAAAAATTATCATGAATATGATCAGAACCAAATATGTATATACATATTTGTTTTACAGTTGGGTTCACTCTGAACAAGGCCGAAGGGCCACTCAAGGTAGAGGGTTACACAGTAAGAGACATGAGGATATATGGAGAAGATAACAGTTTATCCTAGACTTGAAAAGGTTAAGATTGTAGTGATCAGTATAGCATCCATTTGGAGGTTTATAGAAAATCTACCAACAAAAATGACCTTATGAATTACTATTCTCACCAAATTAACAGGATAAAATCTGGAAAAATTGTAGGATTCTATTTAAGAACATTAATAATCTTCAGCCCCTAATATTTGCCTGAAGTAGAAATATACATAGAAAACACTTTCAAACACCTGCAATATTCTCATTATTTCATACACAATGCTAAGAGAAAGGCATGCAAAATATACAACTTTGAAAAACATGACATTATTGACAACAACACCAATAACAATGACAACAAACCAGATAAAAATAGTCATGTAATACTATCTATTAACACCTTAACATTTACTATCCAAAACAATTTATCCAATCTTATACACTATCAAAATAATTACAACCACATCCAGAACTATTTTATGGATATGATAAAAACCAAAAATATCCATAATGATAATTCTGAATCAGGTATATACAAAATAAACTGTCACAGCTGCTCCTCATAATATATTGGTGAAACATGCAGAAATAAAAAAAAAAACGTGTCTATGAACACCAAAAGGATCTTATACACAACAATTTATCAAATGTCAATTCTCAAGAACAAAGAAAATACATAATTTCACTTTCGTCATATGTTTAGGTTTTATTACTATTCTAATTATCGCTTTCTAAAACAATAAACATTGCCAAGGAGAGAAGGTACTTAAAATAATAGTGTTATGAAGGAGGACAGATATCACGTAAGTTTAGTGCTCTTTTCCTTCTTTCTGGCAAAATTTTTTATTTCTTACCACAAAAAGATAATAACATTAACAACAACAATAACAATAAACTAGATTAAAACAGGCAGGCAATACTTTTTGCTAATTCCTTAGCATCTATTATCCAAAACAATTTATCCAATCTTAACAATATCAAAATAATCATAACCATTTTCTTAGGACAATTTTTTTTATTTTCATATTTCTTTATATATATATATATATATACATATATTTACTTTAAAATGTTTTAACCCACTGGGCCATTTTTATTACAGGACAATGGCTTAGTAGATGAAAGCATTTGAATTTCTTGACATAATGGCTGTGAGTTCAATTTCTAGGTCAGGCAGTGACTCAGTGTAAACGGGCAAGCAATAACTGAGCAGTACTATAAATAAGAACTAGAAAATATCTCTAGACATAGGCAGTGGAATGAGAACAGTCTACCCCTGTAAATTGAATAAAAAAGTTCAGTTCAGAATTCCCTGTAGGTTACCCAGATCAATATACACCTGAGGAAAACTGGAGTACACAACAGCTGAAACGTTGTGATAACAACAACACAGGTGAGGACAATAGTCTGAATATAAATAGTGTAATTACTGGTCATTACTGGCACCAGTCAACTGATGGTTATTTGGTGACTGCTTCGTTCATTTATCTGCTCTGCCCACATTGTGTTCTTTGATCACAATGCAGTGAAGATCAAATTTCCATCTGCACTTAAGAAAGCCACTGGGTTAACTTTTAATGGGTTTATATAATCACTGATACAAAATTAACCCTCCCCATTTGACTCTCTAACATGACACTGTATGTCTTGCTTCTAAATCTTGGAGCTGGTTAAGCATTCACATACAAATGTTAAGACAGCAGGATTTCATCGGCAGGTCACATGGGTTCAACAGCTTTCTTGTTTGCTACTAATTCATCTCAACCTTCTCCACTGGCAGCTCCAACTGTCCTCTTCAACTAAGCATTCAGTTTTTATTCATCACATCTAACTCTCACTACCCCTAAAAGCTCATCACTTATTCATCAATTATTTTCTCCAAAACATAGAGACATGACATCAACCCTAAACAAAGCAGTCTGTTATTTTAAAGCAATAAACTTTGTTTTACACATTCCTTTCTTTTCCCAAACACTAATTTTCTCATCTATAAATCTTATTTTAAATCAGCAATTTCTTTTGGTTGTCAATTTACGAAATCCTGACCCAAATAGTTCTTTTGGCCATTTTTCAAAAGCAGATAATTTACATTTCTCCAAGCCATATTTTGGACTCCACATTCCATTCAGCAATTTCTTTTGTTTATATTTTTGGCTTTACTAACATTTGCTTCCCAGCCTTGAATGATATTCAGTTAACAAAACAGTCAACTGCAAGAATTTTCATTTCTTTGCCAAATTCCAATTTGACCTAAAAATTTCCTGTGACTAATCAGCTGTATTTTTATCAAAACAAAATTATTTCAAATCAGCAAAATAATTTTTCTGATGTTTTACATTCTGGCGTTCTTCAGGAACTCATAACAATTCTTATTTGTGTTTTCTGTTTATCAGAAAGAAGAAAAAATAATTCAATTCTTCCTTCGTTTCATATTTCAATTTCTGTTTATCATTTTAACATTTATTGTTAATGTTTTTTCCAACCTTTCCAATACTCCAATTCCATACAACATTTTCCCATGAACCCTTTTAATTCCTAAATCCAAACCACCAGTGTCACAATAGTATCACATTCCTTTCAGCTACTACCAGTGACACGTTATAGTGTCACATTCATATTATCATTTTTTTACAAAAAATTCAAAACGTCTAATCTAATTCTTAGAAATAATTCAGCATCTCAAAAATTCATTCTGCATAAAAATAATGTTGTTTATGATTTTTTATATCCTTTGAGAGATTATATCTCCAACACTAACAATCAACAAACAATATTAAATTCTTACATTGGCCACACATGCACCATGCTCTCTCGTAGGTTAACTTGTTATCTGTCAAAATTTAGAACAATTCATGCATATATAGATCAACATATAAGTAAAATAATATTAACATAAGACAAATTTTAATATCTAATACCAAAATATCATATAGGACTTAATGCAAATAAAGGCTTAAAAATCTGGAAGCCATTGTAATACAAGTCATACAGCCAATATTAAATAGGATATCTTCTCAATAGGAGATTGTATATTGAAGTGTGTATAAAGAAAAAATAGCATGAAAAAATTCAGTTTGACTGCTGTAAATGACATCATCTTTAAGTGACTTGAAACTGGTCCCAGCAAACTAGGAAATACCAGAATTAGTCAAACACATTTTCATAAACAGTATAAACACACAGTTCTTGATAATGACTTTAGTAACATAAATCAAAAGAGACATGATCACTCAGACGTGTCACATATGACACTTAACACACTGATTAAATCTACAAATAAATTACATGAAATGGAATTCATACTAACCAGTAAGATGTTTAATTCTTTATTTATCTTGTTAACATTTCACTTCACATGTATGAGCAGGTTCAAAACAATGGAAAAAAATCTGAGGAAAGGTATTGTTAAAATGGCATCCCTGGTATTTAAAAATGCTATTGTTGTATTCTTATCAGGGTAGAGTTAGGAATATGACAAGGAGAGGTTTGTCAAGGCTGACTGATCTTTATTACATGTTGATTCAAAAAGGGTGGTTACAAGTCTGCATCTCATGGGAAAGTCCCATTAAAATCTCTTTCAGGTCTTGTCCTAAAGAGTTCCTGATCAAGGGAAATAACTCGTGGATAGTTGACTCACCATAATTTTACAGCTATGGTTAACTTGAAAAATAACTTTCACTGTTAATAAAATTTAAAAATAATATTTAAAAAAAAAATCACAAATTATATTTTTAATTATAATTATCTACTAATTTCTGTTGGCATACCCACATTATTTTTCTCACCATAATTTTCTTTATGTTTACAGCCCGCAACCTGAATCCATCATAAAAATTCAGGATGTGGAATTAGTAAATACTAATTACTTCACAGTAGATCAGTTATAGTAGATTTAGTATCAGAAATAAGGAATTTGAACATAGACTAGGCTGCACTAGGGGTAGTATTGTCCAACACTGTAAGATGCCACAAAACCAAAACATTAAAGAATTTAAGTCATAATTCCTAAACAGCCTCTTGAAATTGTATAAGAAATTGAAGCTGCTTGAATGTGTATCAACTACTTTGCCAAGAGAAAACAGACACTGTGTTAGGCACTTGCTTAAACTTTTGAATTTCAAAAATATTTTTGGACCATTCCAATTTGTGGGAAAATAAATGTGCTGGGTTTTTATTTGGAACCAATCAAAAGGTTTCCCTCCAAATTCTGAGAAGCAAATCCAGAGCTTATTTTGGTGAATAAAAGCAGAAGCAGAATTGAATTTGAGGAGTCAATGAACAAACTGCTGCATGAACCCAGGTCAACTTGGTCAAGGAAAAAACAACACAGATAAAATTTGATGGCCACCAGATGAGAATTTAAAAGGAACATTTCACATCAAAGGAAAATTCTTTGGCTAGTGTGATTGTTCTGTTCTTTGCTGTTACCATGAACTTTGCTTCAAATATTGTACGTATACTTTGAAAATTATTCAGAAAAGTACTGTTTTCCCTTTTTTTCATTTATTTTTATATTGTTTACTTTTTTGAAGACCCTATTTTATTGTAAAAGAGGCATATTTATTTGCAGTGTCTATTTTGTACATACATGTTATTGGCCATCATTTGGCACACAAAGCACTTGATTTGTGTAAGTCTTTCAATTTTATGTGTGAATAAATTTATCGTCTGCCTTTTTAAAACTTGGCTCATGTTGCCTGTCTTTGTTGTGTGCCCTTGACCTTATAAATTAAATGCTATCTCAAACATTTGTTTGAACTAAATTTTTGTTTGTAGTTTTTTTACCACACAAAAAAATCTTTTATTTGAAACTTTCATATGGTTGTTACTATGGCACCAAAACTGTTCAGAAATATCTAAACTGTCAGCTGTATATAACCTCTTTCTCGGATTGAGGATTAAAGGTAGTTTCAAGCAAATTAAACCTGTAGGTCTTAGCAAGGACCATCCTTTTTTGAACCTCATGGACTGGTGTTACAGAATCAAAAAACTGTACCAAATAACAGAAACCATAGGACATGAGGACTTTCAACAACACTGACAACTACAATGGATATTACATGTAAATCAATAAGAAAATTATGACATAATCAAGATGCTGATGTTCCACACTACTTCAAACAAAAGGTTAGGAAGGAAACCCCCATTAATACTGGAAAGAGTGGTAACAGCTAGTGGACCTATTTTCCTGAAAAATTGTTGTAAGTGAAAGATTTAATAAATTTTGACAGAAAATGGCACTGGCTGTTTGGCTAATGAATGCTGAATGTTTCCTTATAAGGAAGTGGCTAATATTATCATTATCATATTTACATTTTATTTTAACAAATTTCCTATGTAGAAATGTTATTGAGTTATTTACAGATATTAAAGCAATTATAACAGGACAGAGTAAGGGGAGAAATGTTTATTCTCTCATTTATTTCCCCCATTATGGGCATTATTATATCCCTGATATAATAAAACTGTAGTTCATGGACAGAACAAGATAGCTAAAAGGAAAACTCTGCTTTGTTCTCAGTGAGACTTTTATGCCACTAAGACATAAACAAAACTATATATACATGTGTCTCACACGGAAAACAATACATCATATATATCTTCACTGCAAAGCAGAATATAAGGAGAAACAAAAAGGAAGGGTCTTACATATAATATGGAGATACTCCTGTGTCTGGAGAAGCCATGTTTAGGACTCCTGATTCAAATGGGCCAAATTCATATACTATGTCCCAGGCGAGGACATATTCCACAAAGGGGAATGGCAAGTCCTGGGTTTTCCCAAATTAAGGACTGCAAGCTGGAGTTACTTTCTGTACCTGAGAAAGATATATTCCCAAAGAGAAATGACACCATGTGCTTGTAAACTGCTCAGCCTAAAAAAAGCAACCACTCAGTTTGGCTGCAGTAAACAAACTGAATGACTGGCCACTCTCATCACTGTATGTAGTGATGTTAATAAGTGGGCATCATGTGACCCATATGATTTATCACCACCAACAGGAGATAATTGCCTTTTGTGTCCTTACACAATGCTTAACCTTTGTGTCCAAAAAGACTGTGACAAAAGGACAGTTATTCCCTTGTGTAGTATAGCCCACTCATTCTGTGGAGGTCCTGGGTGACGGTGTTGAATTGATCATAATAAAGTTGCCTTCTTCTATTTTGGCCAGTGATTGCTAGATGAAAGAACTTCAACACAGGGAATTTTACTTAACTATTTTATTAACGCTGGTGTATACATCTTCTATTTATCCAGTGGAGTTGCTCTCCCCAACTTGGAAGCCATTTCAGGCATGAAAGTCACCATGTCGACATTGCTTGTCATGTAAGAACCAACTCTCTGAAATCCTTTTTGCTATCTAACATTCTCACGCTGGTTCAGCCAATCAAAATCGACTTCTTTGTTTTGTCTTGTATCTGATCCCTAAGGTCAACCTCAGGAAGTCAGACCAGAGATACACTTCTCCCTAAAAATAATAGTCCGCTAAACTTTTATTTAACACTTGATACTAGCTTTACTGTATCCACTTTTGACTCCCTTGGCAATGTTTATTCTTCTAAAAAGCAATGAATGGAATTTTGATAAAACCAAAAACATATGAAGGTTGATTTATAGATTTTCCTTCTTCTTGAGATTTAACAACATATCACAGTATTACATATTTAATATAACAATATATTAAACACTATTTATTCATTAGATTGCTTATTTACGAGAATAATTTTATATTTACAATATTATAAAACCATGTGAGCCAACTATAATGAAATATTTATTATTTACAATTTTTATAAGGAAATAAATATGAAAAAAACTTTTTTATTCATAAATTTATAAAAATGTCTAAAGAAGAAAATTTAAATACAGACATAACAATGAATAACTGTAATTAGAAATTTTGAAAGAAATGTATTTTTAGGCATTACATTCATTTACTCTTGCCATATGGTGAACTCTTTTCTTTCTTGTTTTTCATTTTATTAAAATTCTATTTATTGCTTTTTAGAACAATAAACATTGTCAAATTTGATCTTCAAAAATTTAAATGCAATGTCAATGGTTATCTTCTGTCGTCTTGATTTATGATTTTTTACTGTTCTCTCTGCTTAATAGTTTTTTCATATTCTCTAACAATCAGTAACCCTTGTGCCTTAGTGGCTTTATTCCCTTACTTGAGGTGGAATGATTAAAAAAAATAACATTTTTTATTAAAAAATTTATAAAATATTTTCAAATTATGTAAGAGATGCTCTCAATCTATTTTAGTGAATCTATATAGCAAGAGTAGATTTACTTACATACTAATACCCTTGGGAAAGGTATTAATCCTCTTCTTCTCCCCCCAGCTATGGGTAAATAGCAGGACAGACAGGGTTCTATAGCCTTGGATGGCAACTGGTCTAGGAGAAAGACAACTCTGAATTCAAAACCGTCGTTTGGGGACCTTGTGGCACATAGTGCACCAAGCCTCTGTATTCGGCCCTTCAAAAAGTGTGGTTGGTTCTGCACAAAGTCTTAACCACTATAATCAAATCATATGCTGGTGTCTTATGTTGGCTCCTCAAATTCAATTCTGCTTCTGCTTTTATTCACCAAAATAGGCTCAGATTTGCTTCCCAGAATTTGGAGGGAAACCTTTTGATTGGCTCTAAATGAAAACCCAATACATACATTTTCCCACAAATCGGAATGGTCCAAAAATATTTTTGAAATTCAAAAGTTTAAGCAAGAGCCTAACACAATGTCTGTTTTCTCTCTTGGCAAAGTAGATGATATACGCTAAAGCAGCTTAAATTTCTTATACAATTTCATGAGGCTGTTCCTAGGAACTGAGCTGCTTGACCCTCATAGACCAAAAACATGGCAAATACTTATTTGGATTTTATCAAAAATCTCTAAATACATAGCAGAAGCACCAGACCAGATGTGGCAACAATATTCAGGGATGGACAAATGATAGACTTAGAAATGTGTAAAATAGATTCTGGCAAGAAAAATTATCTAGCACAACATGGTGAACTAACTTTCCCAACTTCAGACCTAACAACTGATACAATATAATCTTTCCACTTCATGTCAACTTAGCCTGAGATTAGTTTCATTTTAGTGATGTTAAAATTAACAAGCCATTCCTTGCTCCAATTAACAACAGATAGTAGGTCATTTTTGAGTTTTGAGATCAGCTGCACATTTGATCATATTGAATTGATCAGACTTACAATTAAGACAGGAGTAAATAGCTGTGTCATCAGTATAGATACTGTTATACCATAATACCTATTCTATTGTAATAGACTCTCCCACAGATAATAAGTAATAGTAGCAGTGGTGAGTTGAGCTCAGTGGTGTTGAGTGAGTCAGTCAATGTCGGACATTGAAGTATCAACCATCACAACTAGATTGTTGCGTCATTAACTCTTATTTCAAGTTCCTAACGTTTTGTATGTCAAACCTAATTTAGGACGACTTATTGAAATACAAGCCTCCACTGTGAAAACTACTCTACAACAGATACTGAGTTGAGAACTGGTGACATCAGAAAGGTTGCTGATCAAAATTAGGAGCAGCACAGGTTTCTGGCGGACACCTGCATTAAAGCAAAAAGATCTAGAAGAGAGACTGTTTAAGACAAACTTCATTTTGCAATTTGATAAGAGAGACTGAATCAGTTCAAAAATTCATCCAGAAATACCATAACTTTTCAACCTGGGAAGAAGACCAGTATTCCAAAGCCTGTCAAATGCCTTCACGATATCCAAAGCAACAGCAAAAGATTCACCATTCTTATCTAAAGCTTGATAAGTTTTTTTGGCAATAGCATATGAGCAGTTGACCTAGATAAGCAAAAGCTTATCTGAAAGAAGATCCTGTGAAGTGAGATGCTTAACCAATTCAGAGTTAATTCAAGCATTTAGTACTTTACCAAAAAACAGTAGGCGGCTAATAGGATGATAGTTAGAAGGATCAGACGGTTTGCCTGAGTTCTTAAAGACTGGAACTACAGAAGAGGATTTCTAACAAACAACAAGACATTTATGATACAGTTTAAAGAGAACAGTAGTCAGTTCAGGAGCACATATTTTAAGGACAACTGCAAGTTTGGATAATTTGTAGGCATCTAGTTTAGAGATAATTGCAGAAACAATAGAGTTATATGCATATTACTCAATAGAGACTCAGTTCTAAGTAGAAGTGAGGAAAAGGTACACCAGATGAGTCAGGTACAGAATTTAAAGAGGATTTACAAGCAAAAAAAAATCCACTTTATCAGTAAGTGCTAAGATGATCTATGTTCCCTGGTTCCACCAGTTCAAACTTTCATGGTAAGGATACACCATACCATTTACATAATAGAAAATTACCATTCCCTCCATATTCCATTGGTGAGAAGTAACTTTCAATTGAATAGCTTCTTCCCATGAACCATTGCTATGTGGAACTGACTTCCAAGAGGATATTTTTCCAATCGCTATAATCTTGGTTAAGAACTGGTTAGTTCAAAGCTAGGGTTAACTGTTATCTTCCCTTTCTATCTGCACAAATTGCGTCCTAACATAACTCTCTACCTTGAGTGGCCCCCGGGCATTGTATAGACTGAAGCTTACTGTAAAAGCACTTGATCTGTTGATTTCTTTACAGTTTAGTAAGAAAAAACAAATTATCATAATAAAAAAAAAAAAATTTGCTTCACTGTAATTTGGTTCAAATCTCATTTTTCTCTCCAGACTCTATCCTACATATCTATAAGTCTACCATTCTTCCATGCTTAGAATATTGCTGGTCTGGTGCTCCTGCTATTTACCTTGAGCTCCTTGGCAAAATCCAAAGAAGAATCAGCAATATTATCAGTCCTAATCTGGCAGCTCAACTCCAGTCACATTCCCACTACTATAAGGTTTCCTCTCTCTACCTTTTCTATAAATACTTTCATGATAATTGTTCAGACGAGCTCTTCACTTTGGTACCTAGACTTTTTGAATTTAAGTGCAGTACTAGACTGGCATTGAGATCTCATCAGTTTACAGTTGAACTAGCTTGATTTAGCCATAAGTTCTATGCTAACAGTTTCTGTTCTCACACTTCTCACTTGTGAAACTCTTTTCCGGCTTGATGCTTTCAACCCAACTTTAATCTTCAAAAATTTAAATGCAATGTCAATCTCTATCTGCTGTCTTCCTGATTATTATTTTTTCTTTCTGCTCATTAGTAATGTTTCTGTTCATAATTCTTTCACACCCTGTAATCCCTTGTGTTTTAGTGGCTTTACTGTCTTGCACGGGGTGAAACTGATTAAAAAAATGTTTGTTGATTTTTAAATGATCTAAACTTAATCCCTTCTTTTCATTATTATTATATTTTTATATTATACTAGCAGTAGAGCCCGGCGTTGCCCGGGATGTAACAGTAAGAGATAGATCAAGTATTGACCATCATAAAGACTGAAAAATAAAATTGACAAAGATTATCATTTAAGGTTGACAGACACACATGCCTTAATTAGTTTTTTTTTTTGTTTTGTTTTTTTTTTTTTTACAAATTGGTCAAACCCAAACTCAAACAAAAACATTGTTTTCAATCGTTATGAGTCTACCAATTGAATAGAATTGTCTTGTAAATGAAATTTTTAAAGCATTCCAAATGTAAAAGTAAAGAAAAAAGTGTGCAAGACAATAAGAAACACTACCTGCCAAAAAAAAGTGAAGTTTTGTTGAAATTGGTTGAAAAATGTAGGAAATCCGATCCCATATATAAACGAACACAAACAACCTGGGTTTTATAATAAGTATAACTCGATATGAGTTGTCCCCCTTTCATTCTCGAGATGCCTCTTAATCGTGTTTTCAAATTGATTTTGTGCAAAAACAATTGTGTTTTCCCAATTTTTGGCACTGTCAGAACCACCACAAGGTAATTTTACGTAGTCCTGTGAAGTTTTGTTGTAATTGGTTGTAAAATGTAGGAAATCCGATCCAATATATAAACGTACAGACACACAAAACCTGGGTTTTATAATAAGTATGATTTTCATTATACTGTTAACGTGTAAATGTGTTATAAAGTTTGTAAAATATCAACCTCAGTGGGTCATTTAATGCCAACAAATTTTTTTAAAAGGTGTGTGTATATATATATATATATATATATATATATATATATTCAAACCATTTTTCAATTACTCATATTTTTGAGTACAATCACATGTATTGCTGGTAATTTTTAAAAAAAAACATATTGCTGGTAATAATTTTTTTCAAGTATTTCTAGTATTAAAACCTATTTTTACACTTTTATAATGCTTCTTACCTCAGTTTCGCGGTGAACTATTTGCCCATAGCTGGGACCCTGACAGGTGCTACCACCCTGGGTCAGGTTGGACCTGGGAACACCAGCAATTAAGAGTTGTTTCCATGCTCCTCAAAACGTCCTTATCAGAGGCCTTGCTGTTGGACGTAGTTTATCATCTTACCCTGGATGCAGATGTAGTTTATCGTCATACCCAGGATGCCCTATTGGGGGTGGGGTCTTACTCCTCTGCAGAGGTGCAGTCAGCGTATTCTACAGCCCCAGCTGACAGGGTGATCTAATGTAGAAGGACATTTTCAAAGCTAAAGATCATGAAGTCAAGGTTAAGAAATTCGCTTTCTGAGGAGAATTTAGAATCATGTTAGGCTTTCCAAATGTTAATATTGTTTATTATTAATCTGGCAACCAATATTTTTAGACTCAGTTCTGAAGTGAATATACATCTGATGAAGTCCAGAAGACAACAGTTGAAACATTGTCATAACAATAACAAAGGGAACGACAATAGTCCATATCTAAATAGTGTCAATAATATATACTTATATAGATCTTGTATATATTTGATTAGAGTTAAATATACATATATGAAAAAAATTTAGATATAAAAAATATATATCTGTAAAAATGTAAAAATATACAATAGGAATGAAAACAGAAGGAAAAACTATTTGCGTTCTCTGATGGACTTTAACAAGGCAAATGTTAGGATTTTATTTTGCAACATGTATTTATAAACAATATTAACATTTGGAAAGCCTAAAAATGTTTTCACTTTTGTTTATAAATACATGTCACTAAATAAAATCCTTCCATTTGCCTTGATAACTTCCTCAGAGGACAAAATATGTTGGTAAATGTATTTATTCATATATATATGTGTGTGTGTGTGTGTGTGTGAGAGAGAGAGAGAGTGTGTAATACTTTCTAATATATATATATATATATTTATATATATATATATATATATATATATATATATATATATATAAATATAAAAGGCTCAAACACTAATATTCCATGGTTATAATTTATTACATAGCTGGCCACTTGTATTCAAGGATACCCGCCTATTAGGGGTGACTAGACAATCCGTATTGCAGACGCTTGCTCAAGCACATTTGTGTTTGCTCAACATCCACAGAGCCCACATATGGTTTAGACTGCAACTATGCTGAGCAGACCTTAGTTACAGTTTCTGGGAGAGAGCATGTTATCTAGCATGATCAACAATTTGTACAAGACAGCATGCTCAAGCCCTCAGCCACCATGACTTGTGGCTTTGTGCTAACACAGCTATCGACAGTATACAAGAGTTCTGTCTACCCAATTTGACTCGCACAGCTTGGGTCAACCCGTGGTGTAGTTTTCAGGTACTTTTCAAAGGTGCTGCATGCTGGGATCAACCTTGATCCAGTCCAATAACATCAGGAAGTCGTCTTCCTGACAAAAAGACAATAACTAAACAACACATTTATTTCCACTGAAGAACAAATTCCTATGTCACTTTTCAACATAGTTCCTCTGTACAGTGATGTGCTTTTGGTATCGTTCAACAAGCTTCTTCATCCCTTCCAAAAAGATGCTTTTCAGTTGCTCATAAAGCTACATCTGCACCATTTGCATGTTTGGGAACCCAACATGCACAAACCTTATGGTACCCCAAGTTATCATGCACTATTTCTTGTGCAGATCCATAGCTGATGCCACAATTGCTGCCACTTGTGCTAACATTATTCGTCAGTCTTCCCTGATCAAAGCAGTCACCCTATGGTTGTGCACAACGCTGATGGGCAATCAGTCCAGTTTTCATCCATTACGCTTATAATGTACCTACTCATACACCTTTTGCTGATTCATGGTGCATACTCTATACTGCGCCAACATCTGGTGTTGGATTTCTGCAGGTTTGACTGCCTCTGCCCACAGAAAGCACAGTATGTGGTTCCTCAGTGGTGCAGCCATTGAGTATCTATACATCTGACCTCATTGCTCCCTGCCACTCAACTGAACAATGGAATGCTGTATGCAGCTAACTACCTGTCACCCCATGCGCATACATAGTGTCACATGTCAGTACCTCTCTGTTATTTTTAACCCAATAACCAATTTTAAATGTGAATTAACTTTAAGCGTCTAATGAGTTTTTTCTTTTTCTTTCAGATTTAACAACTTAAGTCTTTGGCAGTTTCAATCATGGAAAGATTAACAATCAAACAACGTATTAAAGTTATCGAAGCCTATTATGAAAATGGACGTTCAAACAGAATTTGAATGAGAAATTCCCAGGTCGCATCATCTCTTGAAACAGCGAAGTCAATTGACCACCATGATCATACGACTTGATGCCTTTAGATTTCTTCCTTTGGGGTCATCTCAAAAGTAAGGTTTATGCCAACAAGCCAACAGCATTTCAACAGCTGTAGGATGAAATAATATGGCGTATTGGTGAGATCGAGGAGCAACTATGCAGAGACGTCATAAAATATTTTGACCATTGAGTGGAGGTATGCCACTGAAGCCTTGGCAGACATTTGGGCGATATTATTTTTCACACATAATTGCCACGACTTAAATAACATGATCCAATAGAGAAATAAATCAATTTTCACCAGTAACACTGATTTATTTACTGCTGACTTTGATCCGTCTTAATGAAACACCCTATACTATGTAATTTCAAAATTACCTTTCCTTTCTGATTTACATGTGTATACTAAATATAAAATATAATGTATAATATATATAATTATTTTTATATATACATATGGCAGCATATGATCTATAAATGAACAGTAAAGCATGTCTTGCCATTTTTATTTCTATAATAAATTTCTGTACCCCTAAGAAAATTATGAAATATCTTAAGACTATGTACAGTTTGAATTTAATTAGTAAATAGAATTCCTTACAACTGATTATAAATTAGGAATGGTATACCATGGTCAACACACATATGGTTCTGCCATTGCTGAGCTTCTTATAAATAATCAAAATTGTGCCACCAATTTTAGTGTTGACTCTTTTACCATCCTTAGTCATGCTCATTCTTTCTTACATTTGAAGGCATTAGAAATGATCTATGTCAAGTCCAGACAGCCTTCCCTCTGTAAACAGAGGGAATGTCATTTAGGGCTTGACATTATTTCAATCTGATTGTTTCACCTTTAATACATTACATGTATTTTGTATTTTATATTGTAACATTTATTCCCTTTATTCTATCTCTGTTAAGTGAGGGCGAAACCAGTCGGCTGTTCTTTTTTTAATCATGAACGGTAAAGCTTTTCTTGCCTTTTTTATTTCCATAATAAATTTTCGTATATCAGAGCAAAGTTAGGCAGCTAAATGACAAAGTGGAAAAAATTTTCGTCTAGAAAATCTCCATTGGACTAAAATAATTTCATGTTTTCTACAATGTTTTTATTTATGGAATTATATATGTTCAGACATGTGTAATAAAAAAACATCTTTTTAAATATTTATCATTTTTAACTCAAATATTTTCAACGTTTCCACATCTTCAGATATGAAGGAGTAGTAAATATGTGAACAGCACAAAACTTTCCAAACATATCTGGGAGATTAAAATCAAATACCAAATCCCACAAAAAATATCATGGAAAATAAGAAAAACAGTATTAGCCTACAACAATATATATAAAAACTGTAAACTCTGTTTGGAGGAGAAAATAGCAATAATTACCTTCCCAGTCCAACAGAAATTACCAAATAAACTATCAGAACGTTTTACTATTTTACTTAAAAATCAAAAAACGATCAAGAATAAACAAAAATAAATAAAATAAAATAAATAAACAATAAGTAAAATATATTAATCCAAACCAATAAGTAAATAAATTAAGTAAATAATAAATTAACAAATAACAAACACACATATAAACACAGGCAAACATAATAACAAGCAACTGTAAAACAATAATAAGTAAAAAAATTAACAAATAACACTATAAATATAAAAAACTGCATCCAGATTCACAATTATTTCCACTCAATACAGCTAGAATAATTTGAAACATAACTGTTACCACCCATCAAAAATAACTATTAGAACAATACAAAGATTACCCACCATGCATAACTGACCTCTATATAGAATTAATTGAGCAAAAACACAATGCATATGGCCTGCTGATTGCATTTTAACCTGAAACAGACTGTTGCCTATGGATGTTGACTTCAATGTCCACTTATATATATATATATATATATATATATATAATTAGGTTGACAAAAAGTGAGTAAATGATGATGTTTTTAATTTATCTAGTCTTTTTTTAATGGAATTAGTATTTAAATTATTTTATTTTGGGATTAATTTGTGTAATATATATTTTAAATAACAGAAGGTTATGAATTTAACCATTTTCCTTTAAGTTCTCTTTGTTGCACACTGCTAGCAGAGCGGCCATGTTTACACTGTAACAGTAGCAAAAAACTGGCACAATTAAGCTCAAACTTCAATCACATAACCACAATAGTACCAACTACAAGCATGCATGAACAGAAAGCAGTGTGGCAAACCTAAAGATATATTATAGCAAATGTGTGGAAATTTTTTTACTTAACCTCATATACTTAAATATGAAAAGAAATCATTTTTAAAACTATCCAATCAGTTGCCTAAAAACGTATGAAATTCTTTATCATGACTATACTGTTATTCTATGTGTTGATGTTTACTAACTTTAGCTTAGTCAGGTACATGGCCAAAAATATTAACGTATGTAAGCAATGCAATAAAAAGCAATGATCTATTCCATAAAACACAATGTCATACAACCTGATCTCCCTGTTCTATGATCGCAACCAGAGGTATGATTCTCAACATGCCTACATAACAAGGGCATATTCCATTAGTAAGTAGGGGAGATAAGGTTGCTAAATCACTGGTTTTTGTTTCTTTAATTTTAAAAAAAAAAGAGAAACAGTTACACATTTTCCTATGATGTTAAGAGTAAGAGAACCAGAAATATGATTCCTCTCCCCCACTTGGTTTTGTCAAACATTCTTGTTGAAGTATATAAAAAGGCAAACATTTTTTGCCACACTCTCTTTCTCCTTTCCAAGATTTGAACCATTATATCCCCAATAAGGAATGTTAGTTTTCCTGGTTCACTGATGACTGAACTATCTTCCATTTTCCAATGCATGGCACTCAAATGTTTTTTCCAAAACCTCAACCTATGAAGTAAGTCAAGCTTTCTGTTTGGTTGTTCTAACTCAGCACAAGGCTGACTTAATCATGATCATAGTAACAATGCTTCTATTGACTTACTCTAACTTCTGAACCAAGAAAAAG
Organism: Acanthosepion pharaonis; assembly: GCA_903632075.3. Classification (NCBI taxonomy): domain Eukaryota; kingdom Metazoa; phylum Mollusca; class Cephalopoda; order Sepiida; family Sepiidae; genus Acanthosepion; species Acanthosepion pharaonis. The sequence goes on along the minus strand of CAHIKZ030000670.1, from coordinate 408,845 downwards.
AAAACAAGCATCCTATAACCATGTTTAACCTTCCAATGATAAAATAAGTAGAAACTTTCCTTTGGCTGTTCCAACTCTGTGCAAGGATGACCTGAGCTTGACCATGATTGCTATACATATAATTACCTACTGTAACTTCTGGACCAAAAAGAATGGATTCTATCAAGAATTTCAAGATTCATATCACAAGCACCAGACCAGATAATAATAATAATAATAATAGAACATGAAAGAAATAAGAAACTTTATTCAGTAATAAAAGAAATCAACAAATTCAAAAGGAAATTTCAAGTAGGTGAAGAAGTGCAAATAAACCATAATATTCCAGCAGCAAAGAAGCTAAAAAAGAAAGCAAATGCAAATGCAATATACCAAATGCAGAAACAGTCATAGTCAATACTCTGCCTTTACCAAACAAGCTAATGTAGCCAAACCCTGTACCCATCAGTGGTTATGTAGTGCAGGGTTAAAATTTGAATCCAAAGGTTTTATTCTTGCTGCACAGGAGCAATGCTTGTTAACTAGAAATTATCAAGCATACAGACTGAAAAATTATGATGACTACAAATAGATTCTGTGATAAATATCCAGAAACAATTGATCATCTTGTCATCAGATTGCACAGTGTTAGAATCCACTGAATATAAAACTCGGCATGATAGAATATATATCTGCACTGGAAAATATGCAACTTTTACAGTAAGGAAACTGCAAGAAACTGGTATGAACACCACCCAAAACCGGTTAGGGAGATAGGAACTGTAACAATTTTATGGGACTTTACAATACACACAGACAGAACAATCAAAGCTAATCGCCCATACATTGTGGTCAAAGACCACATAAATAGAATGTGCTTTTTTATTGGCATGGCAGTTCCTGCAGATTTTAATGTGTCTTTGAAGATCTTCAAAAAACTATCAAAATACAAGGAGCTTGAAAGTGAAATCTCAAGAATTTGGCATATGAAGACATCAATAATTCCAGTTGTAGTTGAAGACCCTGGATTGTTTGGAAAAGGTTCCAATAGACTCATTGAAGGGATTCCTGGTAACTGAAGCCTTAAAGAAACACAAGAAATTGTACTCACAAGTACAGCACACACATTACAAAGAACTCTATCTATTCAAAATGTGTGTGATTTCATAATTAAAAAAAAAAATTTTTTTTTTACAAAAATGATCAGTGGAAAATGCCATGATGCCATTTCTGACCTTAGGTCTCTGGTTGGGACCTGGAAGGAAATGTGTATACAACAGAAATCAAAGGAAATAATAAGAATGATTTAATTCAACAAATTCCCTACTTTTTTTGCTTGTTTAAATAATTTGGTACAGTTTTAGGAAAAACTAATTGAACAGATTATTTTGATAATTTCATAAAAAGGTTTTTCAGCTCTGTTCGGTTTGGTTTGATTTATTTTTGTCTTATGGCATATCAACACCTCAATGGGTTATTTAATGCTGACAAGATTTTTAGAACAGATTTGTATGAATAGAATATGTATTCTTTATGAGAAATCAGTTTGTAGATCAGGTTTCATTGATGTATTTTTGTAAAGAGGTTTTTTGTTGAATGTATTGTTGGTAATAATTATTTTTTCAGAAATGTTTTGCAGGTAATAATTTTTGTTTCCAAAAATGTATTGGTGAAAATATTTTTTTTCAAAAACATATTGCTGATAATAATTTATAGCTCACAATAATGTAAGTGAGAGATAGCTATAAAAAGGTTACTTAGAAAAATTACCCCATTACTTATATAAATGTAAAAACAGCCTTAGTTGGCAATAATGTAAGTTACAGGTGGCCATAAAAAGGCTTACTTAAAATGATTTCCTCATTACATATATAAATGTAAAAACAGACTTATTCGGCAATAATGTATGTCACAGAAGGCTATAAAAAGTGTTACTTAGAACATTTACTTCATTACTTGTATAAATGTAAATGCAGTTTTGGCAATAATATAAGTGACAGATAGCTATAAAATGGGTTACTTAAAATGATTACACCATTACTTATATAAATGTAAAACCATTCTTAGTTCACAATAATATAAGTGATAGATTGCTATAAAAAGGGTTACTTAGAATGATTACTTCATTACTTATATAAATATAAAAACAGTCTTAGTTGGCAATAATTTGCCAACTAAGATGGTTATAGAAATACACTGTTGGTTATTTACATCTAATTTGTTTAAATAATAAGAATAAACTATTGCTTGCATCACTTGGCAATAATTGTAAGTAAAATGATGCCCTAAAATAATTGTTTTAAGTTCTCTGAATATCAGTGCAAAAATGTACCCTTTCACAAATTTATAAATGATGATTGTCATTAGAGAGATGGTTTGAATGGGTTATATGTATATCACATATAACCCATCTGGGGTGCTAAATGCTAAAGTTAATTCTTGGAAATTGATATTTGATTCTGCCACAGAAGGCTCATTACAAAAGAATTTTAATGACATATATCTTAATGACATATATATTGTTTTAGTCATGACAAATTGAGACTTTCATATGGCACCAAAACCCGTTCAGAAAATCTCTAAACTTTCAGCTGTATACAACTATTTTCTAAGAGCAATAGTTAAAAATCGCTTTGAGTGAGTGAAGCCTGACCATCCTTAGCAAAATCCATCCTTCTTCGAACCTTGTGGGCTGGTGCTACAGAATCACAAACAAAGAACCATATCAAATAATAGAAACTACAGCACTTAAAGACTACCAACAGCAGTAAAATTCCACACTACTTCAAATAAAAAGTTAGGAAGGAAACCACCATCAATACTGAAAAGAGCAATAACAGCTACTGGACTTGAGAAACATATTTTCTAGAAAAATTGTTATAAGAGAAAGATTTTATAAATTTCAACTGAAAGCAATTCTGGCTGCTCGGTCAATGCATGCCAAACATTTACTTGTAGGGAAATGACTAATATCACCATTACCATATATAAATTTGCATAAAGTAGGTCTGTACAATTAAATAATGTAAAGGGCCACATCAGTTGCAGAAAATAAGCCATGAGCCACAAGATCAAATTTTAAGAGTAAATTGCTGAGTATGAGTGGGATAGAAACAGAGACAGGGGGTGGGAGAGAGAGAGAGAATTAGGGTTGGTGAAAAAATTCTGCCTATTTCTTTTTTCTCTGACGAGGGACAAAAAGGATTAATTAGATACAAAGTCAGTGAAATATTAGTTGAATAAACTCTGGCTTCTACAAAACTGAATTTTTGTATGTGATCAGTTGTTGAATTTATACTGATGAACAAAAAATTCACTATTTAGAAAAACGCTTGTGGGCCATAGTTGTCCAGGGGCATGTGTCCTATATTTTGTGGAGGCCTGGCATAAGACTAAACTTTGTCAGTTTGTCCACCACCTTACATCAGTGAAAGAAAACAGCCCACTCCATACTGCTAACATATGGTTGTATTATCAATCATTTATATATATATTTATATAATATTTTTTTATCAGATTTATTTATTATAATATTTATTTATTATCATATTTATATAGTTATTATATCAGTCTTTTATATATATTTATATATATTATCATATATTTATATATATATTATATATATATATATATATATATATATATATATATATATATATATATATATATATATATATATATATATATATATATATATATATATATATATATATATATATATATATATATATATATATATATATATATATATATATATATATATATATATATATATATATATATATATATATATATATATATATATATATATATATAAGGAGCCAGGGCAAACCTACTGAGGTTTCACCTAAACGGATCTTCAGGGTTACCTGAAGATCCATTTAGGTGAAACCCCTTGAAGATCTGTTTAGGTGAAACCTAGGTAGGTTTGCCTGGCTCCTTAGTATTTAGTACTTTAGGTTATTGCTTAGTGTATTGAGCACTTTATGTAGTTGTCTTTTACTCTTTTAACTCATTTTGGATTTTTTTCTTTCAACTTGGAGGTTAAACACTTGACGATTGTTTTCGCCTTGTCTTAATGTTCTTGGTTCTTTCTTTTTTCATTTCCCATTTTCCCTTGGGTACCGAATTGTTCTACTGCAAGTTGAGCTCTCTGAGTTTTTTCCATACGAGTACCACCATTTATATATATATATATATATATATATATATATATATATATATATATATATATTTTCATTCAAGGATACCTGTTTACTATGGTGGCTAGCCAATCACTATTGCAGATGCTTGCTCAGGTGCATTTGTGTTTATTCAACACCCACAGAGGCCACCTGCTGTGGTTTATACTTCAACTATGCTGAGCAGACCTTAGTTACAGTTTATGGGAAAGAGTGTGTTATCTAGCAAGATCAACAATTTGAACAAGGCCAGCATGCTCAAGCCCTTGGCCACGATGACTTGTGACTTTGTGCTAGCACAACTATCGATGGTACCTCTAAGTGTTCTGTCTACCCAATTTTACTCACAAAGCTTGGGTCAACCCATGGTTTTCAGGCACTTTCCAAAGGTACTGCACGCTGGGATCAACCCCTCCAGTCCAATAACATCTGGAAGTTTTCTTCCTGACAAATTAACCATACTGAGATTCAAACCTGGGATCATCTGAAAAATGTACAGAAATATCTAATTTCTACAGGTTTTTGCTTACAAACCGAATTAAAAAATTTCAAGGATAAATCCAAATGCACTTCATATATCTTGTATTAGATACATTGAATGGAAAATATATTCAAACCAGAATTTTAATTATGAATCACCACAAGCAAAATGTGCAGTTTTTTTTTTTGTATTTGATAAGTAAAAACTGCAAAAAACTATAAAAGATTACAAAAAGGCTACTCAATGAATAAGATTTGTTAAATCATAAATAGCTACAACAAAAAATAGATAAAAGTGTGTATAACACCATAGTACTGCTAGGCACAAATTATAAGACAAAATGTTTTAAATTTGCATTGCTTATTGAAAATCGCACTGAAAATAATACATTGTATAATATATTACATCATAATATAACTAAATTATTCATTATAATTTCCTTTTGAAGCAAATGAACTTCTTATTTGATGGCACAATGATTTAGTAATAATCTGCTTGTGCCATGCATCTTACCCATATACAATTTGAAAAGCTGTAAATTATAAATTTTCTAAAGCTGTGCTGTAAAGCTTCCATTGATCACCGGAATGAAATTCCAACACTGTGATTTTGAACCTAAACTTAATCTTTAAACTCATTTCCTCAAAAAACTGGAACAATTTGGAAAAAAATATTTTGTATCATTATTTATCATGTCAAACCCCAACTTTCAAACTGAGTGCAATACCACGGTCCCAAAATCGACCAGCCCTAATCTGCATATGCAAAAATATGCACACACAATTTCAATGATATTGAAATGGATATTTGTGTCATGAACGCTTTCTCTCTAGTAACAACATTGGGTAACAAGAAAAGAGTATAGGCTGAAATAGGTGGTCTTTTGAAATCATTTTAATGACTTCTGTATTTAAAGTGAATATATTTTCTAATAAACATAGTATAAATTTTAAACAATTTAGATTTAATGATTGATCATCTTGCTGTCAGCAAAGCGCATGGTACTAGACTAGAAAGAATAAAATAAAATTTTTCTTATATGAATTTGTGTTTGCATATATTGTATTCTTTGATAAAATGGCTATTATTTTTGTCAAATTACAAGAATTCCATAAAAAAATTTGTAAGTTATGCAAATAAATGAATTAAAATGTAGTAAAAATAGTGTAAACTTTTTAAAATTATCAAGAAATTATATTCTTGATAATTTAAAAAAGTTTACACTATTTTTACTACATTTTAATTCATGTTAACTCTTGAAATAGACAAAGGAATAATACAGCTTAGTCATACATACTTGGTGGAATTTACCATTATGCTGCCTATTAAACTTTTAAATGCATTTTCTTCTTATGAATGTATAATCAATGTTCTTACTTTTTTAATATTGTTTATTTAATTATTTTCATGTAACTTGTATATTAGTGTATTCTGTATATTTCTTTGTAGAGTATTAAACCTCATGTTGCAAATTTACCACAAAGCTTGGCTATAAAGAAAATAGAAATTCATTTCAGGAAGATAAATTTTCGTAAGAGTTTTGAAACCGAACTTAGCATCAGATATTGTCAAGTAACACGTAAGTATTTTAAACTCAGTACAATTTAAAGTAGATTAAATGTTATTTTAATATAATAGCCAGTCACATCAGATATTGAGATTCAAAATAATTGTTAAGTATTGAAAACAGTAAGATATATCAGTGGGAGTTAAATACAAATTTTGATTGTGAAGTCATTAATTAACTTCCATCAAGACCAGAAATACTTGAATTTAATGTGAATCCAACATTAGCAGAAGTGTTATTAGGTATAAAGAAAATAGTATCAAGTAAAGCACCTGGTGTAAATACAATATAAGTTAAATTTAAAAGAAATACAGAAGCAGAAGCTGTGGTATTGAAAAAAAAAGGAAGCATACAACATGAAATCAATAATACTTCAATCACTCATCATTTATAATTATTTATCATTTATCATATATCATTATATCATTTATCATTGTTGCTGCCAATTAAAGTTTTAAATGCATTTTCTTATTATGAATGTACTAGCAGTATGACCTGTCTGCGACCGGGTGTTTCATTACTGGGAATTTTTGCCATTCAATTGGAGCAGTTTAAGTTTAAAATCAGCCAACCCGAAAATCAATATTAGTAACAACAATTGGGTGGAACTGAGACACATCCCCAAATGGGGAGTTAACAATTTGAAGGGGGGTGGCCCTGAAAAGGGCTGTTTCTGTGTTCTCGATCATGTAACTTCTTCCATGGACCATCATAATAATAATAATATATGATAATTTTTATTTATAATATAATTTTTTTTATAATTCTAACAATCTTTTGTGTTAGATTTCAACGCTCTAAATTGATCGTATGCTATTTTTTACAGACATTAAATTTGCCTTTGATTTTTGCACAAAGTGTAAAAAATCAGTTTTTCCGATTTTTCACCTTCAAGGTTGTAATTTTTGCTAGCCAATTTGGACTCAAAACTGGCACTGAAGAACTATCTATCAAACAAAAAAAAATTTCATTGAAATTGGATGAAAACTGTAAAAACACATAAACAACATCCGATCACAAACACACACACACACACGCGCACACACACCCACACAGACAGACAGACAGACACACACACACACACACACACACACATTTTGTGAATTATAGATATAGATAATCAATGTTCTTCCTTTTTTTAATATTGCTTACTTAATTATTTTCATGTAACTTATATGTTAGTGCATTCTGTATATTTCTTTTGGAGACTATTGAAGTGTGTGACTTTGCATGTGTTTATATAATGTACATGCATGTTTATGTTGTGTGTGACACCGAGGCCAATTCATCATTCAGAAAGATGGGAGGATGGAATCATGAAGTATCATCAAAGATTAAAGAAAATAGAAGATTATATATGGTTGAATAATTCTATGTACAAATGCTTAAATATTGTCTTTGAGTTTTACTTAAAAAAACTGCTCCAATCTTTTGTTCTGTCCCAGTATATCTATCAGTCTATATCTATTTATTGATACCTAGAAATCTAGAACTTGACAGAATTGTGATAGCCACAAAGTAAATGTCCAGTTTATCACTAAAGTGAATTTAGGTTTAACTTTTTCAAAGAATTAAAAATGAATTCAGAAAAAAATGGTGCAAGTAGAGTGAGAGGGGAAAAAAATGGTAATTTGTTGTGAAAAATCTGTTCATTTCTTAGATTCTAACAAAAATTGGACAACTATAAGATTTTATTGAATTTTTGAAAAATTAATTGGTAACAAATTAATAAATTAATTTGTAATAAATAAAAATTATTCTTTAAAGTTTTGTTTTATATTTTGCAGAAACATTTTTATGACTGTTGTTGAATTAAAATAGATATGCACACACAAATGTAAATAAACACAAAATTGAAATGAAATTGAAATGGATATCTGTGTTGTGAGGACTAATTTTCCATTCTGTCTGGCAACAACCCCTGAATAACAGGAAAAGTGTAAGCTGAAATATGCAGTCCTTTGAAGTCATTTTTATGACTCCTTATTTAAACTGAATATATTTTCTAAGAAATGTATTTAAAAATGGACAAATAAATTAGATTTTGAATTTAGTCATTTTGCTGTCAGTCAAAGTACAGCCCACATATTACAATCTATTATCTATGTAAAATGTGTGTGATCTTGGGATTTTTTTTCCTCAAAAAATGCTCAGTGGAAAATGTCTATTTCTGACCTTAGGTTTCTGGTTAGGACCCAGAAAGAAATGAGTATACACCAGAAATGAAAGGAAATGAAATAATCTGTCACATAATCAAGGATGGCACTAACATGAAATGCAGGATCTGTGGAAAATATGATGTAACTATTGACTATATTATCTCATGATGCCTGGAACAAGAAAAAATGAATATACCCACCGACATAAAAAGGTAGCAACATATGTGCACTGGAAGATATGCAAAAAAGCACAAAATCAAAACCATTGAGAGATGGTATGAGCACCAACCAGATACGGTTATCCAAAATAACGATGTAACTATCCTCTGGGACATGTCGATTCAAATTGACAGGGAAATAAAAGCCAACAGACTAGATATTCTCATGAAAGACAAGAAATTCAGGAAGTGTATGCTTATTGACATAGCAGTACCATCTGAGAGAAACACCTCCATGAAAATTATTGAGAAATTGTCCAAATACAAAGACCTGGAGATTGAGATGAACAGGATGTGGGAAATAGTACCAATAGCAATTGGTGTTCTAGGTCTCATGAGAAAAGAAATGGACAATTTTGCTAACAGTGATCCAGGTAACATCAACATACACATTACCCAGAAGATTGCCTTACTAGGAACATCCCATATACTAAGAAAAGACCTATCAATTAAATGACAATTCTCCTATAGGGACTAAGGACTATAGTTTGGACCTGGCTCTACAAAATACAAAGCAGGAAATATAACATACACAAATGATAATATTAATAATAAAAATAATAATAATAATAATGATAATAATAATAATGATAAATAAGATAAAATTAAACATATATTATTACTAAACAACTCATTAACATTTACTATTAAAAATAATATATCCATTCATAGTATTGCTTTAATTAAAACTACATCTAAAACTATTATGAATATGATCAATACCAAAAATATTGATAATAATAATAATTAAAAAGTACATGAAAACAAATAAATAAATAATAATTCCATAAAAAAAAATCAATGACAACATCAACTCACTTTCATTTAAGACAGGATTCCCCAACCATTTTTGCATCATTGTCCACTTTCACATGGAAAAATTTTCCACTGCCTACCTGTATAGTAAATATTCAAACGCACACCAAAATTGTTTAGTAAAATTTTTGTTACTGGTTCATAAACTGACTTATGATATAGTAAAAAATACCAAAGGGAGGTAACAAAAATTGCTGACTTATGTGGTAGCTACTGCCAACACCACCAAGATAGATGGTATTGCTACTGCTGCTAATACCATATTAAAGAACAAATGAAAGCAAACTTGACCATTGAAAACTATAAAGAAAATACCAAAATATTCCTTGTTTGTGGGGATATTTATATCTTATCTAGGGATATGACCCACTTATTCCCATTTAGCCGCCTTCTTTTTTTCTTTTTCTTTTAAATATGTTCTTTGCATATCTGCTTTGAATATTTTTTCAGGTAGCATATGTTGAAATACCTTTTTAATATTCCAAATTCTATATCGCCAACAAAACTTTTCCAATTGTTCACCATTTTCTGTCCAGTTGCTCATCACCAACCCAACAGTTGAAATCACCTACCAGTGGGTAATATCACCCAGGTTGGGAAACCCTGATTTAATAGGCCAAAATAGTACATCACTTAGTGTCCTCTATAGTTTACCTTTCCTTTACAGAGTAGTTTTTTAGAATATTTTCCAAATCTGAAAACTTAACATTATTTTTATTTTATTTTAATTTTACTTTATTTTATAAATACAGGTTAATAAAGAAAAATAATACATGACAAAATAATAATAATAATAAAATAAAATAATGATAAAAATAATAATACATAAAAAATAATAATAAAATACAAAAAATACTAATAATAAAATAATAATAATATAATAAAAAATAATAAAATAATAATAATAATAATAACAATAATAATAATAAAAATAATGATACATAAAAAATAATAATAAAATAATACATAAAAAATAAAATAATACATAAAGTACAGGTTAATAAATAAAATTTCTACACTTGGTGTGATAAAGGAATGAAATGCATTAGCATAAAAAGTTTTCCTATTGTCTATTCTTTATATATATATATATATATATATATGTTTGTCTGACGATCGCAAGGGCGTGAAAGCCAGGGTCACAAATGCACAACAATCAATACAACTAAATATCTGTCTATATTTCTGAGATGAGGTATTATGTACAGTGAGCGAAATAAATTACATTCCAACCACCTGAAGAAGGCTGGAGCGTACAACGGCTGAAACGTTGTAATAAATATGGCGACAAAGATGAGGACAATAGTTCAAATAATGTAAATAGTGTACAATTAAATATATATATATATATATATATATATATATAACATTCATATTATTCATATTATTATAAATGTAGATTAGCTATAACTTTTATTTAAAGATTTATTAAATAGTTTCACCTATCACCCAGTTCTCTCTCCTCCCCTCTTTTGAATAGGAGCAGAGGTTTATCCCTTGTTTCTTGTTTAGAATTGTGTTTCCAGTTCCTTCTAAAGTGTATTTCAGCTCTATACTTTTTACATCTCAATCTGAACACTGAAATTTCATTAAGTAATTTTTTTTCTCCTGAATAGGAGTGGATATGTTTACCTTTTGTCTGATTCACACTCCTCTTCGGGCTTTTAAACAGGAGCATAGGTTTATCCCTTGTTCCCTGTTTAACATCAGGCTTCTGATTCCTTCTAAAATAGTTTCATTCTTTTTCACTCCCAGTAGTACTTTGCGTCTCAGTGGCATTATTGCCTTGCTTGGGATGAATTAATTTAATAAAAAAAGATTAATATATTACTTTAGTAAAATTATTAGTTATTTCGAATGGAAATATTATTTTCTCTCTGAGTTTTTTCCTGTCTGTAAGCTGAAATTATGATTTTTTTTTAATCATCTGAGAGCCCCCCCACTTTCTGCCTCCTATCAGTATGGCTGATTCTAACCTCCAGGAGAGTGACCCATTGCGCCTTCTCGTGCTAACATTCTTGGTTAACATGAAGTGGTAAGATTATATTGAATCCATTGCCAGGTCAGTTGCTAAGAAAGTTGGTTCACCATTCCGTGCTAGACAATTTTTCTCTCCAGAATCTATATATCTATAAGTCTACCATTCATCCATGCTTAGAATATTGCTGCTGCATATAGTCTGGTGCTCTTGCTATTTACCTTGAGCTCCTTGATAAGATACAAAGAAGAATCAGCATTATTATTGACCCTGATTTGGCAGCTTGGCTTCAGTCACTTTCCCACCACCATAAAATTGCTTCTCTGTGCCATTTCCTTAAATACTTTTATGGTAATTCTTCAGATGAGCTCTTTGCTATGGTACCTAGACTTTATGAATTTATGTTCAGTACTTGGTTAGAAATAAATTCTCAAATCAATTTACAGTTGAATTGGTTAGATGGTACCATAAGTTCTATGCTAACAGTTTCTTTTCTCGCTTGTGGAACTCTGTTTTCACTCCATACTTTCTAGTTAACTTTGTTCTTCAAAAATTTAAATTCAATGTCAATTGTTATCTTCTGTCTTCCTGATTACTCTTCTATTGTTCTTGCATGTTAGTAATGTTTCCATTTTCTAATTCTTTCACACCCAGTAATCTCCTTGTGTCTTAGTGACTTTATTGCTTCGCTTGGAGTAAGTTTAATTAAAAAAAATGGTTTCTTTTCTGGTCACTGAATCTTCTCAACCTTCAAATACAATGAATCCTCATTTTTATCTGAGATATAGGTATCACTCTCAGCTACAAACAAGTTTGAAAGAATGTCATGAGAAAGAAAGCAACACTGAAAGATTTTGTAAAGCAATAGGGAATTCCTTTATTTTTTATTTTATTTTAACAGTGACTATTAGTTTTATCGTTTGTCAACAAGAGAAAGGCATTGAAGCTGAACTGCTGTATCAAAAGCTAAGGGTAATATTAGTAAACATCTAGAATTTTCTGGTTGTATCGATAGCTTTTATTTTCCTCTTCACAGGGACAAATATACAACCCAGTCTTTTTTAATGTGGCTCATTATCTTCTATGTGATAGGTGATTAAAGAAATGCTTCCTGACTGCTTTTTTTGTGCAATGTGGAGGTACTGCCTTAGAAATGGGTCTTCAGTAACCAGGATTTATAACTCTTATTGCTTTCCATGAATGAAAACGAGTGATTATACTGACAAACAGTCAGGTTACTTTTTTTTTATTATTTTTATCATGGAATATCTATATATATTTTATTAATAATAGGTTAATATTTTTTTAAATATTTGGATAGAAAAAATTTGATGGTGTCACCAGAAGTTGGACTAAATTAGAACTGGTAACAGATTAGGTCACTTTCTACCTTGAAAGAATGAATGAAAGAACTACACATAATTAAATAAAGTTTCTGGTTTGACGTTTACATAGAGGTGGTTTTTTTTTTATACCTCTTGCTGATGATTCTGAATTAGATGTCTTTGAATTACATAAGTAAGTTAAATGATTTCAGAAATTATTTTTAAACTTATATATTTGGGCTACTCTTAAAAATATAAGCACCCCAAAATTGTTAGTCCTAAATAAATGAACTCAATATTGTGTGCAGGTAAATGCTTTTGGGGGGCATTTTTTGTTTAAGGACTTGGCATTTAAACTATACATAAAAAAAAAGAATTAGCTGAACCCTTTGAATTTAACGGTCTCATTAAAAAAAAAATATAATGAGCTTTACTTTTAATTTCTATCTCTTTGATGCTTAAAATATCTAAATACGATTTTAAATACATAATCCATAGCTGATTACTAATAGAATTTAATTAATTTAACAAAGAAATGTTTTTATTTTTAAATTTTATATCTCATTTTAAAATTAGAAATAAAAAACTGAGAGTTTTTTTCCTGTAAAAAAACAAAGATGAAGCGATTTTCGGATTTAATGAATTTAAAAATAAACTTAAACATTATTTAATTTAGAAACAAATTTATTATTTCTCTGGTCAAAATAATTTAATTGCAACATAGTACGTATGATGAAGCAAGTTGCATATCTGATATCTTTTAAAATATTCGTTTTACATTTTTTTATGGACAATTATTTCAATTAAGAAATATATATTTAATGGAATAAATGGGATTTTCTGCTGAGCTTTTAACACAGGCAAAAAATATACTTGTATTTTTAAGAAAATTAAAAGAAAACATTGTAGGTAGAGAATTGATTTTTATTTGTCATATCGACCATTACACAATCTCAACCAGATAAAAAAAAAGTACGAGCAGGTCTTTTTTTTTGTTGTTCCTTTGCAGGGCATAAGTTTCTGCGAGTCGGCGGAGAAGCAAGAAAGAGATATTTCTGACCGCCAAATTCACCTTTGGGATGAACAAAATTTTCACTTTCGCTACATTTTACACTCCATACCAACAACGAAGAGAAGAAATGGCAGCCATATTGGAACAGACAGTAAATATAGAAAGCGATTGCCAGATGTTTTAATTAAATGTCTATGATATTTCTTTGTTTATAAGCAAGCCGCCAATTGAGAGGGTCCTTGTTTATAATTTAGCGATTGGTTTCTTTTGAAACAGCAGAAGGCGACGAAACCGATGGCTGTCCGCTGACAAATAAATGGGTAGTACAAGTTAAGCAGCATTTTTCAAGTTATTTTTATTTTCTCCATGCAAATATCTTTTGCTTTTAAAACTTTTTAATTAATATAACGTTTTTAGTTTTATACTTTAAGCTGAAAAACAAATAAAAAAGAACTATATAGGCAAACAAAATTTTGATAAGATCAAAAAAAAATATATTTTCAAAATTTAGTTAAAAAAAAAAATGAATTATTAAAAAAAAAAAAAATTAGTCTTTTTTTCTATTTTCTTCACAGTGGCTTAATTAACTTTCCAGTTTTCTGAATGTTAAAAAAATGCTGTTTACCAGCTTGTGTTTAGTACTTTTTACAGTAAAAAAAAAAAGAAGCTCGAATCTACTTTATATTGTAAGTTAGAAAGTTTTTATTAATTTTATTTCCTTCTTTTAAAGTCGCATATCAGTATATTTTTAGAAAAATAAATAAATAATTCACTTAAAAGTTTTTTTTTAAGGTCATAATCGCAATATAAACTCCGGTAAAAAAAAAAAATAAAATGACCGGTTCCCTTGCCTACATTCGAAACTAAATTCATATTTGACATTGTTATTATTACATATTTATTATCTACCTACATCAATGGTAATATTTTTTTTTACTTCTTTTCTTTTCTGTACTCAATTTTCTAGGTTATTTCTAATAAAAATGAAAAGATTTTAAAATTCCGTTTTTAATTTTAATGTACCAATTTAAAATTTGATTAAATTATTTTTTTTCTTCATTCACTCGTGATGACCTAAACTCTTTTAAACTCCAATCTTGAATTTTAACTCTGAGATAACAAAACAATAAAAAAACGTATCCAGTTTTACTTTTTTAAACATTTGCTTTTAAATGAAACTAAAAAGGATAAATAAAAGCATTTTAAAAAGAAATGTAACTTGTATTTTTTTTAAATAATTATTCCGGATTTTTCATTTTTTGATCTTAGCGATTTATTCCATATTTTAAAAAAGATGATTAAAACGAAAAACAAACAGAAACTCGATTTTGGGCCAAATTATTGACATTTAATAAATGTATTTATTTTAAAATTAATGGTACGAATTAAATTTGTAAGAGAATACTAACTTTTTTTAACGTTTTAAAAATATCGACATGTGATTTTTTTTTTACGTGACTTAGTTGTTAAAAAATGTTTCAACCAACCTTTTTTTTTTTTTTTTTTTTTGGACACAGAAATGATTTCGACTGCTATTCTATTCATCATTTACATATACAACTAAGACGACTAACATTTTATTACGAAAAAGGATATTTTATTTTCATAAAAATAATAAAAAGAACTATTTTTAAATATTATTATTACCCTCATTTTTTAAACCTAAAAAATGACTAAGCTAAAAACTAAAAAGTGTGTGTATCTAAGATCTCCATTCACTGAATGTTAAAAAAAAAACAATAACTGAAAATACTTAGCCTGTCTGTACAATTGTCAATAAAATAGTCTTTTACTTCGGTACATGATAATAATTTTGATTTGATTATTAGTCTATATAATTGTTTTTGCGACTATAGCTACTACTGTTGGTACACTAAAAAAAATGCTCGACACATGAATAGAAGGTCTTTTTTAATTTCACTTGCGAATCAATTTTACAAAAAAAAATGTTCTTAGAAAACTAAAAAAAAGTAATACTTTGATAAATAATTTTAAAATATGAGGCTTTTTATTAATTTTGATCTAAAGCTAGATATGAATGACAAAAATAATCACAAAAAGGATGAACAAACAAGAATTGATCTTTCTTTAAAAGTTTATCAAATTGATGATCAATAGATTGAACAAAAACTTTAAAAAATAAGTCTTTCGTTTAAAACATTATTAAAAAAGAAACAAAGACGTTATTGTTTTTAAAAGGAAACTCAGTCAGAACTATGTTTTTAGTTTTTTAGCTTTCAATTTTCATTGAGAATGTGAAGTGATTTCAAATTTATATTTTCTGCTTATCAACAAGAATCCTCAGCAAAATAATAATAGATTGTTGCATTTTTATCTAATGCAAAACAACAAAAAATCAATTTACCAAGCTTGATTTTTATTATTTTGGTCAAATAAACAAAAAGATACACTTGCAATATGAGGCTAGGCAAAATAACTTTACAATGGACTCAATTCAGATTTCAGAGTTAATCAGGTTCTTAGAAATAATTAATAAATCTTCCTATTTTCTGTTTGGATGCCAAAGTATTATTAATATTTAAGGTCCTCTAACATAATCTGATTTTGATGTAGTAATTACCTTCTATGGTTATGAATGTTTTTGTTATGATTTTTCTTGGGAGTTTCGCTTTGCTTCTTTCTCTTAAATTCTATTCCTTCTTCCTTGTTAAGTGGTTTTATTTCCCAGCATAAATTGCATTCCACATGGTTATTTTTATTATTATCATGCCTCATATTGCGAAATTGTCAACCAAAAATGTCTCTTTTTTTTTTTTTTTTTTTTTTTTTTCTTGTAATACTCTAATTTAAATTTTCTTAACATTTCTAAATAATTCTTTTGGGAACAGGTTTTTACCACCGAACCACACGGTGTATCATTTTATTTTAAAATTATTTCAGAAAAAAAAAAACAACAACATTCAAGGAAGCAATATTTACGACCAACTTGTCTTCAGGGTTTTTTTTTTTTTTTCAACTCGCGTAACGACGGCAATGCGCTTTTTTTTCTTATTTTTTCAAACTCAGCGCGAGTTTTTTTTTTCCTATAAATAATCATTCATTATTGTTAGTTACAAGAAGAGACTTGAAGTCACTAGAAATCGGTTTTCCCGATTTTCATACTTTTTCTAGGGTGAAATGAAATTAAATAAGTTTTAAAAGGAAGCATTTAGTGACACTAAAAAAATTATCGATATTATTTGCAACTTTTGATTTTTATATAAATTTTTCGTGTTAAAAAATACAGACCCGAAATAAAATTAAAAAAAAAAGAAATTACCCTTTTTTCTTTCTACTTTATTTAGGAGGGATCACAATTCTATTTGAGTTGTGTTGTCAATAGAAAAGAATTAGTTTTTAGGGTTTTTTTTGTTTCATAAAAATGTATGTTTTCTTTTTATCAAAAAAAAAAAATATCTCCATGTATCTTTGGAATTAAAACGATTTATTTTAAAACCGGTGCCAAACTGAAATTTTGAAAACAAAAACATAGAAGAAACAAAATTCCTTTTTTATTTTTGTTTTTAAATTACCCAACAGATCATTTTTAATTAAACCTGTAATCAAAAATTCAAAATTATGTAAAAGGTCACACATATTTTCTCAGAAAGAAAGGGATGATTTTCATTAATTTTTAAACTTAAAATCATTATTTTCTATTTTATTAAAATACTTTAAAGTTTTAATTTATGGGTGGGATTTTGATTTTTTTTAATGCGTTACCGAAAAAATCCTTTTATTTGGGATGGGTAGTAAAAAAAAAGTGTATTTGAATTTGATCATAAAATTTTTTAATTAAAAACAAATCGTCTAACTCTCTCTCTCTCTCTAGTTGTTTTTTTTGTTGCTTAGCTTAAGGTTGTTTTTTTTATTTTGTTTTTAATAAACACAGAAAACAGCTTTTCACAACTTGATAATAAAAAAGTAACCTGTTTAGTGTTTAAGTTTATAAATCACTCATTTTAAACAAAATCTGCTTTTTCGGGTCTTTCTTGTCGCAAGCTGGGTTCACTTAGTGCATTTTTATTTTCTCCTTTCCGTATAGTAATTTAAAATAAATTAAATATCATATTTATTGCTAATATGATTGAATAAGAAAAGAAACTAAAACCTACAGCTGTTACTTGTGATAATAGCTGATTTTGCAAGACTAAGTTTTTAAAGAACCAATAAAAAAAAAACCCCAAAAAACCCCGAAAAAAAAATGTCTTTGATTTTTCCTTTCCTTATTCAATTGATTGTTAATATTTATTTACATTTCCACAAAATAAAATATTCTCCGGTCCTAACAGTGAACAAGAAGTAAGCACTTCCCAAATGTTTTTAAAAGCTTAAAGACAGCTGACGAAGAAAAGGATATTTTTGTTACTATTTTTTTTATTTTCTCTGTGTGAACAAACAGTAACACGTTTTTCACCCACCCGGCACTTCGGAGAGGATTTCAATTCATTATCTCCTCCTACATGCAATTAAAAAACTACCTACATAGTAATCAACGTAATTATTACTTTATTTTGGGTATATGTATTTATTTTAATGATTCAATGGTTGGGTAGTATTATTATTGCTTAAAAATAGTAAAACCTAGATGCTCACTCATTGGTTTGAACACGCGCCAACCATGCAAATATCAATGAAATTGAAATCGATCACCCCTGGGCCTGAATGGACCAAAATTTCTACTAGTTTTAAATTGTAATTTATTAATATTTATTAATAATAATTCCATAAAATTTGACATAAATTTGAAAGTGGTTGGTATTATTTTTTTGTTTAATGATCGTCAAAGTTTTTTTTGTTTTTTTTTTAACTCGCTAAAAATATTTCTGAACAAAATATTTTTTAAAATCTCACAAACCAAAGCTGAAAAACTATTTTTTTAATTAATTAATCTAAAATAAAAATATAGTCTTTTAATATCTTTTTAATTTAATCCACTTGGTTACATACATGTCTCTTATTTTGTGGAATTAAAGTTGATAAACTTCTGCTTTTTACGTTTTTATTTATTCATTTTTTTCATTGTAACTTTTTAGTTTTACGTTTTATGACCACTAGTAGACTTGAAGTATTGATTCCATCCAAAGTTTTTCGTATATTTGCAATATGAGTCATCGTAAAAAAAATCGCAATTTCTCTCACGCTGCAAATAATATATACAATATTTTAAATTAAAATAAGCTTACTTTTAGTTCAACATACATAATTGTATATTTTAATTTTAAACTCCATAAATACAAAAAATTAAATAAAACCACTACTACAGTAACAATAATACTAATAAAATTTAAAATCCACAACCGGTGTCCATTGTAAAAATGGCGATTTGTGAAATAAAGATGAAAATAAACTTTGTATTTTTCAACAGATGTGAAAATTATTCCGTTTTAAATAAAATTATTCTCTGCGCTAGAAAAAGTCTCGAACACTATGTCTAAAAATTCGATAGTTGTGTTTGCCGCATGATTAAACTAGAATTATTAAAAAACAACACAAAAAAAGACTACAAAAATTATAAGATCAGGTAAAGTTAAAAAAGATAAATTTTGTAAAAATGTATTTTATTTCCTGATAAATCTTTATTAATATTACTGTATGTGTGTATGCTAAAAAAAAAAAACCCTTTTTTCCTGTAATTCAATTAAAATTTCTAATTTTAAAATTTCAAAATTATTTGTTATTTATTATAGATGTTATTTTTTTGTTTGTTATATTCTTGAAATTTGAAGTTATGAATTGCTAAAAAAAAGATTTTTCTATAAAATAATAAAAAATTTCAAGAATATTAAACAAAACATTTATTGTTCTCAGTTTGTGAGATTAAAAGTTTGTGAGAGAAATAAATATTTCGAGACCGTATGCTCATCCTAAGGTTTAATTTAAAGTTAGCAATGTTTCAACAAACAATATTTGATCTTCATCAACTATTATCAAGAGAGACTTGTTTCTCTCCAGCTTGTTAAAACAATTTTCTTTTTAACTGATAAAGACGAGATATTATGGATTAGAATTTTATCATTTTTTCCCTTGGTTAGTATATGGTGTTCTATAATTTTCTTTTTCTATGTGCCATGTCCCTTCAGAACATTGACAAAAATGGCTCTCCACAATTTCACATCCCATGCGGCCCTTAGCAGTTTTTCTCCCTTTAATAAATCTTCAGCACCCAGTTCCACCCATTCATTCACACAAACTTGTCAGGTAAGTCTCCCCAATGTCTCTTGCCCTCAATATGCCCTGTGAGGATTAAGTTTTCCAAGCCTTCCTTCCTCATTATATGTCCAAGCTCTCTTTTCTTGATTCTGACTATAAATGTTTTTCCTGTTGTCGTTTTCTTTAAAACTTTCTTGTTGCTTACTTGTTCCATCCAAGGAATTCTCAGTATCTTTCTGTAGAACCGCACTTCTGCTGCCTGTAGTTTTTAGTCATCCATAGGGAGATTGTTTAGCATTTACTGCCATATAAGAGGATGGATATCATATAGAAAGTCAGTGCTCTTTTCTTTGTTCCTAACGAAAACTTTCCCTTTCTCAGCACTTTGCTTAGCATTTGGAAGGCATCTTTCACTAGTCCAGTGCATCTAAATTGGTTAACCTTTAGCACTCTGCATAATTAATATTTGCAGTATAACCCATCTTTGACCAGGTGTTTCATTACTGGGAATTTTTGTCATTCAGTTGGAACAGTTTAAGTTTGAAGTCAGCCCACCTGAAAATCAATATTAGTAACAACATTTGGGTGCAACTGAGGCATATCACCAAATGGGGGGTTAACAATTTGAATGGAGTGGGGGGCCTGAAAAGGGCTGTTTTTGTTTTCTTAATCATGCAAGGAAGGAACCTCTTCCATGGACCTTCATAATAATAATATATGATAATTTTTATTTATAATAAATTTTTTTTTATAATTCTAACAATATTTTGCATTAGATTTCAGCTCTATAAATTGATTGTATGTTGTTTTTATAGACATTAAATTTGCCTTTGATTTTTGCACAAAGTATAAAAAATCAGTTTTTTTGATTTTTCACTTTCAAAGTTGTAATTTTTTCCAGCCAATTTGAACTCAAAACTGGCATTGAGGAATTATCTATCAAACAAAAAAGTTTCATTGAAATCAGATGAAAACTGTGGAAACACATAAACAACATCTGATCACACACACACACACACACACATTTTGAGAATTATAGATATAGATTACTTTCTTTTCTACTGCATTATTTTTCAAGGCTTCTCAATTGCAGTAACCTTGTTATTAATTTCACTCAAAGTTGTTTTCTGTTGCCACAACGGGATATGACAACACAACTATTAAATTCAAACACACTATTGTTCAGGAATCAGTCACCGTCAGTGGTAGGATCAACTTTTTGTATAGCAAATTAAATCACATACAGAGTGATAAAGGTTAAATATCAAGATCTATTGGCTTCTCTAGCCTTGGGTAGGAATCAATTTAAGATAAGGAAAAGTCATAATTCCAAACCATAGAGAAGGCAACAGGAAACCACTTCATTATCTTTCCTAAGAAGTCATAGCAATTCATGGATAATAAAGAAAAGGAATCTGTGCAGAGGCATGAACATCTACACCCTGGAAGGTATGGCTTGCCCTGTACTTCTAACTTGTTAGAAAATAATCAAATTGCCTAAGAATTATGAAGTATATATTCAGAAACTGAGTAAGAATATTAAAGAAATGGAATTACCACTAGAAACTAAGAAAAGAGTATTGGACTGTTATCTGATTTCTTTTAATCAATCATCTGAGAGACTCTTCTCTGCCTTCCATCAGCAGGGAAGTGACTTGTTGTGCCTTCTTGAGCTAATGTTCTCAGCTGACATGAAGTGGAAAGACAATATTGAATCCATTGCCAGGTCAGCTGCTAAGAAAGTTGGTTTACTGTGTCATGCGAGACAATTTTTCTCTGAAGAATCTATAGATCTATAAGTTTGCCATTCATCCATGCTTAGAATATTGCTGCCACATATGGTCCAATGGCCTAATATTTACCTAGAGGTCTTTCATAAGATCTAAAGAAGAATCAACAACATTACTGGTCCTGATCTGGCAACTTGGCTTCTGTCACTTTCTCATCACTGTAAGGTTGCCTCTCCGTGCCTTTTCTATAAATACTTTCATAGTAATTGTTTGGATGAGCTCTTCACTATGGTACCTAGACTTTATAAATTTAAGTGCAGACTGACATTGAGAGCTCATCAACTGATAGTTGAGCTGGCTAGATGGTATTTATCAATCCACCCACGGGGATCGAATGTGGCACAAGACCTTTTTAATGTGGGTATCTCTGAGCCCGTAGACCCAGCCAAAAATAAATAACCATCCAACCCTTTGGCAGAGCTTCGTCCGGGTTCCTCTCTGCAAGCAGAGAGTTCGACAGACACCCGACCCGGCAGCTCATAAAGCGCAGATACTACACTTTGATCCTAGCCACCGGGCCGAGCTGGCTAGATGTAGCCATAAGTTACATGCTAACAGTTTCTTTTCTTGCACTTCTTACTTGTGGAACTCCCTTCCAGCCAACTATAATCTGCAAAAATTTAAATGCCATGTCAATAGCTATCTACTATCCTCCTGATTACTCTTTTCTCTTTTCACTCATTATTAATGTTTCTGTTCCTAATTCTTCCACACCCTTTAACCACTTGTGTCTTAGTGGCTTTTCTGCCTTGCATGGGGTGATACCTTTAAAAAAAACCGAAAGAAGTGATCTGATTCTACTGAACATGTTGAGAATACCATGGACAGAGTATGTGAGAAATGAGGAAGTCTAAGCAAAATATCAAGAAACTATTGTTAACAATTAGTGTTGAAATTTTTAGATGCACATATTGAGGAAAGAAGGCTTAGAGAATTTAACAGTGACAAGATACATCAAAGGCAAAATAAGCAGAGGAAAATACCCATCAACCTACTTGACAAGTTTGAGCAAATGGATGGCAGAATAAGTACCACAAAGACAAAGGGGTTGGAAATAACTATTGGCAGGAAGCTGTGGAGATTCGTGATCAGTGAGAAAGAGATATAACCTGCTCAGGAACAAGTACTACAATGACAAAGAGGGATCAAATATTGCTGAGTGTAAAAAAAGAAGCTGTGGAAAGCCTTGATTGCCCATATCTTGGGTACATAGAGAGAGAGAGGGAGAGATTGATTCATTCACATTACTATAATGAAATTCTGCACTTGACCTTTTTTCAAATTAGAAACCATGTGTGTATGGATAAGTACAAAAATGACCAAATTCAGTCAGTATATTGTCATGGTGCAACTCTAACCCTAAAGTTTTTAGTTGAATGTAGTGGGGTACTGTTTGGAAGATGGATATCCATGAACTAACCTAGGAGTTTGATAATCCAACAAAAAGTTCATAATTTAATGGAGGTTTTAATTTAGATTTTGATGATACAGTAGTTCATAAAATTAAGTCACATCGAATTCATTACTAATTTTATACTTGCTCTTGTTGTTCTTGAAACCCTGCTGTCAAGCTTAGCTCTCTTAGTTGTCATTTCTCTTTCTTTATTATTGACTCCTATATGGTATTTATACCTATGGTAGGTCTACTGAGAAAGTTGTCATAGTCTAATATATGCTCTGATTCAGTGTCTGTCTATATTTCTGAGATGAGGTACTATGTACACTATTTACATTATTTGGACTATTGTCCTCATCTTTGTCGCCATATTTATTACAACGTTTCGACCATTGTATGCTCCGGCTTTCATGATGTTGAACTGAACCCTTTATTTCGCTTGCTGGGGTAGACTGTTTTAGTTCCACGTGCCATGTCTAATAGATGTCAGTTATCTCCTGTTAATTCACCTCCCCAAGTTCTGCACTGCCTTAACCAGGTATTGAACCCACAGCTCTTTGGGTCCTGTCCCTGGATCTAACCAACGTCTTTAACAGTCTACCCCAGTGAGCGAAATAAATGTTTCAGTTCGACATTCCAATCACCTGAAGAAGGCTGGAGCATACAACAGTTGAAACATTGTGATAAATATGGTAACAAAGATTAGGACAATATATTGTATTTATATCTATGCTAGGTCTACTGATGAAGCCATCATAACGTGTGCTCTGATTCCTTCAGATGTCTGATTCTCCAGAAGACAAAATAAAGGGTTCAATTTGAAATTCTCTGAAGATTATTCAAATTGAGAGACACTTGAAAAAAGTCAAAGGACATAACAGCTGAACTCCCACAGAGCCAACCTTTGCTTTATATTGCAACTATGTTGAGCAGACCTTATTTACATGGGAGAGAGAGCATAATCTCACGTGATCAGCAATTGAACAAGGCTTGGGTAAATGTGAAGTCTTTTTTACAAGTATCTCCAATGATACAGAATGTTGGAATTGTCCGCCCAGGCTGATATGATTAAGAAGTCACCTCCATGATAAATCAGCAATGGTAAGATTTGAACCCAGTATTTATTGTTAGATTGATAATGTTCTCAACATTTGATCATGCACAATAACAATATATAAGTATGAATGAATAGCATTAAATTTTTTATTGAATAGCACCATATTTTTTTCTTAAATATTCTTTGTCCAAATAGCAAAAAAAGTGAGCATATTAATCCATCTGTAAATAAGGATTATTAATTCACATAGCTTTGGTCTTACCTGTTTATTTTTTATTTATTTATTTTTTGCAGAGTATTGGTTTGCAGATTGTGTAATTGTAGTTACCCAGATTGGGAAACTAATTTCGAATTCAATGCAAATTAATTACATTCACTTTTGGGAAAAACAACCTTGAAAAAGATATGAATCCCTCTCTTCTTCACTCAGCTATGGGTTAAATAGCATGGTAGACTGGGCTCTATAGCTGTGGTTGGCAACCAGTCTAGGGAATACATAATTCTGAATTCAAAACTACATGTCACCCTGACATAGTATACACTGTACAGCCATTGGCAAAATCATGGAATTCATAAGTCTATAATCTTGATTGCAGTTAATCTATGATTGCATCAATGTATTATTACTGATGGCTTCATTTTTGCAGTCAATTATTTTTGTTCTAAGAAGATGAGGATAACAGTCCAAGTAATGTAAATAATAATTTAATTCTTATTGTTTCTTGATGACAGAGTATGTTCTCTGATGAGTACCCTATATACATGCATATCATATGACCTTTGAAAATGTAATTTTGGAGCTAATTTGATTGCAGTAAGTGGATATATAGTTTGGCCAACAGCATAGCCAGGGCCACCAATGCATACACTAGTTTTATATCTCATGTATGATGTGACCCCCTTAAAATTAGCTTAAAGATTAGGTCTTCAAAAGTCGCATGATGTGCAAGTATATTTGGTAATTTGGATATACTGCCTCTTGTTTTTTTTTTATCATTTTTACACCAAGGAAGGCTGTAAAGCCACTAAGATACAAGAAATTACTGGTTGTGAGAGAATATGAGAAAAAGAAAACATCATTAAGGAGAGAGAACATTAAAAGAACAGGAATTAAGAAGGCAGAAGATAATGATTGACATTGAATCTAAATTTTTGAAGATCAAAGTTGACTGGAAAACATGATGCCTGAAGTGAGATCCACAAGTAAGAAGAAACCATTAGCAAAACACTTACAGTTGCATCTAGCCATTTCAACTGTAAAATGACAAGACCTTGAGGCCACTTGTATTATTTACATTACTCAGACTGTTATCTTCATTGCCATATTCACAATGTTTCGGCCATTGTATGCTCCAGTCTTCTTCAGGTGATTGGAATTTGAAACCTTTACCCCGGTGGACGAAATAAAGGGTTCAGTTTGAAATTCCAATCACCTAAAGAAGGCTGGAGCACACAATAGAATTTTGAACTGAAACTTATTTCGTCCACCAGGGTAAAGTGTTCAGTTCGAAATTCCAATCACCTGAAGAAGGCCGGAGCATACAATGGCCAAAATGTTGTGAATATGTAAATGAAGATGAGAATAACCATCTGAGTAATGTAAATAATGCAAGTAATCATAATACCTCATCTCAGAGATATAGACAGACCTTGATGCCAATCTAGTAATACACTTAAATTCGTAAAGTCTAAGTACCAAACAAGAAAGTTGAAAAGAATGATTACCTTGAAGATATTTATAGAAAAAGCACAGGGAAGCTATTTTACTGAAGCTGAGATGCCAGGTCAGGATCAATAATATTGCAGATTCTTTGTATTTCATCAAGAATCTTTAAATACATAGCAGAAGTACCAGACCAGATGTAAGGATTTTCAAATGCTGTGTTTTGATTGGACAAACATTTCTTGAGTAGAACATATGAATTTTGATATTTGATTTTTCCGCTGTTCTTATCCCTTTTTTTTTTTTTTTTTTTTTGGCATAGATTTTTTATTTTAACTTCTATTAAAAATAAGATCAAATTCTCCTTTACAAAAGTCTTTGAATTTTTGTGTTGACACTCTGAGATTCTGGGTCTTCTGAGTAGAATTTTATTAAGGAACACAATTTTTTTTTTTTTTTTTTCAATCTTTCTTTCATTCTTTTTCTTTTTATAATGCTGTATCCCATTAGGACAAATGCAATGATGATTCTTTATAAATTCCTTTTCGTTATCTGTCAACTGCCATGTATTTTTGGTAAAGTTAATGGAGTGGTTTCCTGTTGCAATCTTCACGATTTGGAATTCAGAATTTTCTTTCTCTTAGATTGGCTACCACTCAAGGCTAGAGAGCCTGGTCTTGCCTTGGTATTTAACAAATACCTGAGGAAAGAAGAGACGGATCTTTTTTTTTTTTTTTTTTTTTTTTTGACTGATTCATTCAATTTCTACAGCTTAACAACCTTTTGAGGCTTATTTAAAGCCAGAAAATATTTTTTACATTGTAAGAATTTGTTTATTTGGTGATACAATTACAAGTCTAAGCAATAGGGAAGAAGAAGAGGTGGGTTCATGCCTTTCCCAAGGGTATTTGTGTAAGTGAATATTCAGTAATTTGTAAGTGAATATTCAGCCCTAAACTTCATTAATGATCTTCCCAAGTAGGCATTTATGTAGATGACACTACTATTTACTCCTGCCTCAATAATCAAATCCAGTATCGCTGATAAAACTAACATGGTCGTTGGTCTCGAAAAGGATCTCCAATCTGTTGTTAACTGGGGCAAAAAATGACTGGTTACCTTTAATACCTCAAAAAAAAAACTGCTCTCTTTTACCCACCACAGAGAACCCTCCCTGCTTCCCATTAGAATGTCTGACCCATGAGAGCACCTCTCTGCGACTGGTTGGTCTCAACTATCTGCTGATCTGATATGGAACAAATACATTGAATCAATAGCTTCATCTACCACAAGGAAAGTTGGTTCTTTGTGTTGTGCCATAAAGTTTTTTCTCACCCGAGTCCATCCTTCAAATCTATAAATCAACCATCCACCCTTCCATGTAATACTGTTGCCATATATCGGTGGAGCCCCCGCTGTTCATCTTGAGGTCCCCAACATATCGTGACAGATATGCAGTGTGATTGGCCCTGATCTGGCATCTTGTTTATGTTAGTTGCACTCTCAAAGACGTGTCATCACTTCCCTCTGTCTTTTCTACAAATACTTTCATGGTAACTGCTCTGATGAGCTACTTTCGCTGGTTCCCAAACTGCATGAATTTAAACGTGCTATTAGGTTGGCATCTCAGTCCCACCCTTTCACTGTCAAAATGGTTAAATGTAGCCGTCTCTATTCTACACCAATAGCTTCATGTCTTGCACTTCCTGTCTGTGGAATTCCCTTCCTCTTACTTTCTTCCCTGATAGCTATAATCTCCAACTATTCAAATGTAATGTCAATCGACATCTCCAGATGCCTTGATCTGTTCCCCATCCTTCTCTCTCATGCCTCTTTACTCTTGCTCCCACTCTCTGTAACCCCTTGTGTACTAGTGACACTCCCACCTTGCTTGGGATGAAAAGTTATATTGTGTATTTAGGTAGCAATTCTTCATTTATACATGTTTCATTAAAGACGACAGACAAAGTACTATGACTAAGGTTTTTATTTTTCTTGAGTTCAAACTAAAAACATATACACAACTTACACACCCAATTAAATTGAAAAACTAAAATTATCCTTGATAAAGGCTGAAAGTATAGCCAAAAGTGCTCTGAATTATAGAACATTTGAACAGTTTCTACACACTCTGTGTCTAAAAAAGAAAACATGGTGTCATCTTTAATGAAACATGCATAAATGAAGGATTGCTGCCTAAATACACAATACATACATATATATATATATATATATATATATATATATATATATATATCTCAGAAGTATGTTGATTGTCTAGGTAAAATATTTTGGAAAGAACCAGATTTGAGAAATTCTATGAAAATGCATGCCATCACTCCACTAAAAGGTGATCCCATTGATAATAATTTTTATAAACAAAAATTGGAATACCGGTGGGGTCACCTCTTAGGGGAGGGATGGCATGTATTTTCTTAGAATTTCTCAATTCTGGTCCTTCCCATATATATAAGAAAAATTAGCTGTAATAACATTTCAGGCAAAAAAAAAAACCTTTTGAATCAGAGATAAGAAATTATGACCTGTTGTATACATACTAAAAAGTTCCTTTTGCGTTCATATGAAGTCGGATGAAAAGAAAGTATGTATATTTTGTTTAACTCCACCACATTTCCAATACACTTGCGCTTCCCTTTCCCCCTCCTCACCCTTTGCTACACCACACTTCATGTGCTTATTCATTTGTTTATTTTTAAAAAATATAGCGTTCATAAATATTTTATGTTTAAAAAAAAATAAAGCATTAGGAAATCAATTGACTTAAATCGCCTGAAGAAAGATTGAAACCAAGGTAGCAGAATTGGCTGATCTCCTAATTTTATATATATATATATATATATATATATATATATATATATATATATATAATTTATTCGAAAATTATAACATAAATATGTTATAAAATCACTACTACGAAAATAGCAATTTTGTTTCAAAACTTCTGGTGTCTTATCAAGTGATGGTGTTGAATGTATTGAGTTTATAATATATTTATACTATTTACATTATTCATATTTGTTACAACATTTTAGGTGGTTTACATTATTCGGATTATTGTCTTCATCTTTGTCGACATATTTATTACGTTTCGGCCGTTGTACACTCCGGCCTTCTTCAGGTGGTTGGAATGTCAAACTGAGCCCTTTATTTCGCTCATTGGGGTAGACTGTTCTAGTTCCACGGGCTATGTTTAATGTCAGTTGTCAGTTATCTCAATTCCCCTCTCCAAGTTCTCCGCCTTAACCAGGTATTGAACTCACACTCTGGATCTCACTAACGCCTTTATCCACTGTGCCATGTGTCCTTGAGAACATCTGTGTATGAATTTCTAGGTATTATAAACCTAATGTTGAAACGTTGTAATAAATATAGCGACAAAAATGAGGACAATAGTTTGAATTATGTAAATAATGTACATAATACTTCATCTCAGAAATATAGACAGATACTAATATATTTATGTTATAATTTTCAAATAAATTACATTTTTTCTACTCTGTATTGAGCACTCTATTAAGAATAGTATTTTTTGGTTATTGGAATTTATTCTGTACAAACCAATTCTATACTTGGATATATATATATATATATATATATATATATATATATATATATATATTTCATAAAATTAACTGTACACAGATGCATAATAACTAAATATGTATAGAAAACAGAAAAAAACTTTGATTTAATAAAATAAATATTTTTGTATTGTATGAATACTTTTTCACCTATTAAAATGGATAAATGTGATTTATTTCTATTAAATCAAATTTTTTCTGTTTTCTATGCATATTTATTTATTATGCATCTGTGTACAGTTAATATATTAATATATATATATATATATATATATATATATATATATATATATATATATATATATATATATATATATATATATATATATATATATATATATATATATATCTCCCACCAATATTTTGAAATTATTATGGAGGTGCTCAAATAAAGACTAAGATTTGGTTATTTGGCCAGATTCTAGGAAGCATGCCTGGCAAAGAACTTTTCAGCACCAATTTATATTTACAAATGCATGCTTGCATATTAGTGGGGTGTTTACAAGTGTCGGATGAAAACTGCTGAGAATGATTGTTGATACAGAGAACCAGCCACCCCTATATACTGTGGGTCAAGAGGGGAGAATATGATGCTCTGCTGACTCTAAAAGCCACAGTAATTAAGATTTTTTCTTTGTGGTCCAGACAACTCAATCAAAGTCTGGTGGAGGATCCAAATTCTTCAGCACACCCAAAAGCTCAGTTTGGTTTGCAGATTTCTTTGTGTTGGAAGCACATTCCTGGTTTACTTGTAAAAGTAGCCTATCTGCTATTCTCTGTTTTCCTAAAAACAGTGAAGAAATCTTGTGGGAGATAATTTTTGTCTGAGCCATCTCATTTACAATCGGTGTGTTCATTTTTACTGCCATACCTTGAATGATAAAAATGCACACACACACACGGATATTTGTGAATATGCAACCATCAGTTCTATTCTAATAGTTTTTTTCTTGCTTATGGAACTCCCTTCTGGTTTCTTGCTTCTCTGCCAACTACAATCTCCACAGATTTAAATGCAATGTCAATTGTCATCTTCTGTCTTCCTGAATCATTTACCTCACTTCTCTTCACTAAAGTTTTCTCATTCTCTTTCACAATCAATAACCCCCTGTGTCCTAGTGGTATTATTGCCTTGCTTGGGGTGAAATGATATGTGTGTGTGTGTGTGTGTGTGTGTGTGTATACATTTATGTTTCATTAAAGATGACAGACAAGATACTGTGATTAAGCTTTTTATTTAATTTTTCTTGTGTCTAGAAACAGAGACACAACCCATACACCCAATTAAAAAGCAAAAATAAAAAATGTATAGCCGAAAGCACTCAGAATTACAGAACATTTGTACAGTTTCTACACACACTGTGCCCAGAAAAGAAAACACTTGTTCAAACACAAAAAAAATTAAATAAAAAGCTTAATCGTACTACTTTGTCTGTCATCTTTAATGAAACATGTATAAATGAAGGAATTTTGCATAAATACACTGTATATATATATATATATATATATATATATATGTTAATAATAATACAAACTAATAATCTTTATCTTTTTCTTGCATTCTTAGAAACTCAATAAACCTTTGTATTTTAGTGGCTTTTTGCCTGCCTTAATTAAAAATTAAAAAATGGGAAAATTACAAAATTTAAAATTTATATATATATATATATATTTATATATATATTTATATATATATATATATATAATATATATATATATATATTTATATATATATATATATATATATATATATATATATATATATATATATATATATATATATATATATATATATATATATATATATATATTTATATATATATATATATATATTTATATATATATATATATATATATATATATATATATATATATATATATATATATATTTTATATATATATATATATATATATATATATATATATATATATATATATATTTATATATATATATATATATTTATATAT